>JARYHS010013631.1:70214053-70295287 GCA_031002005.1 Vandiemenella viatica
AGTTTAAATGGTAACATAGGATAAACGCTATGTTAACTAAATGAAATTAAAAAAAAAAAAACTTACTGAGATATTTATCAAATAATTCCCAATTCCATTCGTTGGAACTGAAAACCAACAGACTTCCATCACTAGTGGCTCCTTCAGACAGTAAATCTAAAAAAAAAGATAGCATAGTTTAAAAGACTACATAAATTTTGTTAAATAAATAATTAAAACTGGCAATGTATGAAAAAATAATTACCTTGCAGATTCACGTCATCGAGAGAAGGCAAATCTTCAATGCTTTGCGAAGACATTGTCTCTGTGTAAGTTCAGATACAACTGGCTTAGTTCCTGTTGCGGCGCTTCTTTTATACTGATGCACCCCAAGATAATGACGGTGAGCAGCGCCATCGTGGCTGCAGGGGCGAAGCGCGTGACCTACAAAGATAATTACGGTGAGAGCGGCGCCGGCGTGGCGCGTGACCTACAAAGAGCCAGGTAGATAATTATAGGCCAGAGGCCGCACAGTCGGCCAGGTGCCTAATTATAGGGGAAGCGGCCGCAGGGGGCGGGGCGCGTGACCTACAAAGATAATGACAGGCCGCACAGTCGGCCAGGTGCCTAATTATAGGGGAAGCGGCCGCAGGGGGCGGGGCGCGTGACCTAATTATAGGGCGCAAAACCGGCATATATATACTACTTCCTTACAATAATCCCTTGGTTGTGGTAATAAAACCGGACAATTCTGTGCGACTAGTTCTTGATGCTCGCACATTAAACAAGCATTTAGTAACAGAACGGGATCATCCTCCACCTATCAGTGAGTTGTTGCACAGGTTTAAAGGTAAAAGATATATTTCGTCTATCGATCTGACTGCGTCCTATTGGCAAGTCCCGCTTTCAGAAGATCCCGGAAATACACTGCCTTTCTATTTGATGGCCGTTGTTATAATTTTCGAGTGTTACCATTTGGGTTAAATATTTCAGTGGCACCTTTATTCGTGCTTTGGATAGTGTGTTAGGAAAGGAATTGCTTGAACAAGTAGAGATATACGTAGACGATATTCTTATAATGTCAGAAACACTTGAGGAACATTGGGTGCTACTTAGAAAAGTTTTTTGAGAAAGGGGGGTATGACTATTAAGTTAAAGAAATGTACATTTTTGCAAAAAGAGGTTGAATTTTTGGGCCATCGTATTACACCACAGGGGATCTTGCCTAGTAATGATAAAATAAATGCCATTAAGAATTTTCCCCGACCTAGAGATAAGAAACAACTACAGAGTTTCTTTGGATTGTGTGAATACTATAGGAGATTTCTTCAGGGACAAGCTTAAATAGTCCAGCCTTAAGAGATTTGGTTAAAACAAGTGTCAGGTGGGTGTGGTCCTCAGAATGTGAAAGAGATTTTCAAAAAATCAAAGATGACTTATGTAATTCCAATATCCTCTATTATCCAGATTGGGATCTAGATTTTTGCCTTGCCGCAGATAGTTCTGACTACGGTTTAGGAGTACATGTCTTCCAGGAAGTGGAAATCAATGGAGAACCAGATTTTAGGACTATTGCCTTTGCCAGTAGAAAACTACAACCAGCTGAAACTAGATACACAATTACGGAAAGGGAGGCCTTATCTATTTTGTGGGGTTTGACTAAGTTTAGGTACCTACTGTTAGGTAGAAAAATTATTGTATATACAGACCATAAGGCTCTTTCATTTTTATTAGAATGTAAGTTAGTCCACAGTCGGTTAACCCGTTGGGCATTGGTTCTGCAGGAATATAATTTAGAGATTCGGTATAGACCTGCTAGTAAAAATCAAGTTGCAGATGCTTTGTCACGTCTACCGTTAGGTCTAGATTCCGAAAAGCGATGTCTAGGACCACAGACTGAGGTTAGAATTGCTTATCTAAAAGGAGTACCGTATGAAACTGAGGTTAAGTATTCCTGAGACAAATCAAAGAGGAACAGGATAAAGATGTAGCTATAGCAGAAGTAAAAACTAATCTTGATAGCCCAGAACACAGAGATAAGCTTCAGAAATATTATACTTTGCATGGGGGAGTATTATTTAGAAGGACTAGTGAAGATGAAGATGGTTGGAAGTTATGGCTTCCAGAAAGTTTGTTTGAAAAAAATTGTTTGGCATCACCACTATAGTTAGGGGCATTATGGGCCATCAAAGTGTTACCGAGTGTTAAGGGAAGATACATATTTCTATAATATGAGAAAGAAGATTTCCAGGCTATTAAAATCTTGTCAAGGTGTGTCAAAAATCGAAAATAGATAGTGTTAAACGAGTGGGGAAATTGCAAAATATCATCCCAAGTAGTGTATTGGAATTAGTTTCTGCTGATGTTCTTGGCCCCCTACCATGTCTCGGGGAGGGGTGACCCAGGTTTTAGTTTTATTTGATGTTTTTTTCCAAATTCGTTAAACTTTACCCTGTAAGAAGTCTACGGCTAAATTTGGTTAGAAAGTGATTGATGAATATTGTCAGAAGGTAGGTAAACCTAAGAGGGTGCTTTCGGACAATGCCCCACAATTCACTAGTAAAGTGTGGACAGAAAAAACTTGAACAAGAAGGGATAGAGGTTATACTATACTTCTGCCTTATCATCCAGCAGGAAATCCCGTAGAACGCCTAATGAGGGAAATAGGACGTTGGTTTAGGACATATTGTACAGACCAACACAGTAAGTGAAGTAGAAAATTTTGAAAATGTAATTAACTCTATACCTAGTGATACAAATGAAATACCACCCATTGAGCTGATGTTTAAGAAACCGGCTAACAGATTATTTCGAGAATGTGTTAGTTTTACCAAATAGAAAGAGTTTCAACTATGAGGAAAAGGTGGCTTTAGCTCTTAAAAATTTAAAGGAGAAGGCAACAAGGAGAAAGAAAAAGCACGATGAAGGTCAGAAGTGTATAGAATATAAAGTGGGTGATTTGGTGTTAGTTGAAGTTCAGTAAGTCATCAGCTTTGCGACAAGAGACTCGTAAGTTTAACCGTTTGTTTGAAGGCCCTTTCAGGATTAGAGTCTATACCAAGGAAAAACTCTTATGAGCTAATAGACCCTGAGAGTGGTAAATGTAAGGGTGTGTATAATGTTGAAGCCCTAAAACCCTTTTATGAATAAGTGGTTACTTATGAATGGACCACTATATGTGTAAATATCTAATTTTGTAAATAAGTTTGTCAATTGATGCATGTAAATAGTTTGTGTGAGTACTTAAGTTCAGATGCAGATGTAATAATACTGAATGTTTAAGATGTAAACATTTCACTGTATAAAGCAATTTGTGACAGTTTTGTGTAGAAACTTTTGGGTTTTCATGATGTTGTGACTTTCTACATTGTGTTGACAAATTATCAGCTGTAAAATGTAAACAGACTGTTGTCATTAACAAGCAGATATCAAGTGTGTAATTTGGTGTGAAAATAATTGTGACTTAAGGTGATGACATTGAACGTTTGTTGTGTAAAAACAGTAACTGAAAAAATGATTGGATCTGAGAAAAGACAATTATTGTAAACAAAATCAGTGTCATGGACTATGTGCAGATGTTGTATGAAGAATTGTATTTGTTCATTGTAAAAGTCATTATGGTTGATTGATTCTAACCTGTTTGTGTTGGCATTATGTGTACATTCAACCTGCTTAGATTCGTGACGGATTCAATCAATTTTAACTGTGTAAAATTAAGTGAATCCTGGGGAGGGGTTGTAACAGCCCCTAATACCTGAATTTTGCTAATAGCATTGTACTGTATGAAGTATTTGTAAGTGAGCTAATGTTTGCGTGAAAGTGATTTGGTATGTTTGTTTTGTAATTTCTTGTAAATCAGTGTATATAGACTTTGTTTTAGGTAAGAAAGTTATTCAAAGGCCATTTAATAGTGTTTAAGAACCGAATGATGCAAGAGAATTCTTAAATGTTTGTAATTCCATGTATTAATGTAAGCTTACGATGTCTACAGGGACAATTTTTCTACCGTTTGAAAGGATTTCTGTAAATAATTTTGTATTTAAGTATCTATAATACCATTTCTGATCATTTTGTAATGTTGTTAATATTTTGTATTAATTCCGATTGTTTTTTAATATGTTCGATTGTTTGAAGTGATGTTTAATGATCGAGAAATATCGGGCGGATGCCTTTGAAGAATTCTCGTAATTTCGATAAAGACTATATAAACAGATCGCCTGGACAGAGAAATTCATTCAGTTAGTAAGTCAGTTTAGTTGACAGTATTCAGTGTTACAGAGAGTTTCAATCATTCAGTTGAGTTCACAGAAGTTTCTTTGCGACTGTGCATCTCTGTATTGTACCTATACTAGTGAATATCGCTGACTTGTTGATTTGATCAAAATAAACGAACATCAACATAACATTGTTTTTTTGGTGGACTTTTTAATTAATTAATCAGAAATTAAACCACCTAAAGACCTTAACAGAGGGCTTAATGTAATGCTAGTTGGCCCCAACTAACATACATACATACAACGAATTACCAAACAATATAGTATTTCAAGGAATTTGCTTATCTGGAAGCAGAATTAGAAAAATGGAAGGAACAGGAGTGAAATAAAAAGCTGAATCGTCAAAACAAAGATCGTATTTGACATTAGGAACATTTCCTAGCCATAAATATCATCAGTTAGAGGAGAAGAAAAGATTACTAAAAATATTTTTGTGGCTTGTTGCCTTGTGGGTGTGAAGCATAAAGATTAAGGAGAAAAAAATGCTAAATTCGTTTGAGCAATAGTCTTATAGTAGGATGTTAAAGATTGACTGAAAATACAAAACAACAAACGTAGAATTCTTTCAGAGAGCAAGGGGCAGTGATGCGAAGTATAAAAAATAGTTGGACGATTTTAATGGGACGTATTTTACGCCACTTGAGCTTTCTGAGAACAATACTGGAAGAAGTGACAGAAAGGAAAAGACATCGAAGAAGATCCCGCAACAAGGGCATAAAATAAATAATTAACAATGTCAGCTGTAAACTGGAAATGAAGAGGAAAGTGGAAGGCAGAGCTGTCTGCATTGCTGCTGCAGATCAATCTAAGGAGTAACTACCCAAGAAGAAGACATGATATTAATGTGCAACGACCCTGGAGAAAATTAATGATCGTCTCTTAATCTTTTCAGCTATTAACGACAGTCGGTAAATTATCTGCTAGTTTTGTTTTCGGGTGATTTGCGTAATCATCTAGGTGAATGATAGGAGTACAGCATTTCCTGCGTCATAACGTACCCATGTCATCAAAAAATCTATACTTAGATCACGCGTTCAAAAAACAGATGGCGAAACTAGATTTTTGCCTCTCACCAACAGCGCCGGCTTCTCGTGACAACCTGGATGATAAAAAGAGTTGTCACAACTACGTAGTTGAAGCGAACCCCGCGAAACAGAAAAAAAATTTAAAAAAACTCTGAGAATAAAAATAAAGGCAGTCTGTTTATTATACCCAGGAATGTACAGATGAATTTTACTACCATCTGATAATTAAATAGTCTTGATTGAAATTCGATAACATAAAGTAAAATAATACTGTCCAAATAGCCTGGCAAATTGTTTACAGGAACCTCATGAAACAAGAACTTTAAATTTAGTGTTAAGGTAATGCAATGGAGGATGTTTATTGAGTGACATTGGCTCACGTTAAAGAAAATGATTATTCAAGTGGCTGAAGAAATATTGTGCTTAAGGAAGGAAGCTGCCCGAAAACCATCTATTAGGAAATATGCAAGGGATTAGCAGGTCTAATAATTACGACATTTTACATGACACGTGGTTGACAGAGAGATGGAAAAATTGGACTCCTCTCATTCACCTGAAGGGAACGCAAATATAAGCAAGATGTAAAACGAGTTGAAATTTTTTTTTGTATTAATGGTTCTGAGAATTCTCTCTGTTACGAAATGCGTAAATGGGCCCTGACAGTGAGTCACTCATGGTCCTAAGATTGCAGATTGTTGAGTAACTGTTTAGTTTCTCAAACTTATCTGTGTTCTCAGCTGAACAAACTGGCTCCCAGGACCAGGGATTCTCCGTCTAAAGAGCAGGACTGCTTGTAAATTTCTAGACGCTTCGAGAAATTACTTTCCACATCACATTTAAAAGCTTATTCAAACCGATCAAATAGATCCAAGATACGGATGACGGAGAAGTAAAGAATCCACTTTCAGATAAAACAAAGGCTATTTCTGACTCTGCCTTGTAAATTTTCTTCCATTTCTGTAGATTTAATCAAAATTTTTCTTCCACCAACTGTTCCTAATTCATTCTCTTGGCATCTGCCTTCTCCCTTCTGCATTCGGCCCTTCCACCTTGTCGGTGGTTTTACTGGATTGATTCCTTAATTATTACCTCTAGCTTTGAATTTCTTCACCATTCTTTTTACAAGCCCCAACCTTTGTAATTTTTCTTCCACTGCGTTTTTACCGATAATACAGTATTGTAACTTCTCTCTAATTTTTATAATTCCTTTTTCATACCTTTACGTCTAGCTGACGACCAAGTTATTAGAACCAGGCGAGGATTGTAGGCATGGAACACGGAGATAATTGCCCATCGACCTTTAGTGATTTCGGGAAACCACGAAAAACCTAAATGTGCACGGTTGGACCGGCGATGGAGCATGTGTGCTCCCGTATGTAAGGCCTGTAGAGGACATACGTCAAGCCAGTCTTCTATTAGGGAGCATCTATAAACTACGTAGTCCTATTTTGGCCTCCTGTGAACCCCCCACGTAGACTAACATGGCTTTTGCCTCTACACCCCCATACCCCTCCCCATAGCGCGGCACGTAGCTTTTTTCTCCTATTGATTCCAGAACACCTTTTTTTCTGTTTTCTCTTGTCAGACTATCGTAAATACATACGGAGATAATTAAATGACGCAAATAAATATTCTTATGCTGTTGTGTGTTCTGCTACCTTATTTTAACTTTGACAAATAATATGAATGGAAAGCTACGTGGCTTGGCCCCCCACGTAGTCCAGCGTAGCTTTCTATCCAACTCCCCCCCCCCCTACTGAGTCACGTAGTTTATGGACGTTCCCTTACATATAAATATACAGAATCGTATTTAATTGGTTGTAATAAAAATTGTGAATATCAAATTCTAATGATATATTAGAGAGCGGATGTGGCAGCAAGAAATAAACTGAGCGCAATAGACCCGAGGCCAAGGAGAAGGTAATAAATTAATAATAATGGAGACACATTCAAGTAGATGGCTTGATACTGTAGCAGCCAGAGGGAAGAAGCAAAAGTTATAAGTCAAAAAGTCAAGTTTGTATAGAATGCATTACGGCTGCAGCCAATGTTACGCGTACGTAAAAGTTGTATTGACTTTACTGTAATCTACGAGAAGCTAAGAAATAAAAGTTCGTTTAAGTGAAACACTGAAAGTTTTTTAGTGGTTAAATAAGGGGGCGTCCATTAATTACTTGAGGTGTATTTCCGGAATTCCGCCCCCCCCCCAAAGATGACGTGAGATTTTGACGGGAACCCCCCACTCTTGCTAATCGACCTCGTAGTTTTTTTGACCTTATTTTTTTAGCTCTGCTGTCCTTCAAGAATTTAAAAACCTCACGTGAGATTTACGTCGACCCCCTCCCCCCTTCGTGAGATTTGGCGCCGAACCCCCCCCCCCCCCCGCCCCTCCCCCGGACGACCCCTAATTGGCGGTTCTCTTGAGTTAAGAGAAGGTATACATTTCATTTCAGACGACTAGCAAGAGGGATATACGACATTTATAATTATAAATGGGGAGCTAACATTGTAAGTCATCTAAGACTAAAAGCTGACACAGAATATTCTCATCCTTGAAGGAAGTGACTAGAGGAGAGAAAAAAAGATAAAAATAATATAATTTAGAATTATTTCTGATGCAGTCAACGATGCTAAATGGTAAGAAGTTATATACAAAAGTAAAGATATAAATGATATTTAAGCGTAGCTTCCTAAGAGAAGATTATAGGTCACCCAACAGGCTCGGTTTTCCATTCCTGATCTTACTTATAATTGTGACATTTTCTACGATCGCAGAAATAACAACGTTTATGCCTGGTCGAGTGTCAGCTTTCGCTCCCAAAGTAACAGCTCATTAGAAGAAATTCCACAATTTAATAGCTAATCAACTGCTACGAAATTAATTGTCATAATACATTCATTAAGTTTGCTATTTGCAGCATTTTATAGTTAAAAAAAAATCAATAACCTTTATGGCTGAAAAATCTGGGAACTGCTTTTCAATCACATGTTGCTAATGAAAGCAACATAAAAAAGTTTAAAAACTAAATTACCCTTGGTCTCTGCTGTAACCACGAATGCTAATTGTCATTCCGGCCTAGGCTAAATTTCAATTCGATTAAAACTTTCTCTAATGTTATTGCTTAACCAAAGTTTATATATTATGATTTCTTTGCTGTTTATGTATTTTAGTGACCACTTTCGTAAATGATCTTTGTTCATGTTCGCTGTACTTGAGTTGTTAGGTTGTTTAAAGAGGTCATCAGGCCAAATATGTTACCGAATCGAATATTATGGCAATACATTTATTCGGAAATGCTCAACTGTTTAATAATCTGGTAATGGTGCTCGCTGGTATTCGCGCTGTGATAGGTTAAATGGAAATACTGAACAACCATTGTTCGAAAAAATATAGCATGATTTGTCACAGTGAAAAGTGCTTTGAATGTAATTGAACTGCGCTGGTTTAGTCTAAAGGAATGGTGTACTAAACACTTGGCTTAAATATATTTTTTTTCTGTTAGAGTCGGCACCAGACTATTATCCGAAGATTCACTGTGACCATGGAAAACAATGGTAAAATTCCACCTGAACACGCAAGAAGTAACTTTATAGTATAAATGCCGCAACTGTGTTTTATCCGCTATTCGGTTAATAAACTAGTTCCGGAATTAAAGGCCGCACCCCAAGGGTACCACTGAAGCAGGTGTGGTAACTACGTTTCATTAGAAATTCATGATGATTAGTACTCATCAGTCCATAATTGAAAATGGCTGACAAGTAGATACAATGATCTGGAATTGATCGAGAACTCTGTTTCGCTGTATTATCTGTCTTACCCTCACTCTCTTTCCTGTAACACATGTATATTTCTCTTTTTTTTTTTTTTTCTTACCATTCTTTCTTCGCCCATTCTAACAATTCCAACAATTTCTTCTTTTGTATTTTGAATGAAGATCTTATATCTATGTTACGTATATTATCCTCCGGTGTTTTTCTGGTATTACTCTTAATATCTTCATTTCTATTTTTCCTACTAACTTTTTTGCTCTCCTTGTGTCATCACCGCTTCTTCATCATATAACATTTGGCTATTACTGTGGCGTTATAGACTCTTACTTTGTTTCCGACTGCCATATTTTTACTGCGCCATGCAACAGATTATATGGAGCCTTATAACCTTGATGCCTTAATTAGCTCATTATTGGTTGTTGGTATAAATTTTTATTATCTGTTTATTGGTTTGCTAACAGTTCAACTGGTTATATTGATCTACTATTTCTCCTTTTAGTTTTCCTCTTCTCCTATTTGGGTACAGTAAAATAACCAGCGCTTTAAATTTGTGTGCCCTTAGATGTATGAAACTTATTCCCGAATGTTTAATAAACTAAAACTATAGTTTATTAACCGAATAGCGGATAAAACACCGTTGCGGCATTTATACTATAAAGTTACTTCTTGCGTGTTCAGGTGGAATTTTACCATTGTTTTCCATGGTCACAGTGAATCTTCCGATAATAGTCTGGTGCCGGCTCTAACAGAAAAGAAATATATTTAAGCCAAGTGTTTAGTACGCCATTCCTTAAGACTCAAACCGAGCGTGGCGGTGTAACGGATAGCGTTCTCGCCTCGCATTCGGGAGGACGGCGGTTCGATCCCCGTCCGGGCATCCAGATTTGGGTTTTCCATGGTTTCCCAAATCACTCCAGGCAAATGCCGGGATGCTTCCTTCAAAAGGCCATGGCCGAATTCCTTCCCATTCCTTGGCCCCATCCTTGCCCCACATCCTTTCCCGTCTCTAAAGACCTCGCTGTTGAGAGACGTAAATACAATAAAAAAAAATAAAAAAAAAAAAAAAAAAAAAAAAAACTTAAGACTAAACCAGCGCAGTTCAATTACATTCAAAGCACTTTTCACTGTGACAAATCATGCTTATATTTTTCGAACAATGGTTGTTCAGTATTTCCATTTAACCTATCACAGCGCGAATACCAGCGAGCACCATTACCAGATTATTAAACAGTTGAGCATTTCCGAAGAAATGAATTGCCATAATATTCGATTCGGTAACATATTTGGCCTGATGACCTCTTTAAACAACCTAACAACTCAAGTACAGCGAACATGAACAAAGATCATTTACGAAAGTTGTCACTAAAATACATAAACAGCAAATAAATCATAATATATAAACTTTGGTCAAGCAATTTGTTGAGATTTCGCCGGACCCCCCCCCCCCCCCTCCTATTTTACCTCACGTAATTAACGGACGCTCCCTTTCCGGAAGTAACCTATCTCATTTAAAATGAAATAATTATTCCAACAATAATCATTTTCAAGTGTGTTTACTTTTTTCAAAGACATCGGACTTCATACGAAGATACTACGTACAAATGTAATCAAATGCTCCAGCGATTATAACTTGCAACATCTTCAAAACTAATCTTTTCAAAACTAAAACTCAGCTAACTAACTCGTCTCTGCCGATCGCTTATACTGTATAGGCGTTACAGAAAATCCAGAATAATTCAAAGACTTCCGACCGACGTTTCTCGAATTCTAACAATACTTAAACAATTAAAATAGCATTAAAAAAATCAGAGTTAATACAAAATCATTATGAAACGCTCAGAAATGAAAATTAAAGATATTTATGCACAAAATTATCTACACAAACCAGTTCAAACCGTCGCAAATTGTCCTCTAAACATCGTAACTCACATTAATACTTAAAATTACAAACTTTTAATAAATTTTTCTGTCTTTGAACATATTAAATAGTATTTAGATAGTTTCATGCCATAAAATAATGTTCATATACACAAATTCACAATTAATTGCAAGTAAAATATACAAAACCATATTTGCTCAACTCCCAGCTTGCTTTAAGTAATTCTTAAAATACAATTTCATTAGGGGGCATCCATAAATTACGGAGGTGAAATAGGGGGGGGGGGGGTCTGGCCAGATCTCACGAAATCTCACCAGAGTGGGAGGGGGGGTCCGGAAATCCGGGAAAACACCTCAAGTAATTTATGGATGCCCCCTTAAAGGTCTGGGTCAGAGGGCCGTTACACTATTCTAAACGGGGAATATTAAGTGTTGCCATCTGTCTGCGATTCATGTAACTTATGTTACTGTGATAAGTGTATTTTTGTTTGCGTAATGTACAGGGTGTCCACAAATGAATATCGGGGTTTTAATGCTTTATAAGATGTATTACATTATCCTTACAGTTATAAATGATATGTCAAATAAAAGAGCAACTCAAACAGTTTTATATACAAGCTTACAAGTGTTCTATGTGGGCACCATTTGTCACACGGCACACATCAAGTCTGTAGCCGAGTTCTTCCCAAACGTTGAGCAGTGTGTCTTCAGTAACTGTTGCAACAGCTGCTTCAATCCTCTGTCGTAATTAAAGGAGGTCGGCTGGTAACGGAGGCACATACATACGATCCTTGATGAAACCCCAAAGGTAGAAATCGCATGGCGTTAGGTCAGGTAAACGTGGAGGCCACGCATAGCAAGCTCTGTCATTGGGCCCCTTGCGGCCAATCCAGCGGTCGGGTACAGTTACAATCAACCAACCGCGTACTTCGTTATGCCAGTGAGGTGGCGCACCATCTTGCTGGAAAATGAAGTTCTCTGGTTCATATTGTTCCAACTGAGGGAAGAGCCATTGCTCTAGTGTATCAAGGTAAGAAGTACCAGTTATAGTCGGTTCATAAAAAAGAAAAGTCCGTAAACTTTCCGCCGGGATACGGCACAAAAAACATTGATTTTAGGGGAGTCTCGTTGCACTTGTACGATCTCTTGAGGATTTCCTGAGCCCCAGATCCGCACATTATGAGTGTTAACATGTCCACTGAGGTGAAAGGTCGATTCATCACTGAAGACAACATGATGTAGAAAATCTTCATCGTCATGTAACAACATTTCGTTAGCGAATTTGGCACGTAAACCATGGTCTGCAGGCTTTAGAGCATGTAACAACTGTAAACGGTAAGGACGTAGTTGCAAGCGTTTCCTTAAAACTTTCCAAACAGTCGACTTAGAAATTTCTAATTCGCGACTAGCCTTCCGAACAGATTTCTTTGAGCTACGAGTGAACGACTCTCTCACTCGCTCAACAGTCTCTTCGCTAACTATTGGTCGTCCCGCGCTCTTCCCTTTACAAAGGCAGCCTGTATCTTCAAACTGATGATAAGATCTACGGATGTTATTGTCACTTGGAGGATCACACCCGAACTTAATGCGGAACGCACGCTGCACAGTAACTACAGATTCAGTCTTTGCAAACTGTAAAACACAAAACGCTTTCTCTTCACTAGTCGCCATCTTTGCTACTACCGCATTCTAGCGGATCGCAGCGGAAACATTTCACGCACATGCGCACTAGTGCCAATTTATGAGGCGTAAATTGGAGTCTGCCCCAGCATTTACGAAAGTGATGTCGGAAAAAACCCGCCTAAAACAGGGATTGGTACGTGGAGATCAGAACTCGAAAACGGTCCGGTTGTACCTTCTTGATTCAATGCGGTGGCGCCTTAGCGCGCTGCCAAAGTGACGAGTTGAAGGAGGAAAGTGAGGAAAGAATCAAATTACCCTGCGAACCTCTGATACGTTCAATGGTTTTGTCTTGTAGCTATTAGATCCTGATTGATTTGTCTCAATCTCCACTAGGGTGTTGATATTTTTAAAAATATAGGATTTTCGATATATCGATATTTTAAAAACTATCAATATCGGCTGTCAACATATAGGAATAAAAATATCGATATATCGACACTTTCATAAATGCAATTTCATAAAAACAAATCTTGTAAAACTAAGGCTGTCCACTGATAAATAGATGTGTGATATTGTTCTTAACCATGTTTTTACTTACGAATGGTTTCTCTTGGTCATGATGATTGTTTTTTTTTTTAATTTGACCTTTATGCGTGTCATAATTTTCAAAAAAAAAATTTTTTTTATATAAAACTCGAAAGAGGTTGAGGCAAATCTTCTTATTTCGTTTTTTAAGATTGATAAGCAATACAGTTGAGGCATTCATCTAGGTAAACTACCATAGTATGCATTAAGGCCAAGTTACGTAACTTGTTTTCATAAGATTTTTGTGGTATTTCAGTTAGTTTTGTAAACTGATAGCTTATTCTGAGTTGTATTACTATTCTTGTTCTCTACTTAGCAACTATTTGTTATTTACACTTCCTCCTATTCCTGCTAAAACACCCTAATTTCAAGTTGGCCCACTGTTGTTATTATCTGAGTAGACTTGGTACCTATAACTTCCAAATTAATTATAGAAACACAGTAAGATTTACTTAAGCTTGCTGATCTCTATGCGTAACAGAAATTTTGAGGACATAGTGTCAACCAGAGCAAACAAAAATGATAACTTATTTTTTAAAATATCGACGTCGATATCCAGATTTCAGTATCGAAATATCGTTATATCGTCCTAAAAACTATTACTCATAAATATCGATATTTTCAAAATACATTCCCACAATACATTCTTCAGAACCAGTTTGGTGGCTCATTTGGTTAAAGCGCTTAAGTGGGCACGAAGAGTTTCACGTATCGAATCCCGGACGACCCTTAAAATTGACCTTCACCTCTGGTTAAGCTTTGCTTTGTCATTGTGAAGATCCTAGGACGCTGCCTATTTAGGATTCCATGTTAAAATGTAGATTGTCTATCATCTGGTAGGATTACCGATTTAGATTTGGCGGATACTACAGATGCAGAATATGTAGCCGCTAAAGAAACCTCTATCACTAGCTCTTTCAAGCCACACCAAATGATTATTGCTATTCTAGAGACCAGTAATGGGAAGGAAAAACAAACAGAGGTTATTTGTTGACTCGACGAGAGCAAAGACCAAGTTCGCAAACTGTTTTGTCAAACATATTTAACGGTACGTTGTCCTGTATGCAGTTAGATAAGATGTCTTACCAGATAGAGAGTATTGGAATCCTCACATCTTGAGTTCAGTTTTGAGTTTTAGCGATCGTACCAGGGTAGAACCCAAGCCTGGTGGCTGAGTAGTAACCAGCGGGCTCGGCAGTCGGGAAGACTTGCGTTCAAATCGCCATACGGCAGTCGAGATTTCAGTTTTACCTGGTTTCATGAAGCCATTCCATGGTTCCTTCAAAGGACCATGGTCGAATTCTCCACGCTCCTTGCCCCCAGTCATTTGATTACCTCGACGTCAAAGATGTGTGCAACCATAAAAAACCGGGGTGGAAGTATGCTGCAAACAGTTATTTGCACTATTCCGGGCGGGATTTACCATAGTAGTAAGGTAAAGGAATCAGGTTTCCCGTTATAGATATTTCATATCCGTATTGTTTTGTATGTTGATCAGTAAATCCTTTCTCGAACAAAGATTTTGTAGGTTCCATAACAACGTAAGCGAATTTTTGATAGTGGTGTGATTAAGTTTAATAGAAAGACCTTTGGGAGCGGACTTTAAGCGTATTAAAGCATTGTCGTTCAGGACTTGGCAAATACAACGGTCTCAGGTTTGATCCTATGCCTGCTATATTGGCCATCCTTTCAAAAACTATTTTTTTTACGGGCTCATCTAGGCGTTACATAAGAAGGATAACAAAATTTAGCGTAACACATAGGTTATACGTAATTTACAAAGCAAAGTAAAAAGAACTGTTATTAAATTCATTACTACAGAGAATGTAAAGCTTTCAGCAACTTGTAAATAACTTAAAAGACATATAGTTAGAAAATTATATTTGAATGAGGTTTTTCTAAATACAGAAAAACGTTCATAGATGGTCATAGAAGGTGTTAGTAATGAACTAGACCGTCAAAGTACAAAAATATACAACATGCATTATTTTTAATGAAAACACAAAAGTTTTGTAAAATGACACCAGAACATATTGAAGTAAGAATGAAACTACTAGTACGAGACAGATAGCTGGTTGTAAACTAGCTTGCTATATTATTATTTTTGAATATACAGTAAATCGTAATGTAACTGCAGTTTATAAAACTAAGCTATTTTATCCACTTTTTAACTGCTATAGTTCTTAGTCCTGTTTCACAATGGTGTATAAGTGGATTAGTTGGCACATAATTTTAAAAGCAAAACAATCATAAAATATCCATGTGTAAAATTAAAACACTGGTGTCTAACGGACTCTGTATTTGATGTCAAGTTTACGCCTATTTTAAAATAAAATAAAACATGAAACATGTTTCACTCATTGTACAAGTTTAGAGATCTCCACCGCACTGTAAAGTTTGTTTATTGAGTTGTTGAGTCTCAGCATTTCAATGTCCCCCCTCTTGTTCAATGCGCGAGAGGATCATAAAGTTTGAAACAGGATAACTGAATGCTCCCTATTATGCGCACAGGGCGTGTAAAGGCATTAAACATGCGCGAAGCGGAGCACGTGATAAATAAGAGCCTTCATAACCAAATTCCTCGAGAGCTATTATAAAGCACGGAATTTCATAGAGCCAAAATCCCATAATATAATCCCCAAGGGAGAAGACAACTAGAAATTGTGTCTTGACGCTGTTCAGAATTTGATGAACTGCGGAAAGATAATAAATATTAGGATCAAACAATGTATTTTCCCTTAATATCCCAAGTCGCAATCACTTCATGCAGTGTAAACGATGGCGTGGAATTTGCAGACGAGAGAAAAATGTGTAAACTTAGAGTTGGGGGTCAGAAGCTTGTAATTTTATAAAGTCGCTAAACGCGGCTTGTTGCTATTTTAATCTAAGAGAAATATTGATTTTTGAGCTGTGGTTACCAGCTCTACTGGCTTGCTATTACGCTCTTCTGAATTTTATTTAAAATTGCAGATAACAACTGCTATCCATATTGAATTCCCAGTTTTGTACAGTACATACTATCAAACAATTATTAGCTTAGGATCAATAATCATATCATGAAAAATTGATAAAGTGTATTGAGATCTGTTGACAAAATTGATAAAAATCCGATATTAATGGAAAACATAACTTATTGGAGTGTACACTTGTCGTTACAGTGATTCAATTATCTTGATCAGAGATTATACTATT
Organism: Vandiemenella viatica; assembly: GCA_031002005.1. Classification (NCBI taxonomy): domain Eukaryota; kingdom Metazoa; phylum Arthropoda; class Insecta; order Orthoptera; family Morabidae; genus Vandiemenella; species Vandiemenella viatica. The sequence goes on from JARYHS010013631.1 coordinate 70,230,381, forward strand.
ATAGATGCAAGACGCAGGTGAAAATAGATAAATCCGATAGCATAGCTTATATGATAAACACCTTATTATATCGCTCGAATTACGCATAAATCATTGATCACACAACAAGAATAATAAACGAAGGCAGTAAAAATATGCCCATCAGCACATAGGGTACCACGCGGCACAATAGGCTATCTGAACGTTTCAGAATGTCGAAAATGTCTTCCCTTAATTCTAGGTTACAGCCACTTCTTGTCAGTGATTATTGTTAATCTCTAGCCCTTTCCGCCGTCGTACATGCATGGCTCACTGTTCGATGCCATGCCACAACGACACGTCAGAATCTCATTCAGATGGTTAACCAGCTTCGACCCACTCATCAAAGTCCATGGAGGGAATTCTGTTACAAACTTCATCATTCGTTATAAGTTCATTAGTCGTGATCATAATCTAGTCAACGATTTCCACAATAGATTCTACCAATCCATACAGGCTGTACGGAGGTACCTACAAAACCTTCTGCTAAAACAGGCCATTCTCAAGCATCCAAGATGGCCATCATGTCTCTCAGAAGTAAATGCCTGGTGACTCATGGAATCCCTGAGCTATCAGACGAAAGTTTTGCTGTTCAACCGATCCGTCAGAACTAGTTTCTAAGTACACTTCGGTTTTCGGTAATTTTCACGTTAATCTGCCGATTCCCCAGCACCTTAGTAGACTATCATTCGCAACAACAAACTTGATTTCGTCCATCATTGCAACTTCTCACTCTGCGTCCGAGCTCCACGTGACTAAATTTACAGAAATTTCTGCCAAGCACATGATTTCAATGTTGCTTTCGAAGGCATCGCCTTTTTAATCCAGACTATGTGACTTTTCTGGTGAGTTCCTTTTGCCCGTATTGCTTATCTTTGGTCACCCTGGAACACAATCCAGCAGTTTGATTCATCGTCACTGGAACATTCTCTTCCCCGACAACCTTGAATCCACTCAATTCCACAACTATTTGTCATGGTACTGGCCCGAATTAGTCATTGGCCTTTACGAACACTTTCCTTACTTCAAGGAGGATCTCTTCATTCCAATTCTCCTAAGACCTTCCAACGATTTTTACATCTCTAGAAACAATTTTTTTTTTTTTTTAGCTTTTTCAGTCAAAAGCATTCTAAATCCACTTTTTTTTTTCAGGTTATTCGACTACTTGGAGTTAATCCTGTGTCTTCTTATTATGAGTCTGGACGCATACAGACATGGTTTCGTTTGCGTCTAAGGAAATACCCATTTCGTGAGAGAATTAACCCTAAAGTACAAGGAATCAAAATTTCCACCAATTGATACACGATAAGGTCACCTGCGTGGACTGATTTAATGAAATCTTCCATTTCTTTTTGCTTGAATCTTATCTCTTCATCTTAATATATCCATAACTACAAAGTTCTTTAATTACATGATTCGCATTTGTAAATATTTGTCATCCCTTCCACTGTAGCTACTATTAACAAATTACGTCCATTCATGTCTAAAAAAATGATACCTCGGTCTCTCTATTGTTCTTCTATGACTCCTCCAGAAATACCTTTCGTTAGCAAAAAGAAATTATAATGTGTCTATTTCGTTCTATTTTAGTTAGCGAAATTTTTAGCATTCTTCAAAAAAGAACTGCTTTTAAAATATATTCATATTTCTTTTTAGTGTCTTTCCCACGGTTGAAGCTTCATTTTCATTAAGTTCTATGCTTCAGACAAACAGCTTTATTAAATAATAAATTTTCTAAGCCCTAATCCAATGTTTGATAATTCACAGCATTGTTCGATTTGTATTCATGTACCGGCGCTCTACCGATAACATAACAGGTTCATGATGCCCCCGGCGTCATTAGTTGTTTCGATTTATCATTTGTCGTCATTTGTATGTACAATGTACACAACAAGGCTCTAGAGAGGCTTTACGCTGACAAGCGAGAAATATTATTCCCAAATAGCGGCAAATCTATGCATACCCATGCTGAGCGATCGTTAATGATGCTTGATCGTTATGGAACCCCTTGCCACTCTGCTGTCATTGCAGCAAGAGAACAACGCAACTTGCTCTGAAAGTTTCTTTCTGCAAGTAAACTTACAAAAGTAACTTAAAAATCTATTTGAAGAAAAGGGTAAGTACTAATGGCACCGATATATATGCATATTGTTGCGTGATACACCAGTGTACCTTTCCCTATTTAAGTTCTACTTTTTTCTAATTTTATTCTTGCTATAAATCATTACCATCGTCTTAAATATATGCGATACCACTTTTGATAAAATTACAGCTATTGCGAGTTTATTATCTCTGTTATTGATTTAAATTCTTACTGAGTACTTTCAATGTTAACATACTACGCGATAATAAATCATTGTTCTGCCACGTAATCGGAATCTTTTCGCCCCTCTATAAATTTAAAAGTATAGATCCTAGCAGTATTGTGATTGGCAATTTGTTGTTGCAAAACGCAGGCTGATTGGCTGAGAACAGTTCAACAATTTTTTTTTTTTAAATATTATTATTCTTGTCGACTTGGCAGCGGTAAAAGACACATTCACATTACATGCGAGCATTATTCATTTCTAAAACTCTCTCACGGCCGCGCCAAACTTTGAATTTTATCGGTGTTTGGTTTTGTGGCTAGAGAGATATTCGGAGGCATCAAAGTGGTTTGTTATTTCGTTAATTAACTGTATGATTAAGTGATTATGATATCATTTGATGCTCAATAAACTATCAGTCTTCAAGACTGATATTCAGGTCTCCCACGAAAATTTAATAGATAACGGACCAGTATATCACTACCAAAGTGCTTAGCGAGAAAACCACCGGTCTTTGCTTCGAATCATGGATAAAGGTGTAATTTTTACACTAAACTGACATTCACCGTTGGCTAATTGATTAAGGTGCCATTCGCAGATTTGAGAGGTCTTGGTATGAATACCTCCATAATCCATAATTCTTACTGGTCCCCAATCTTGCCTTTATCTACGGAAAAGTTTCGCTTTGACCGTGTATCCATGGTTTTAATCTCGCGTACGATACTGTACTTTCCTCTTACGCAATAGTGTTACCGGGGTAGGTTAATACGACAGAAACGAATGAACAACAAATTGAAACTCAAGCCTTCAGTTCTGATTCTCTCAGCGAACAAAGCCGTGTGCTTTTTCTTCTCTTTTACTTCTTGGATAGCCAGCTATATCTACAAAAAGAATGCTACTGACGCTCCTATGTAGAGCCTCCCTCATAAGTGGGAAGTATGGTAATTTTCAAGGACCTTTTTATTAATACTAATGGAGGTAAAACAGCGTGACTACTACTAAACAACCGTCAAAATTTTGTGCTAGTGTTTTTTGTTATTTTCTTTGAGAAATTTGTATTTCTCAACTGGGAATCGCGGGTTATCCAAGTATTCCATGATATTACTAAAAAAAATCTATCAATCGAACCAGATGTAGGATTTTAAATCGCATCTCACCTACCGCGTCTCCCCTTTCTACCCACCTGAACTGATTGTACCAAACTAGCTGCTTCCATTGCTCCAGGCAACATGTCATCGGCGTTTGTTTATATTACAGTAACATAAATTCTCATTGGAGCCGAAACAGAACTTAATTTCCAACTTGTCTATTACAAACAGACCCTTTCTTAATTGCACCAGCGAACCCAATTTTTGGACCCTTGTCAACGCGTCACACAGCTATAGAACCACCAAGGGCACCCCTCCACAACCCAGTGGCTGAACTTTACAAAGAGGGCCCCCCACCGCATTGCTCGTCTCAGGAGCTCATTAAAGCTTCCCCCTACTTCTTCCCCACTGTTAAGCGGCTACTAAGCCCATAAGACACCCGGCAGGACAGAGGACCCCTATCACGAAGACTTTAATCCAATATCCTTAATGGGATTTCCGTTTCTTTTTTTCTGCGACGCCTGCCGCGGGCGATATTGTCCATTCCTCGCCCCCTTGTCGACAATAAACTAATGGAACCAATTCGATCAGCACGGCAGAGCGTCGGGACCCTACTGCTCGATATTCGAGTCCTAATCACCCGAATGCACCACATATACAAGTAAAGACAAATAAATGGGAATCTCATTAGGTTCGTTATAGTAAATCCGAAGACTTCATGATTTACATACGTTTTTTTTCTTTCATTTGAGCTTAACGCCTATAATAACGTTCTAACCAAAAAATCAATGCAAAAATTGAAAGGCGGGAAACCAGTTTAAAGATGAAACGCAGGCAGAAAAGTCACTCAGAAAATTGTGAACAGTATCAACGAGTTGGTGATGGCAGGAAAAAAAGTGCTAATTGCTTAACAGATTGAAGAGGCATCTGGCATTCCAAAAGCAACAATACATTGCATGATAGCAATATTCTGACGTGAATGTTTCCTCTCATTGGATGCTGAAACTATTTATAGTGGATAAGAAGGCATTGAGGAGGAAGATGTCAGTGAAAAATCTCTCTTTGAAGCTAATCCAGTAGATTTTCCCGTACTATTGTTTGCTGTGAACAATAGGTGAGTTCATTACTTTATACCGTAACCAAAGCAACAGTAAACACTTCCCCCTTCTAGAAAAGTCAAGGCTGTTCCTCTTGCTCGAAAGTGTTGATGGTTGTTTTAACGGTTTTTGACAGTGTAGTGCCTTTTGACTTCTGAAAAATGGTGAAACCATCACGAAGCAACTCCGACCTGCTATCAAGGAAAAAACAAGAGGAAAGTTGTTAAAAATGGTGCTGTTTCATTAAGATATTACTCACAAGTCTATATTCGTTTTTGTGTGTTTCAGTTGGTACTGAAACCTGCCCCCCCCCCCCCCCCCCACCCTTTGTCACCCAATCAGGCTTCCTCAGACTTTCTCCTACACGCTTACTTTTCTGATTTAATATCTGGTACCTACTTAACGTCATATAGGCTAATTACGTCAAATGTTGTGTCACCTAATTTTTTTAAGTCCTCAAAAAATCGTTTAGTGCGGATGGTTCAAAAGCATTGACATGTAGAAGGTAGCGTATTTAGTTCAGAGGGGACTAATGTGTTGTGAAAAATAACATTCCAGCTATTAGTATGTATGATTTTTAGACTACTTATTGAATGACGCGATGTTGTCAGAGCGGAGGAGAATCTTTTGCAAAGAATGGGAGCAATCTCGGGGGTGATCTGTTCATAAGAACAAAGAATGAATAATTAGAAACTGAACCATGGTTTCCCAAATCACTCCAGGCAAATGTCTGGATGTTTCCTTCAAAAGGCCTTGGCCGAATTCCTTCCCATTCCTTGCCCCCCCCCCCATCCTTTCCCGTCTCTAAAGACCTCGCTGTTGAGTGACGTTAAGCAGTTAAAAAAAAAAAACTGAACATCTAGACACAAAACGCCATCAAGCTCCAGTATTTTTCCCTCGAACTGAAAATTAGTCCCAGGTTCATTCCATCTGCTTCCAATGAGTACTAATATGTTAAAGCGTATAGGAGCTAATCTAAATTTCTAGTTACTCTATTCTTCAGACCACTGATCACGTGTCATTTACGATCACCAAAAGCGCGGTGCAATAATAATAATAATAATAATGGTTTGTCCTGTGTGGGGTTTTTGATGAAGAGGCCACGGAATGAACTCTATCAAAAGATCAACACAGTAACAGAGGAAATCAGAAAGCGTCGAGATAAGTTCTACACCCACATCTACAGGATGGAAAACACTAAAATAGCAAAGAAATTACTTGACATCATAACAAAGAGTAAATGCGGTACGGAATGGTTGAAAGAGGTCTAGAGGGACCTACAACGGATCAACATAGAAAATCTCGAAGACCGCATTGAGTGTTATAATAAGATCACAAATGCTAATTTGGAGCAAAGAACAACGCGACAAACTGGAAAGAAATGGTCAGATACGCGGAAGAGAGAGCACTCCGAGGGATGAAGAGATTTTGGCAAGGAAAGAGGAGAAACAGCTGAAGATTAAATCGTGATTTCAAGTTCAATCGCTCTCCTAAAGGGGAATAATCCCAAATAATAATAATAATAATGGTTTGTATTAAACGTATTATAAAAATTTACAAATATACAGGGTGTTACAAAATGGTACGGTCAAACTTTCAGGAAACATTCCTCACACACAAACAAAGAAAATATGTTATGTGGACATGTGTCCGGAAACGCTTACTTTCCGTGTTAGAGCTCATTTTATTACTTCTCTTCAAATCACATTAAACATGGAATGGAAAAACACAGCAACAGAACGTACCAGCGTGACTTCAACACTTTGTTACAGGAAATGTTCAAAATGTCCTCCGTTAGCGAGAATAGATTCATCCAACTTCGTCGCATGGAATCCCTGATGCGCTGATGCAGCCCTGGAGAATGGCGTATTGTATCACAGCCGTCCACAATATGAGCTCTAACATGGAAAGTAAGCGTTTCCGGACACATGTCCACATAACGTATTTTCTTTGTTTGTGTGTGAGGAATGTTTCCTGAAAGTTTGGCCGTACATTTTTGCAACACCCTGTACACTTTTATTCTCAATAAATAAAAAGACTTCTGCAATGGATAGATGCAAAACTTTCGAGGTCTTTGCGACTGATGTAAATGTCAAATATATAATGCTTATTTAACGATTGTCTTGATATCTATATTTTTATGACGACCTGTAAATTTATTATCTCTACAGCACAGGGTAATATTCATGTTGATAAGAGTTACTAGTGACTTAACAGGATTTTTAGAAAGTAGTACCTCCTTCCAGACACAGAATGATGGATTTTTTTTTTTTTAATTTAAAAAAGATCGGTTTTTGACCTTTTCTGCCATACAACGCGCTGCAACTGCGTCATTTTGTTTCTCATAGTGTACCATACCATCGTCATTATCGTTTAATTCTCAATATGGACAACACAGAACGGAAACCACCCTTGCTCTCGGCCGGACTCGAACCGGCGAACCTTGGAATGCGAGGGCAGCTCCCTAGCCCTGCGATGCAAGAGCCGGCAGAATGATGGATTGGAGAGTGCGATCTTTTGTCTACACTGGAGGTAACTGTACGTGCAGGGAACTGATAACGCAATTGCTCTCCGCATACCATGTTTCCTCAAGTAGGCATTTTGCCAAATGGTATTATATTGTCAAGGCCCCGTGCCACGGATTCATACATATTCTGAATAGGCTATGATGGGTGAGTTATGAACTGGAAGGCAGAGGGGATTGAAACCATTTTTCTTTTATATTGAAAATGTAAGGAAGTTATGAAGCTGGGAACTCTCCTGCTCTAATATCGTTAGTGTTCACAGTCAGAGATAAGTATAGACGGTTAAGGAAGCATATAATAAAACAGTAAAGGCAAAGTAGTCTGAACACTCAAAATACTATTGAAGGAAAAAAATGAACCGTTATTTAACCTAAGACAAGAAATCGGCTGTTTCTTAAATTACTGTCTGTCTGTCTATTACTTTGGCAGAGAATCATGAGGAACTACTGGGTAGATTTTCATTGAGTTTTGAGCATTGTATATCTCAGTACCCCAAAAGTATGTCTCATTTTGATGTGAAGCTGAGAAACATAGAGAGAATATTCGCAATTTTAATTGTTGAATATGCCAAACACTAAACTTAGTACTTTTAGTAGTTACGACGCTTTCTAATCCTGCTCATAAAAGGCGATAGATGCTTCTTTTCCTAATTGGAGAAATTTTCATTCCGATTGCAAACAGGAAATCAAATCATACGCGCAATTCACTTTGGGTATAGGAGGCAACTTCCTCTCTGTTCATGGAGATTTCACAGTTAACACTTGGAGAGATCCATAGAGCCCGCAATGAGTCCTTTTAGCACATAACCCGAGCAAGCGTCTGCCATCAACATGAGAGTTTAGTGAGAAACTAATGGAAATGAGATGGGATAAGCTTCGAAAAACACTGTGGGTGATCAAAATGGTGCCAACAATCACGTGGTAGAGCTCACAGCGAATCTAGTCAGACTTGAGGTCGATGTTACGATTATGCGTCTTAGAAACTTCCACTAAAGCGAGCAATTCAGTCAGATGCGAAGTTATTTTCGTGCAATGGTATCTGATCAACGCACAAATTCTAACGGGTTGAGACTACTCATTCCTAACAGTTGTCATTGCAGTTTTCTTCTAGCGTCTATTTAATCACGCCTGTCTTCAAATCGTAGAGTTAGTCGCTCTGCAACGCAGCAGTTGACCTCAAAATAAAATTATTTAGGTCGGGTAATACTTTACACACCGGACCCGCACAATCAGTTGGACTAGTGACGGCTCTCCCCTCTCGTGTCCACACTTGCCACTAGCCTATCAGTGTAAAACACGTCTTCCTACTCAGTCTTCAATATATTTTAACATTTTTGTTTCGCGAAATTAACGTTCAAAAATTTCCACGAGAATAATTTGTGTGTAACAGCATCTAATGGATGGCGAAACAAAATTTAACGAATGTTTCAGAATGACAGAATTTACAGGTACATTTCACGAACTTCTGATGAAACTGGGAATGTAGTCCCAGTAATGTAGTAAGCATTTGGAGTAAGCTGAAAAAAAAGTGCTGAAATTTGGCACAAGCATTCCTTAGTACCTAAGAAACAAATCCTAAAATGTCCCCACCTCGCTAGTGTCCACGTTATAGCCTTTTTTCAAGTCAAATACGCATTAAAAGGGCCTAAGTGCCAAAATCAGTATAAACTCGTTGTAATATCAAAAATGTCAGCCTTAGTAACATTTTATTGCAACCTGGATAATCAGAAGAGACAAACTATTGCATAAAAGTGTAGTATCGGGAATAATTATTGTATAAAAGCAACAGTACACTCACGTTTTATCACGAATGCCGTACGAAATATGACCTTTTTTTCAATAAAAAACAACAACTCTGCATTGCTGAAAATCTATCAAGGTTACCGTGTCAAAGCTTATAACCAGAGTTGTAGTACACAGTTTTAGTGTTAAAATTGTATGTAGTTTGTCTCTCTGTGACAAACGGTTGTCGAAACTACAAATGAATCAGCGCTGGGCAGAGCGCTCCGCGCGCCACTCCCCATGCATTACAGGAGTGAACCTCAGAAAAAAATATTGGAACAGATGTTATTTAGTGCCTAAAAAACAAGTCCTGAAAACTCCCCGTCTCTGAAGTGTCCGCGTGTAACGTACCTTATTTCGTAGAGAACACATGTGAGTGTCACTTTATCATACTTTTATAAAATAATACTTTTGCTTATTTTTCCTGCACCAGACCAGTACATAAGGATTTCCTTAATCCCTCTTTGTCCGTTGCTGGTTTTATTTCGATACTCACGCTGTAAATAAAATTATTATTAATAAAATTCTTACCATACAAACTTTAAATCAACTCCTTTGTCTATATCTATATTTCAATCTCAATATAAAATAAATCACTTTCTACTTACCTCATAATTCCTATATTTTTCATTAAACAAACAATTATCATTTCCAAAGTCACATTCCATTATCTTTATCAAAACCCTAATCCTTCTGCCCTCAGGCTAATATTTTCCTGTTCTTAATCCCGCCAGGATTCTTGTGGCTTCTCCATCGAGCCATTCTGTTTCATCTTTTCTCTTAAAACATGTTCTTTCCAAAAACAACTCGTCCTCTTCCTTTAAAATCTTTTCTTGAACTCTGTATCGACTGTTCTTTATTTTCCAGTGATCTCATTATATTCATCTTGACATACTTTAACCTTGGAACTTAAAAATACAAAGTTAGTATATACAATTACAATTATTAAATAAAAAAAATAGCTTTATTAATGTCAAAAATCACAAAATGTGAGGTTGTATACCTCACACACGTCATAGTATTTTCAGGTCAAAAGGACGTAAGTATGGTTTAAATGCTATAATAAATATGAACGTCTTGTGGCATTTAAACTATCCGCCGTAGCATCATTTCGTTGCACTAATATGGATTGGCTAACCATTAAATGAATGTATTTATTTAACGTAATTAATGTATAAAAGTAAAACCAAACTCACATTTTATCATGAAGTAGGTACGAAAAATGACGTATTTTATAATTAACCCAAGTTTGCTGGTAAACTATCTAAGTTATCGTGTCAGGACCTATTATCAAAGTTGTAGAACACATTTTCAGCGTTAGAATGGTACATCGTGCATGCTTTTGTGATAAACGGTTGGCGAGATACGCATCGAAACACTCAGAAACAGTGCACAGAGCTCAGCTTAAAGCGCCTTTCCATTCACCTTCCCCCTCTGTCTGCATCATTCTGCCCGCTGAGATTTTGTTCCCTTGGAATTATATATGAAGTGACAGAAATAAGCCTAAAAAATGACGAAACAGTTTTCAAAACTATAAATTAGTGTGTATATTTATGAAACGATAAATATCTTTTTATTACTGAACTCATTGAACGAAATTTAATGTTCAGCTTCATCACCGACCCCATAATCTAAGCCATTATACATTACATTAACAAATGCAGATCCTCTGCAATGCCCACACATTAGTAAACACTCCAGCCCAAAACACACCTATTCACACTGATTTCCGCAAAAGTTCTTTCCATTGCAGCACCTCAAGTTAAGCAGATGATTCGGAGTATGTGGGAATCAGGTAATCACTGGTATCTGAGCTCCATGTTGAGTTTACCAGGCCGAATCCTTCTGGTCTAAGGAACTACTTAGCCATTCCTGAACTTGTAAGTATACTCGCAGAGAATCCTGCTCGCATGCCGCAGATGTTGGTGGAAGGACGCAAGTTGGAATGACACAGTGTCTGGTTGGGTTGCGATCTTCCGAATGTTTTTTTTAATACCCGATGTTTGTCCAGAGTTAATATTTTCGTTGAGGGCAACGCAACCTTCTCTCATGCGGATATTATGTCTTCTTTGAGTATGTTTGAACTACGAAGTCTTCACTCTGTTACGCAATACTGAAGAACCCAGTAAGAACTTCTAACCTTGTTTTTTTTCCTTTGCCGAAAAGGACGCTAGCATTATCGCACCTGTGAATGCATGACATAAAAGTGCAGTGTTTTTCATGTCTGCGATGTATTTGTAGACCCTACCGGTGGTTATGCTGTGGCAGGGTGAACGACGTTCATCAGACGGTCTTCACTAGCTCTTGCTTCCAGTATTACGAGAACATTCGTATTATTTTAGATGACCATTACCTCTTGACCCTTGTCGTGTTCAAATGAAAATGTTGTATTGCTGACATCCGCGACTCCTTTGCACTGAATGGCTAAGACGACCCGCAGTCTAGATTTGTTCACAAATAATTCGACAAGCTGATTTTTTTATGACTGTTTTTCAAAACCTAGCTTGACGTGAAGTGACCACCGTATTGTGGTGAAAGTAAACGTTGGCAGTTTTACCTCCGGCTCGAACGAAAACGTTGGCAGAAGTTATTCCTCTGGCTCGTCGAAGACCCTCTTCCCCTTTCGTTGTCATGCCTAACGCTAAAACTGTGTACTATAACTTTGGTTAAAAGTCTTGACACGGTAACTTTGATAGTTTAAAAAAAAAAAAAAGCAATAAGGTCATGTTTTGTACCGCCTTCATGATAAAATGTGAGTGTGCTGTTTCTTTTATACAAAAATTATGCCCAATATTACACTTTTATACAGTGGTTAGCCTCTTCTGATTATCTAGGGTGCAATAAAATGTTACTAAGGCTGACATTTTAAATTTTACAAGGGGGCGTCCTTTAATGAGGTGAGGTGTTTTTCCGGAATTCCGGACCGACCCACGCCCCCTCTAAAATGACGTGAGATTTTAACGGAAACCTCTTAATGGACCTCGTAAATTTTTGAGACCTTCTTTTTACCATTCTTCAAGAATTTAAAAACCTCACGTGAGATTCCCGTTGACCATCCCCTTCTCCCCATTGGTGAGGTTTCGTGAGATTTCCCCGGACCCCTTTCCCCTATTTCACTTCTCGTAATTAATAGACGCCCCGCAACGAGTTTACACTGATTTGGCACTCATGCTCTTTTTAAGCCCTTCTGACCTGAAAAAAATCTATGACGCGGATATTCCAGAGGTGGGGATGTTTCGGGATTTGTTTCTTTGTTACTAAGGAATGCTTTTACCAAATTTCAGCTCTACATTTTTATTTTTTTATTTTATTTTTGAGGTTCATATCTAAAATGCCTGGGGCTAATGAGGTTTAAGAGAAAAAAAAGTCGTTTTCGAGATATTCAATAACACTGAAACAACGTTTCGTCGTAGAGAACGGAAAATTTCTTAAATTCCTCTACCATCTGTTCCATAACCATCATACCGAGACCGCACCACAGCGTCAATAAGGAAACCAGACTTGTCGCTGGTGCATTGGGCGACGCGGTGTGTTTGCACACCAATTCAGCTGGCGCCAACAATGGATCAACACATGGTGCGGGCACGGTTCGGTCAAGTTGGGCCTTCTATCGTGACCAGTTGCACGTTCTTCCCTCTCGTGTTGGCAGCCTGCATACAGTGTTTTCAAATAGATTTAGGAAACGGTCTTTGTTGTTCTCCATTTTTTATTTTCTAACCCGATGACCAAAAATGTAAACCGTAGTTTTCTTTGTGTTCTTTCGCATATTGTTCCGTGATTCGGCTAAAGATTTTTATTTGAGTACCTTTTAGCACAATTTTTATATTTAATTTAATTGCGATGGAGTGCCCGCTCCGGTGCAATTCACTAACGCCCTTTTTCCCCCTTTCTCGGACTAGCCCACTTTTGCCCTCTGTGAATATTTCTGCACTCTACACTGTAGCACGCTTGCCACATTTTATTCTGCGCCTTTTTTCAACAGTAACATTTCACAAGCGTCTGTTTTTTTTTTTATTATCGTTTTTCTATTTTCAAAACTTTCATGCTTTTATTACCACTTTGTCTCTGTGAACTGAACTTCCCATTATCTTCTTTACTTTTTTTATATTATTTTTACGTGTATATAAAATCATACGAACATAAATTTACAGTACTGTTTCGACTCGACATTGATGACACGGTTTTTCGTAGAGTGTTCTTTTATTCACGTAAAATTTAAATCCACTTTGTCATAATTATTTTTTTCACGTATTATCCTCTTGTATCATTACGATAGTCGTTACCTTCGATCCACACTGTCGGCTACTGCCCTGTTGTTACTTTAATGCCATATGACGGATTTATATACTGAAATTCGTAGATTTCAAGGTTCAGATTATGCCGACACCGTTCTACATCTGAGGTGATTCGGAATTATAAACGCTAATGTTTATTAAACATCAAAAAAAAAAAAAAAAAAAAAAGCGTCAGACAGCATAGAAAAAGAGCGAAGCGTATTTGAAATGTAGAATATACTGGCGTTATTTTTATTATACATATTCGTGATGTTTACATTTTTTTTATTTTATTTATTTATTTTCCATATGCAACATAGCCCAGCACCTAGTATCTAATCTGGGCCCTTATTTCCACTCTTTTACATTTACATATATTTGTATCTTATATATATATATATATATATATATATATATATATATATATATATATATATATATATATATATATATATATATATATATAACATATTAACATATAAACAATGAATGAAAGAAAATTTTGATTCAATTTCCAATAACTATTACATCTACTGTTATTAAACAGAATAGGTACCACACCACTACTAAATCTACTACTACTGCTATTGTCCCTAATATTACTACTAACATTACTACTACTACTACTAATATCATTACTAATACTACTAATATTACTATTACCACCACCAATTGTCACAGATTGTTTACATCAGAAAACTCATCGAATTCCCGGCCTCGGTAGCGTAGGGGCTAGAGTACTATCACCGCGTGCCGAAGGTCACCTGTTCGAGTCCGGCCGAGGGCATGGGTATTTAAGTGTTGTATGTGTTAATGTTGTGTCCGTCCTGTGGTGTATGTACTGGAGAAACTGATTCACATTGAGCTGGCTGTATGGTCTTCGTTGCCGAATGCCATTAAAAAAAAAAAACTCATCGAATTATGACCGCGCCAGTAGTTTTATCAGTCTGTAAACGCGTGACTTGAGTGTTACGCCATAATCGTGTGTGTTTTGTGACTCATATTGATAATCGTCCGTTCCGTACTTACGACATCCACAAGTCTCTTTGCACCGACTGGTTACTAACGTCAATAAAGAGTGATCTGATTGTTCAGGTGTCAGAAGCTTCCCGCCAAGAAAATTTAGTGTCTCAGATTCGAACACTTTCACATACACCTAACTCGACCTTCCCCCGTGACAAAGCTTCTCTACGACGTTCCGAACGATTCAGGTCAGAGGCGGAATGCAGGCAAATCTTAAACTGAGTCACTGGCGCCCGAACTAAACCTCGCCAGCAACTTCAAAGCTATTTACTTTAGTACCAGGGGAACGACGGGCTTCTCACATCACTTATTGGATATTAATTGACCAAAAAAGTGGCGAAAGGGATTCATATCAGGCCATAAAAGTTGGAACACTTCCAGGAGAACTGTTGGTCTGTTTGGTGGTAGGTATGCAGCAGTCACCGCAATAAGGCCCTCTTGCGTGAATATCTTGATTGCTGTGGCTTCTAATTCTGTGAGTTGCGGTATCCTAAGCAGTGGCGTAGCTATGTCAACAAGGGCCCCGGTGCAAATAATTTATTTTGGGCCCTCAGGCCAGATGGGCGACCTTTTATTTGCTTTGTGTTGCTGGTAGGGGCCCCCTCAGCTGAGGCTAGGGTCCTTGAGTTGTGCTTAGGAGCCCCCCTGAGCAGTGGTTGGGGGCCCCCTTAGAAGAAGGTAGAGCAAAAAAAAAAGTCATCAGTTTGCCGTGAAGGCTCGTGGGCCCTCTGAACTGCGCATTGGAGCCCCCAGAGGTATGCTTGGGGGCCCCCTGAGCGTAGGGGCCCCGGTGCACTGCACAGCCTTGCCCCATAGTAGCTACGCCCCTGATCCTAAGTGGCTCGTGGGTGAGGTTTTTGTTAAAGATCATTGCCGTGCCGCCCACTCGTCTCTGTTGAGCCTGTCTAATCGGTATATTTGGTATCCCGCGAGTCGAAAGCTGTCCCTCGGTTTCAGGAAATTTTCCGAGAGGAGGGCTATTTCGATTTTCTCTTGCTTCGGAACTCCAGCAATTCTATTTATTTTTTACGTTGTTGCAATTCCAAACTACTATTTTCAGTTTGTCGTGCTGTAGAAGAGCCATTAGACCATCAGGTTCGTTACACCTTGCACGAGTGCAATTAGTTTGTTCCATATACCTCTGGCCCTTATAAATCTTTCCATCGTTTTCTCCAATGTTTGGAACAACTTTTCAAGGTCGTTCTGGGTTGTCGTGCTGATTTTCGTCTTCCAAATATACAATCTAACCAACAAATTCATAGAAAATATAGAAGTAAGGAGACATCAAACTGACCGATTCGCCACCCTGGGCACAATGATGCCAAGAACGTGGCAAAAACACAAAGTATCGCTCAGCACCATTTACAACGCAAAATAAAAATCAAGACGAACATCAGTGTTTTTTTTTCTTTCTATGATGACCTCAGCCATGATTTTTCCCCCCAAATTGTAATAAATTGTGCCCCAAAAACCAACCCTAACCTGAAAACACTGACAAAACTACCAATGGTAATGGGATCAAATTACACAGCCACTGAGGCAAACGACACACACACACACACACACACACACAAACACAGACACACACAAAAGGTCAGTCTTGGGATAGTTGGGTCTTCGCTCAAGGCAAAGAACAACATAGTTCTCACCTCACTAAATGCACAGGTCCTGCTGTTGGTCAAATAAAATAAACAACCTTTATATACATTTTATATAGACCGTGGAAAATGATATTTCGGAGTAGTATATGAATGGTCTGTGGTTATAACATAGGGAAGGAATTGCTTGTTGAATTTCTTGGCATTATAAACTCAATTGGACAAGGCAAATTGGGCAGGTAATAGCAAGAGGTTTCAAAATACTTTACTTAGCGAGATGGGGGGTGGTGAGTGGAGGAAGTGAGGGAATTAAGTTACAAAACCTCTGCTTGAATATGGTGAAGTGGTGAGGGACCCACACTTTGTATATCAAATTCAGGAGTTGGAAGAGAGTATTTGGATTGTACAAGGATTATAATATTTTTTAGGAATTTAGAATAATATTCTACAGTAAATTAGTCAAAAAATTAGAATATGATGCACGAATGGGTATTGGTTGAAGAATTAGGAGTTGTGTATGGAAGGGGAGAAATTATCACGACAATAACCCTGGCCTTCAGTTTCAGACGAAAGTAAGTGGAATTTTTTTTTGCTGTAGGTAAGGGACTCGAGTAAATTACGGAGGGAAACGATGAAGAAGAAGGTGTTTAAAGTTGAAATTCGTAAAGGAGAAATAAATCATTTCAGTGGAATGTGGAGATGTAGGCACATTGCTACAGGAGCGTGTTTGCTTCATCGCAATTGAAATTAAATCGGAGGGCTATGCAGTGCCGTGCACCGGGGCCCCCAAGTGCAGCTACAGGGGGCCCCCAAGCACAGCCAGGGTGGGAGGGGGGAGGGGGAAGAAAGCTATAGCTAAAAAAAAGGTCACCCATTTGGCGTGAGGGCCCAAAATATTTTTGTTTTTTGCACCGGGGCCCTTGTTAAACTAGCTACGCCACTATAAAGGATTTTGTTGTTTTCGCAGGCGTCATATTAATATAAATGCTTACGGGATTATCGCTGTGTTGCTATACTCCTTTTTCTTTTCCCGACGTTTCAACCTAGTCTTAGGTCTTCTTCAGGAGTCGTGTGCTGAATTTGCTACAGATTGTGATCCACTGGAGACCGGATCACAATCTGTTGCAGATTCGGCACACGACCCCTGAAGAAGACCTAACACTAGGTTGAAACGTCGGGAAAAGAAGAAGGAGGAGTATAGCAACGCAACGATAATCCCGTAAGTATTTATATTAGCTACTCCACTGATTAAATTAAGACAGAATATTACTAGTTGGTTTACACTTGACTGCTACTTTTCTTTAACAGTAATTTCTGTCACTATGCTTGATAAGTAATCCTTAACTGTGACTCAGTCAAGTGTAAACATAGGGTTGATGCGTTCCACAGATAAGAACGTTTAGAAAATCACTCTTATAGTTAAATGCAACGGAGAACAGATTCACGTTTAGTGTCTGATAAAATGACAGTGTGAGTGATTGTAATATTTGTAAAATTACTACCAAGTAGTAGAAACACCTTTTTGATGGATCCTAAAAAGATAATATATTATTTTTGACTATTAGTCAACTGCGGATGTTACCTGACAATGACCATACCAACTGATCGGAAAAGTCTGGGGTTCACGTAAATTGGAAAGTAGCAGAGAGCGTGTAGGGTGATCGGTAACGATCTGGCCTCGCATTTTGGAGGACGTGGATTCGAATTCCCGTCCGGTATTCCAGATTCCGGTTTTCCATGGTTTCCTGAAAACACTCCAGATGAATGCCGAGATAGTTTCTTCAAAAGGCCATGGCCGATTTCCTTCCCTTTCCTTCAGTCCTTTCCCGCCTCTAATGACCTCGAAGCCGACGACGCAAAAAGCTGTATTATGAGAAGTATCAAGAATTATCAAACCCACATAATCGACGCATTTCTATATAATTACTGCAGTGGATTAATTCACTTCGTATGCATACAATATTCATATGTTATCTGTGAGCTCCTTCAACTTATAATCTCTATTTATACAATTTTTTTTTTTTTTTTAAGACAGAAGATGTGTCACTGGAGGTTGAGAAAATTTTATCGTTATTTGCACAGTTGGCAATGACTTTTTACTCTTGAAGGTTTATTGGTCCATATTACCGTAGCATCGGTACTTGAGTGTTTAACATTGTTTACCGCAAAAGACTGTACAAACTCTATCTGGCCTACCATCCTGGTATTGTAATTATCCTTGAACCTTTCATGAGACTACTGCATGGTGTTCGAGGGCGTACTCCATACATAATTCTTAAAACCCATTTCTGTGAAGAATATTCTCAAGATAAACTGCTGTACCATATGTTACAGAATTAATTTTTTTTAAAGAAATTGTTGCATAGATTGACAATAATTTCCTTCCTATGTATTTACGCATTAAGTTACTAGCAGTGCATATACAGATTTTTTCTCCTTCCTTCACTATTTATTCGTAACTGAATTAGTTATTTTCTTCATTGTATTTTCAGGGTATTCTAACAATGAGATCCTTAGTGGCACAGTCCCTTGATGACCTCGAGGTTGCTTTATAGAAAGCAGCTGTAGGGCGTTGGGTGAGGCCAGGGAGCTGTGATGACTCATGGGTTCACTTGGGGTGGCCCACGCCCGGTATAGTCAGTACTCCTCCAAAATGACGCCTGCGGAAACAGGGTTTGCCACCCATCTGACAGCTGTGTAATGCACTTTTGTTAGTTCTGATACAGTGAAATAGAGAAATGGAGCACTTGGTTAAATAAAATTGCTAACAAACGTATTTTCGTGTGTTATCGGCCTCTTCACTGATTTGATGCAATCCTCTATATGTTCCTATGCTTTGTAAATCTCTTCATTTGCATACGCCTTAACTTACTTCCTCAAGTATCTTGAATCATTCTTTTTTCTTGCCATTCTTCCCTTCCATTTCCACGCAAAGTAACAAATTATCTGAAGGCATATGAATTTATTTCCGACTCGTCATGCTGCCTATTTTTCATGAGATTCTTTCGCAACAACGTTTCTTAATGTGTCGATTAGATTATATCTTCATATCATATTTTTCTATAAGCGTAATTTTCAGAATCGTTGTGCAGTATCACTTTTCGTTTGATTAAGTTACCCTTTTTTCCTTTATTGTCAACAATCTCTCGGTTGGTTGATACAATCCATTTTATCAACCTGTCCATAGCGTACCACCATGGGAAGTCGAAAGATAGCAAGAAAATATCAAGTCAGGGCTAATTATAACTTTTTTTTTTTTTTTTTTTGTTTTTTTTTTTTTTTTTTTTTTTTTTTGTTTGCTGTCGTCAGTCTTTAGACTGGTTTGATGCAATCCTCCATCCCTTCCTATCTTGTGGTAACCTCTTCACGTCTACATATCCCTTACAATCCACATCCTCAATTATCTACTTCATATATTCTAATCTCTGTCTCCCTCTACAGTTCTTACCTTCGACTAATCCCTCCACTAACAAATTAACTAATCCAGCATGTCTCAAAATATGACCTACCAGCCTGTCCCTTCTTTCTGTAAGCTTCATCCACAAATTTCTTTCCTCACCCATCATTTCCAAAACTCGTTCATTTCTTGTCTGTCCACTTAATTTTCAACATTCTTCTGTAGCACCACATTTCAAATGCTTCAATTTTCTTTCTTTCAGGTATTCCTAAAATCCATGTTTCTCTACTGTAAAGTGCGTTTTTAAAAAGTTCTTTCTAATTCCTAATTCCTTTCTAATCAATGTTTGAAACTAAAAGGTTTCTCTTTTTCATGAAGGCTCTTTTTGCTAGTGCTATTCTGCTTTTAACATCATTCTTGCTTCGGCCATCGGTTGTAATTTTGCTTCCCAAGTAGCAGAATTCACTTACTTCTCCTACTGCATCCGATCCTATTTTTATATTTAATGTATTTTGATTGCTATCATTTCTGCTAGATTTCATCACTTTAGTCTTGCTTTGATTTATATTCAGTACAAAATCTTCCTTCAGTATTTTGTTCATGACATTCAGTAACTTCTCAATATCCTCAGCCTGTTCTGCTAACAACACAATGTCATCGACAAATCGTAGCATACTGATTTATTCTCCCTGATCACTTACGCCACATGAAAATTTTTCTTTTATTTCCTTTATTGCTTGTTGAATATTAACGGGGATAGACTACAACCTTGTCTCACACCCTTTTTAACTGATTCATGTCTCTCATGGTTCTCCTCTTTTATCATACCTACTTGATTCTTATATAGTTTATAAAGTATTCTTCAATCTCGAATCCCAACTAAATGGTGAGCGATAACGCATTCGGGAGGACGCTCGTTGGAATCCCCGTTCAACCATCCAGATTTCGGTTTTCAAATGGTTCCCGAAATCACTGCAGGCGAATACCAGGATACTCCTTCAAAATTCCATGGCCGAATTCCTTCCCCTCCTCCAATGACCTGGTAAGGACATCCTCTTCGATAAAGAAAGTTTCAAAAAGAGATTTAAAGTAAAATGACGCGTAGGTGGGGGATTCTGACACAATTACCTTATAATTTTCTTACAAAATCTCCACACACTTTCGTCACACACAATGGAGTACGCAGAAGTTTGATACAGCAGTGGGTACCATGGTAAGACGAATTCAGCAGACAATGAGTTTGTAACACTTCACAAAATAATGGAAGTACTTGACTTGAGGCTTGAAGTGCATTTCGAAGTTATTTCCGGCAGATGCATACACTTATCCTACTTAACACCACATAAAGTTCTGTCGATATTCACTCTAATTCATCTAGCACCAGAGAAGGTATTTAAGTTAGTTCAGTTTGGTGAGCACTTGTCTCATATACGCATATTGCAATCTCTGCCAGAAGATTATTATATAAGTGGTAATGCAGTTTTTCAGAACGAGTTTGTGTGGAATAAAATTTTCATCGTCAACAACTTTCGTTACCTGAATCTCCTTGAAGTTCCTGACAATTACTCGTATGAGAACGCAAATTAGCCCGTTTCAGTTTATCCGAAAATAAATCTTTCTCTGGGTCTTGTGACAGGTGTGTGTTCGCAAACACGAGAAAATGTTATTACTGAGTTACATAACAACCTCAATTTTACATAAGTCAAAAGTAGTGCTGTTATGTAAAGGCCAAGTGAAGCGTTCCAAGGGACTCGTTACAATTGGTCAGTTAATCGAATGTAGGGAGATAAACTTAACTGCGGTTATACCTTCCTCACTTAAATGTAAACTGGGGAGTATTATAATAACTACAGAAAAGGGAAGGACGGAAAGGAAATAATTACTGATAATGAGTACCATAGTAATTCACGTTGTTAGAATAACTTCAATAATTATGAGAAAATTACCGACCCGTTTCATTATCATCTGTAAGCATATTCAATTTTTGTTTCATCTACATAGAAAAGACATTTAATCCTTTAAAAAATTTAGCACGATTTCCTGGACGCATGTACAAATCAGTGGCGTAGCTGGGTCAACAAGGGCCCCGGTGCAACAAATTTATTTTGGGCCCTCAGGACAGATGGGCGACCTTTTTTTTTGCTTTGTGTTGCTGGTAAGGGCTCCCTGAGCTGAGGATGGGGCCCTTGAGTTGTGCTTAGGGGCCCCCTGAGCAGTGGTTGGGGGCCCCCTGAACATTGAGAGGGCCCTTAGTGAGGGGCTTCCTGTGTCTCAGGAACCCCCTTAGACGAATGTAAAGCTAAAAACAAAAAAGGTCGCCAGTTTGCCATAAAGACTCGTGGGCCTCTGAACTGCGCTTGGGGGCCCCCCTGAGCGTAGGGTCCCCGGTGCACTGCACCGCCTAGCCCCATAGTAGCTACGCTCCTGGTACAAATCCACGTCTACACTAATATTATAAATGCGAAAGTAACTCTGTTTGTAACTTTTTCACTACAAAACGGCTAAACTAATCTCGATGATTTTTTACAAGGATATAATACGTATTTCTAGGAAGGACGTAAGATACTTTTTGAGGATAAATAACATTTTCTGCCACGATTTTTTAAAAACCAACCGAGTGGTGGCAGACAGACAGATTGCGTGTGTAGCTCAAGCAGGCTTTGTTTCTCTCGTAGTCAGTTGGGGTACGCTCTATTCATAAACTTTATGTACAGACACAATATTAGAGGGGGTACCCAAAAATAACCAGAATAGCATTGCCGTGGGCGGAGTTTGTGTAATACGCGTTTCTGCCGCTAGGCGTTTATAGTGCAACTCATTATCAGTTCAGTGCCGCCTGTGTTCTCGATCTGCTTTGTTCTGTTAATCTGCAGTAATCATTTTATCTAGTGCTGTTTTTATATTGTTTCGTTTTTGATGATGGCAAGTTCGAGTGAATAACGTACAGCTGTGAAATTTTGTTTTCTACTCAGTAGAAATGCTGCTGAAACTTTTTTAATGTTGAAAACAGCTTACAATTAAGATGTCGCTGTGAGAAACTCAAGTGTAAGAGTGATTCACTCGGTTTAAAAATGGCGACATGTCGATTGATGACAAACCTCGTTCTGAACGTCCATTAACTGTCAGAATCGACGAAATGTTGAAAAAATTTGAGAGCTTGTGCTCTCAGACCGTCGACAGACGATTGATCAACTCTCAGGGATTAGTGGGTTATCTTGGAGCTCGGTTCAGTGAATTTAACCGAAGATTTGGGAATGAAAAGGATTGCTGCCAAATTTGTACCTCGGGCTCTGACAGACAGTCAAAAAGAACGTCGAGTTGAAACATGTCGTGCTTTTAAACAACAGATTGAAATTGGTCCAGATTTTCTGTCAAAAATCATTCATTACTGGTGATGAGTCATGATGCTGTTGTTACGACCCAGAAACAAAGCAACATTCAATCCAATGGAAGACGTCATTGTCACCCCGTCCAAAAAAAAATAGTCAGGTCAAACATCAAAACAATGTTCATTTGATTTTTTAATGCCAAGGGCGTAGTTCATTCAAAGTTTGTTCCCTCCCATCAGACCGTCAATCAAACCTTGTATTTGAAAGTTTTAAGAATATTACGCGACAGTATTCATCAAAAAAATACCCGATTTGTGGCAGACAGTAGACTGCTTCTTCAGCCACGACAATGCATCTGCACACACAGCTGTCTCTGTTACGCAGTGTTTGGCTAAAAATGGAATGGTTCAACTACCCCACCGTCGCCTGACCTAGCTCCTAAGCTCCGTGCGACTTTTTCTTATTTCCACGCATGAAAAGGGGCATGAAAGGACACCGATTTGACAAAATTGAAGAGGTCAAGAAAAAAACGAGTTCGGAGCTGTCAGCATTTTTTTTGCAGCTTTCAATATCCAATTCTTGTAGTAAAATTTTAAATCCACACTTACGAAGTCGTGGGTAACAGCTAATAACTATATAACAATTAAAGTGACAGAGAAGGTAACTGAAATAGTTCCAATCAACAAAGAAATTGAACAAAAAGATTCTCTTAGGCCTATGCTTTTCAACATAATTATGAACGAAATTAAAAAATAACGCTGAAGTAGGACTAAGAGGGATATGTTACAGGCAAGAAATAAATAAAAATAATGTTCTATACTGATAACGTAGACAAAGACGATTTGACATATAAAAATAGATTTTTGAATACCCTAAACCAGTGGTTCCCAATTAGTGGTACGCGTACCCCCAGGGGTACGTGAGATTGCTTCAAGGGGTACGCGAGGTAATCTCTTGGCTAAGGTAATCACTCCGATAGTTAAAAAAAAGAATTACGCAAACAGTTCTCGCCAAATATATATATTAATACAAACTGTGTGTGTGAATTATATTTCTGTAATGCCGTTGTGCGAAGCATTCGACTGGGATAAACGCAATTATTTATCATTTCAGCTATAATGGGGGTACGCGATAGTGAGCTCTTTCTTGGAGTGGTACTCGAGAAAAACTAATTGGGAACCACTGCCCTAAACCATAAAAAATTTGGCATACTAACACCCACAAAGGTACTTACAGTAAACAAGGATCCGATAAGTTCCAAGTTACAACCTTATCGATAAAGTTATTAAACAAGTTATGATTTCCAGTTAGATAGGAGTACAACTTATTAATTATTTAAATTTAATTGCAGTTTCCCTACTGACTTATTTACCACTTCCTTATTTTATTTTTTTATTACTGTATCAAATATTTTGAATGTAAATTCCTCCCTCCCTCTGAATACCTTTGCCATGTACGAATTTTAACTTTTAAATTCTTTCAATCAACAATACGTTCCTAACACAAAAGGTAGAGCAACAAACATCTCAGTCTGCCTCAGTAACACCATATGGTGCAATAAATCACTTCGTCAGGAATCCTGAATGACAGATGCTGCCTAAACAAGGTCTGATATACTTAAGACTATTTTTTTTAGCATATGGCTGAAATTACGTCACACAGTTCCCTTAAAACTATACATGTTTCGGATATGATAGAAATGCAGCGCTACCAAAAAAATAACCCCGCATTAGAAGATAAGATGAAGGCCCATATTGATTATATTCTCAGAAGCTCACTCTTTACTACCACCAGGATTGAAACACGAACTTCGTAATCATGTTTTCCTCCGAGAAAGCCACCGAAACCGAATCGTATCTGGAGCTGCCTGTTTTCTTTCCAGGAAACTAGACCCCAAACCGTTTTTCCTGGAATGAAGTGACGCGGAGAGAACTGAGTTACTTAACTGCCCTCATAGCAGACCACAGCTTGTAGTAACGACAAGCATCACGCCCACCTGAATTATAATTACCAATTGCTCTGCATGTACGCTGGGTTTCATTTTCTAGAATTTAAGGTGAAATGCCAGACACCGAGCGTCCTAACATCTTTAAATTACAATAAAGCAAAGCTTCCCCAGACGTGAATGTCTGTTAGGGCCTTATTACACTAGGCGACTTGGCGGCGCCACCAGCCGGGCCACTGGTGGCTCTGCTCGTCGCTGGGCACAGGGTCTTATGGAGCTTATTACACTAGGGCAGCCAGTGGCGCCGCCAGAAACTGGCGGCGCCGCTGGCTGCCCTGCCCGGCGACCAGGCGGGCAACCACTGGTGGCCGAGAGTCGTGGCGGGGCATTGTATCTTACGTAGCTTATTACACTAGGCCACCTGGCGGCGCCGCCAGACTCGCCACCACGCGTTCAGTCTACTGTTCATATGCCCCTTCCTACTTTACAATTTTAAAATTGCAGAGATACTGAGTGTCAGGTTTGGTGAGACAACTGGGGACAGTCATCCTGTGATGAGAGGGAATGAATGACGAACCTACAAAATTTGAAATAAATTTTCAGGAAATTGCGAAGTAACTCAGAAAGCTAAAACTGGTGTAACTGGTGTAGGTAATATTACTACAGATTTATTAAAGATTGTGGGATAGGATATTGTACCTTACCTTAAAATTTTGTTTAAAATGAGTTTGGAGACTTGCTGCTCACCAAAGGATTGGAAAAGACCGATAGTAGTACCAGTTCATAAAGGAAGGGTTAAAAATATGGTGAAAATTCCTGGCCAATTAGTTTGTCATCAGTGATGGGCAGAATGATTGAGACATTGATATGCAACTATATCAGAAATGTCTGTGAAGAACGAAACTA
Organism: Vandiemenella viatica; assembly: GCA_031002005.1. Taxonomy (NCBI): domain Eukaryota; kingdom Metazoa; phylum Arthropoda; class Insecta; order Orthoptera; family Morabidae; genus Vandiemenella; species Vandiemenella viatica. The sequence continues at coordinate 70,255,668 of JARYHS010013631.1, forward strand.
GTTTTCAGATCGACAACATAGCTTTAGGCAAGGATACTCATTTGAATCTCAGATAGTGGGCTATATGCAAGATATTTCAAATGAATCTGAAATGGGAGGCCAAGTTGATAGTGTGGCACTAGATCTTTCTAAGGCATTTGACAGAGTGAGCCATAAAATGGTTTTACATAAACTAAAATGTATTGAATTGAATGAAAAAGCTACTTGCTGGGCACAGAAATTCTTAAAAGTCAGAAAGCAAAGGGTTAGAGTAGGAAATACATTATCAAGAGAAGTGGAAGTAAATATGGGAGTTGCTGTTCATTATTCTAATGAATGACTGTGTTACGGTCAGAATCTAGATATTTTTCAAATGATACAATGGTATACAATAGGATAAAAACAGGTGAAGACTGAACAGTTGCAGGATGATCTGGATAGAATATCTAAATGGGTAGGTCAGCATGGAATGAAGATAAATGCCAAGAAGAGTCGGCTTATAAGATACAAAGATAAATAGATCTAAAGGTTAATTATGATTACAGAGTGGGGTCAGATTTGCTTGATGAAGTGTAAATTCTTTGCATAACGTTTGATAAACTCAATTGGGCAGGTGGTAGAAAAAGGTTACAAAATCCTTCATTTGCTGAAGAGGGTGATGAGAGGATGTAACAGAGAAGTTAGGGAGTTGGGTTACAAAACTTTGGTCAGATCATTTGTTGAATATGGTGGCGTAGTTTGGGACCACATTTTGGAGATCAAATACAGGAGTTGGAAGGTGTGCAAAGAAGAGCAGCTAGATTTGTTTGTGGAAATTATCGCAGGACCCAGTCAGTAACTGATATGATACAGGAGCAGGATTGGGACTCATTGGAGGAAAGGAGGAGGGTGAAGAGAGTGCTGTAAATGTGCAAATTGCTACCGGAGTGTTAGCTCCATCGCAATTAAACTGTATTCAGACGACAACAAGTTTTTTAATTACTTAAGGATGTCTAAATCGTCTTTCTTTTAATCATTGTACTTAGTAAAGGTTGATATTACCGGGAAAGATACGAAAATGAGAAATTCTTCTTGCTTTACCCCTTTGTCTTCTCTACACTTTCACTTCCACTCATTTCCACAGTGACATTCTGTAGTTCACTGGACATATTCAACTACGCAATTCGCGTACAATGCGAGGATAACAGCAAAGTGACTGCTCGGTTGTGCGAGTGGCTGGCTGGCGGCGCCACCAGAATCCTGGTTGCGTCGCCAACAGAGACACCAGTGCCGCGGCTGGTTGCGCCGCCAAGTCGCCTAGTGTAATAAGGCCCTTAGAGGACCGTAAATATTCTAGCAGAGACCGGGAATGAAACAAGAACCTTAACAGTCACGCCATCACCATAACCTGTGTCATAAAGAGAACAAATATGAACAACCTGCCTCAGTTCCTCCGGCAGATTTCTGTTTGTGATTTAAAATTGTTACTTTCTGGGTACATCTTATGTCAATACTGTTTTGTATCCTTTTTGACTTTGCTGTCCTCTGCTAATATGTATTGCTTTTGGGGGTAGGAAACCCGTGAGGTAGCTGCATATAACTGTGCATGAAAAAAAATACGTGTTTTCTAAATGTGCCTTGCTACTTTCATTGTCTGTATCCGGGCTTTAGTGATAGTCATCCCAAAGGCTAATTTTGATGGGAACTGTATTCTTTTAAACTGGAATGGTAAGTCTGCCGGAATTACTGGAATTCGCGGAATCAAATACGTCACCATCTTTTGCCATTCCAGTCATGATCACAATTTTATATATATGTAAAAGCTTTTCATCAAAAAAGATGACAAAATGTACCACCAAAACCGCTTAGATAAACACAAAATAATAGTCTGGTGCAGCACAAATCCACATGTATACTATGTAAGATGGATAGTATTTTTTTATTTTATTTTTATGGAGGTTCGTGATGCCCTGGGAAAGCCCAGAGCAACACAGGGTGGTTCCCCGCCCAAAGGAAGTGGATAGGGTTGGAGTTCGGCCATGACCTATTAGAGAAACCATCCCGGCAATCCCCTGAAAAAAAGAGAGTGAGAGAGAGAAAGAAACCGCATCAGAGGACAAGATTGTTCTGACGGGATAGCGACTCAATTGTCGCAATGGTCAAATCTCCAGAAAAACATCCACCCATCCCTCCCAAAATTGCAAAAATTATTTTATCCGCAATGGATAGTTAACCACTTCTGAACCGAGTCAAGCACGCCTGTCTCGGTTCGCAGTGACAACTTAGGGAAGGATAATAAGCTGTTTCTGTCTGTACATGAAATTTGTAATAACTTGTGTCTGTACATGAAATTTACTAACAGATCATACACAAACTGACTGAGACAAACAAAGGCTGAGGGACATAAACACTATTCGTCTATCTGTCACCATTTGATTAATTTTCAAAATTTCATGATGAAATATGTTATTTATCTTCCAAAAAAAGAACTCTATGTCTTCGTAATGAAACATACTATTTACTTGTCAAATTTTATGAACTGTTTGGTCATTTACTGGTGAAAACGTAACAAACAGACACAACGACAGAGTTACTTTCGCTTCCATTTTAATAATGCCTAAAGACAGGACTCACCTAAATAGCTCGGCAATCTTCGACGAGTGCCGATAATACCCGATGTGTTAGTTATACGGACTGCCACCACAGCGCTGTTTGTTTTACCAGAAAACTTCAAATGAATAATTGCACTGTCTTAATTTGCGCTTATATTGTTAACAGATATTGTAAATATCAAACAAATAATATTTTATTTGCGCTTACATTGGCAATAGAAGGTGTAACTGGAACGTTGTCTGTTGTGTAGAAGAGATAAAAATATGATGTGAGGCAGAGAAATATACATACATAATGTGACATTCGTTTAAATTTTTTATGTTGCTTTTTGTTTATTTACAGTGGCTAGATGTAAGGAGAAGAGCATTCATTGTAGTAGTTACAAGAACCAAATAACAACATAACCTAAGTTGTTGGTTTTTTTTTTTTTTTTGGCAGGAGGTAAGAAACAAGGACGTTTATAAAAAATTCAGAGAAAGTTTACACGTAACATAGGTCATCGCTAAATATATCAGTCAAATAAATAATATTTATTCGTTATTGAAATTACACTTTACTTCTACACTTTCTCATACCAACAAAAATTTCCATCAAATAAAATCAAATGAATTTATTTAAAAACATTCTGACCAAATACGACGAGAATCTACTAAGATAAAGTTTAGTAACATCAAGAAAAATATCAATAGAAAAGATAATAATTAAATCGTTTTTCCTTACAAACTTTTCCAGAACAAATTCCAATTATCACCGAATGTGATATCCGTCATTTTCTACGCACGTTTAAACTAGTTTATAATATTACTAGTGTAGATAGAAAGTTGGACCGAATTACACATTAAAACTAATCGGCCCATTCATGGGCGTATCCAGCGATGGTCGGGGGGGGGGGGGGCTTCTGCCCCCTCCCCCTTAGAAAAAAAATCAAGTTGCCTTCAGTACGCTTCGGCGCATGAAGAACTGGTTCAGGAGCACTTTGTGAGATGAAAGATTATGCCTGATGAGAGTGCATCGAAATTTCGTGAAAGAACACCATTAGATATTGACAAAGTTATTGAAAAATGTTCTGAGAAACCGAGACTATTAATGTTTACATAAAAAACTATAACTGAGTTACGATCTTAATTATCTACATAGTAGGTCCTTAGATTAATTGGTTGGATTACTATATTAATCAATAATAAAAATAGATTCCTCAATGGATTTGAGTTTTATTCTGTAAGAAATCATCATTTTTCAGTCCCCCACCCTACTTCCTCGAAACCAATATGAGTTGCCCCCTCCCGTAGTTCAAATCTTACCCCCTATATTTCTGATCCTGGATACGCCCTTGGGCACATTCCGTTTCTGTTTTTGGCTGAGCTTATGGTTTAAAGTAGAACGTGAACAATGGAGCATTATTGCGTACTCTGCATTCACAAAGGATCCTTTCTCAGAGTTGAAAGTTTCTTGAGTGACGGTACTCTAACCGTTGGTCTCATATTTCACTCTCAGACTGCTTACTTTTAAACTACCGCATTGTTTCAAGCATTCCCTGTAGGCTTACGAATAAATACAATATGTCCGTTCAGCTAGGAGGCTGTTAGGCCAATGGAATATGTAAAATAAAACAACCATTTAATTGCTCCGTTTATATTCCTCAGATGGAAATTACCCCAAGTATCCCTCTATGTTTTCAGTAACTTTTCAATATGTTGAGTCAGATTGGAATCTAAGGTTAATGTATTTTTCTTTTATTTACGGAAAAAAAATATTGAGTGGATGAAAAATGGGAGCGTCTGTTAATTACGTGAAGTGTTTTCCTGGAATTTCGGACCCCCCCACTCCCGTGGAGAGATTTGGCGAGACTTGGCCGGACCTCACTCCCCCCTCCCCCATCCCTATGATGACGTGGAATCATGAGGTGACCTCCCCCCCCCCCTGCTGACCGACCTCGTAGTTTAATGAGACCTTTTTTTTTTTAGTTCTCCAGCCCTGCATTGGCGTCTTGTGTAGACTTTTTTTTTTGCTCTGCTGTTCTTCAAGAAATTAAAAAGATAACGTGAGATTTCCAACGACCTCTCCCCCCCCCCCTTGGTGAAATTTCGAAGGATTCATCCCCCTCCCCTTTTAATTTCAACACACGTTATTAATGGACGCTCCCTAACCACTATTGTTAACTTTGCAAGGAGGAAAGTCGTTGTTCTGTAAAGAAAAACTTAATTACTGTATTGTTTTATAATCACTTTCGACGAAACAAATCGTAAATTTTTCTCATTGGGGATAGTAAAAAAACATAATTTTCCTCAACCCAGTTACTTAGTTTTCAGAAGCCTAATCACGTACTCTCTCATTTTAAAAATTGTTGTCAGAATTATAAAACCAACCGAAAATTCTGAAATTTTTATATTACAAAAAGCTATTCAAATAAAATTAAGATTTTCTGTGATATATATATATATATATTGTGAAAGAATCAAACTTTGCGGGTAACTACTTCAGTCATCGGTTTACCTCGCTTTTTCAGAGACTTTATTTTTTCCTCCTATTTCAATAATGTCGTGACATTTTATAACAGTCTAAATCCTAATACTGAATTTTTTTCTTACTGGAAAAATTATCTACGGAAGCAACAAATTTGTTAAAATTGCTAATTCAGTTTTTAGAAGAAACCATGAACTTTATAACGAACGATATTATTTTCCAAAAAAAGTGAGAGCATTTAATTTAATAGTGATGAAGCTCGATTCCATTTCATATCACTGTAAATTGTGGAAGAATTTTCGACTCAGTAATTTCGGAAATAAAAGTGTAAAATAATTTGTTTTTTATTTCTGGCCAAAAACTAGTTCATATTATATAAAAAGAATGTCGAATCATTTTAGTCTGCGGTTTGACAGCCTTCCTTTAATTACATTGAATATTATCCACAAATATATTCTTTTATTAAGAGGTAGCAACCCAAAAAATAGTAAAAAATTAATCTCGGCATATATGTTTTATACTTTGTGAAAAGAAAATGCTTTGTTTAGTGCTATGAAATTGCAAAGATAATTTTTTAACTTGATATCACAGTTATTCAGTAAAGTTATTGAGATTTTGGGATTGTTAGAAATAAAACACAGAGGAAGGGCGACATGCAGTGAATGAATCAATCATTCAGAAAGTCAGAGTAAATCATTTTTGAATTAAATCTAAATTGCTGGACGGTGGCGTAGCTAGGTTAAGAAGGGCCCCGGTGCAAAAAATTTATTTTGGGCCCTCAGACCAGATGGGCGACCTCTTTTTGCTTTGTGTTGCTGATAAGGTACCCCTGAGCTGAGGATGGGGCCCTTGAGATGTGCTTAGGGGGCCCCCTGAACATAGGTTGGGGGCCCTCCTGAGCAGTGAGAGGGCCCTTAGTGAGGGGCGTCCTGTGTTTCAGGGGCTCCCTTAGACGAATGTAAACCTAAAAAAAAAGCCGCCAGTTTGCCATGAAGGCTCGTGGGCCCCTGAACTGCGCTTGGAGGCCCCCAGAGTTGCGCTTTGGGGCCCCCAGAGGTATGCTTGGGGGGCCCCTGAGCGTAGGGGCCCCGGTGCATTGTACCATCTAACCCAGTGTTTCCCAACGTGGGGCCCACGCCCCACAGGGGGGCAATTTGTTTTTTTTTAGGGGGGCAATTTAGAAATTGACTTGATACGACTTTACCGCTTTCTCTTCAGGTTATTTAAATGCAATGCAATAAGATATAGGTACAAAATATTGCAAAAAAGCAAATTCTTAAAAGGATCACACTAAATTGCCATAATATATCATTATTAAAAAAAATTTGAATTTGAATTTTAGTATTTCATTATATGTTTTTTAATTTTGCTTACTGTGTTTTATGACAATATTAAAGTGTTTCTTTCACAAACCATCCTATATCAGTTTCTTTAATAACAAATAATTTTTTTATTAAAAATTATGTATGGGCGGGGGGGGGGGGGGCAAAAAAATGTTAAAAGTGGGACATGACCCAAAAAAGGTTGGGAAACACTGGTCTAGCCCCATAGTAGCTATGCCCCTGTGCTGGAACCAACTATGGAACGCGGATTCTCTCGAACGCTATAATTCGTCCACGGAACTCACAATTGTTTCTTGTTTGTTGAAGACGTTATTTGTACCGTTTTATAATGCCTGTTTATTTATGTATTTTGATGCCACATCCGAGAGTCTGCTGTGAACAGAGAGAATCATCGCATCTAGGCAGTGCGCCATGCTTCCATTGAGGTCGCGATATGCTTTCAAAGCCCTCCGCCTGTTGGTGGGAATTAACGTTTTTTGCACCTGATGCCAACGTCAACGCGCGCAAAAAAGAAGAGGAAAAACGGTGTTCCGAGCTGTGTCGCCAGTCGCTCGTTCTTTTATTACACTCGCCGCACTACAGCAGAAAGATTTGCTCGCTCGCTGTGTCGCTTTGAGCTGTTCTGCTTTGCTATGCTATGCACTGCACTGAATGGAATCAGCGAGGCTTGCTGCTTCGCGTCAGAGAATATCAATATCACGCGGGGAAGTGAGACACCTTTGAAAGCAAAGAGAGTGTTAAGATAGTTGGGGGTGAGCAGCGTTTGATGCTTCCTGTGTTGGGTACCTGTTTTCTTCATGCAAGATTGCAGCTAGTTGGTATGAGACACAGCAGAATATATATAAAAGCAATTGCAGTGGAATCATTTGCATTTCATATATATGCGAACGACAGACATATCGAAAGAATTTTCATCGTTCAAAATTTTTGTTTCAGAATTTCAACCACCTCCTTATTTAGTGGCGCCTTATGGCCAATAAACGTCTTTTTAAAAAAATACATCTCTGTTAAATTTTATAATTTAAATAGATAATTATATTTGGTAGTTTTATGTTCATATTTTCATATGCATATTACATACGTATTTCATTATGATTTAGATATTTTAGTTACTTCGATAAACTCTGACACCTACATAAAAAATTTGTCGATATACTGGTCCTAATAGGCTAGTTCAAGGAAACCAATTTTCTTGGAAATTTGATGGATGGTAACAGGTGGGTTCACAGCTAATGTTGATTATGATAAATCGGGTAACTATATTTCGATTCGGGATAAAGTTTTGTAAATAGCAGTTTCGTTCCAAACTGACGAGTTCATTAAATATTACTGTTTATATGTTAATAATGAACTGCAGTTCGCCAAACGTAGGCCTACGTTTTACTTTATTACGCACAATTAACTATTTGTTAGTGAAAAACAGATTCAGGTATAAACCGTTCTTGAATACAGATGGTGCCCTTGTAGGCAAATTATCAGATTTAAAATTTCACAAAAATTTGCTGTCCATATACATACAAGGATATGCGAAAGTCTCTCCGTCTGTCTGTTACGTTTTCACGATTAAACAGATAATCTGATCTTTATGAAATTTTAGAAAGAAATACTACGTATCATTAGGAAGAACATAGAATAGTTTTTATGGAATAAATAACATATTTTGTTATGAAATCCTGAAAACTAATCGAATCTTGACAAAGAGACGGATATAATGTGTAGGTGTCTCTAATGTTATATCGGCAGATCAGACTTTGTTTCTCTCGCATCTAGTTTGCGTATGATCTGTTCATAAATTCCATGTACAGACACAACTAATTTTATAGTATAAATGTGACTGAATATTGTCCAATTGTAGCAATAAAAGTTCACCCGTACGAAGTGGCGGATAATAGCAAGTCATTCATATTTTTTACAACATTTTGCAAATTTACTTATTATCACTTTCCAGTACCGAATAATTAGATCATCTAAGGACAGAAAGAGATGGAACAGTTCATTAAACCAGTATGAGATGTCCCTATTTAGAATAGTGGTTTCGGTTGTCATTATTAAAATGTTCTTCAACTAGAATTCCATATTAAAATGTAGGTCTCTTACTCTGATCTTTGTTTCTATACGCGGTAGTCAGTATCTACAGCGTTACTACTAACAATAAGTTCATAAATCTGTGCTTGGTACAAGAGGTTTTGTTTGAACTTTTCATTCTTCCTACATTTGATCCATTCTTTGCACACTTAAATACACGACCTTCCTATTAGGAGCAAGACGATATTTTATTTTCATGCGTTGTGTCATATTTTGGGGAGAAGTGTTTCAATATAGTCACAAATGACGTGGTCTAGTATTAGTCCGTAAATTTGAGCAAGAATTCTGTTGTCCGTCTGTCAAATCGTCCCAACCCAAGTGTATTGACTAAAAAAGTATCTGTCAGATGCCGATTACTCTTGCCCACTGGGACACAGATTGTGTATGAAGGTAAATTAATTCGCAATACATTTGTATATAGTTTTTTGAAAAGTTCAATAACAATTGATTTTTACATAAAGTGCATTATTTGTTGTATGACATCTTTCAAATGAAATACATAAACCAAATACAATATTTTTTTTAGTTGAAATTTTTAGTAGAAATTTTTTGATAATATTGAAAAAAGTATTTTTATGATATATTTTTAAAGCGATTTATAAAATTCTCTATCGAATCTGTATATGATTTCTTCTTCTCAAAGAAATTACTTACGATACACCTCATAACGATCACCATATTTTTCTTGTAATCTTGGGAAGTCCACATACGACTGTTAACTATGGAAGAAATTAGGGATAAGTGATTTCGGAAATAAAAGGGGAGAAATTAGTTTGCTTGTGTTACAGTTTTTTACCAGAAAGGCGAGCAAATTGTGCAATGAAAAAATACAAACATTTTCAGAAACGATGGGTTCCATCTTCCATGTGATACCTGTGACGATAATCTAAAAGAAATTCCTTTAACACCCCATTACATCTTCTATAATTATTATTACTCCCATGATTTTTCCAAATTTCATATTATAATCAAGTTTATGACAGGGGACATCCATTAATTACGTGAGGTGAAATACGGGGGGGGGGGGGTCCGGCGAAATCTCACCAGATTTCACCAAGGGGAAAATTTTTTGGACAGTAGAGCTAAAAAAAAAAAGAGAGGTCTACAATTTGTGCCAAAGTCGATTTTAGGAGGGTATTTCGAAAAAAAGCTATACAAAAGTTTCCAGGGCGATTTCTATGGGTGGGTTCTCACGGACTAGATCTCATCACGGGGGGGGAGGGGTCCGGCCAGATCTCACGAAATCTCACCAGGGGGAGGGGGGGGTCCAGAAATCAGGAAAAAAACACCTCACGTAATTTGTGGATGCCCCCACAGCAAGAACTAAAACTTTGTGCAGTTACCAATTTCTGAATTAACACGTTCAGAAGTTATGGGTCTATGACAGACGGACAGATGCGTGTTTCTAAAAGGAACCGTGAAAATTAAAGACTAAAAACTTTAATAAAATATGTCAGATGAAACCCTCGTTCCTTTGTTTAGTTATTTTTTTTTTTTAAATTGGTTTTTAAGAACTGGTTACTTCAAACATGAAAACAAAAATTATGTGATAAAAATGCATTTCATTTATGTTTTGAGAGTAAATACTAGAATTCCATTATTAATTAAACTCTTACATAATTTAAGCTGTGAAATAAAGACCGGGACAGTGTCTGCAAAATACTGTAATCTGTATGATGCAATTACCAGAGGGCTTCATCAGAGAGCGTAGAAAGAGAGTGGAGAGAGTGGGGAAACTGACTGAGTGGGGTGAGGCCAGAGAATTCTCTTTTCTTCCTTTTTACTTGTAATATCGGAGGAAGCATTAAGATCTCTTCGGTCAGCAGACTTGTTCAATCGATATCGCGTCCCAGTGGAAAAAAGCAGCAGAAAATAAATCCCTAGACCAATATCTGAAATGGCAGAAAGAGCGAACGTTATAAATTGTGTTAAACGTCATTGCAATTGCGGGAGGCAACTAGAATTTCCGACTATCCTAACAATTCAAGAGAGCTGATCATTTCGTCATTTTCTTGTTTCTCATTTGAAACAATACAGGGAAAGATATTTTAAAAATGAATTGATTCATTAAGTGTGACTCACTCTTCCGATTCAAATGGTCCGTACCCAGATAACGTATAGACCCGAATTCACTAAAAAGTTGTAAACACATTTAAAAAAATATTTCAATGTCGTATTCATTGTACGATTCATGAAATTTTTTACTGAATGATATATATGACTAGGTGTATGGTCTCGGGTCTGGAATAGTTCCCTAATGGAAAAGATCAGATTAGTTTGACCTGATCTCGCTAAAATTCGAATATTCGCATTAAATTTTGTGCAATAAAAATAATCACCCACTTCCTTTACTTTTATTAGGCTAAACTTAAAATTGGATGACCAATGTAAATACTAAAAGCCGGCCGGGCAGTGTGACAGTAGTGATTGGCAACAACGGGGAAAACTTCTCTGAATCGTAAAACACAATTTTATTCCACGTCCGTGCAAGCGTACGGAATTATCATATGTTTTAAGGAAATGGATGTATCTAATTTAAAATGAAATACTACGAAAAGCAAACTCAATAATTCTGGAAATTAATTTCCTCATAACCTCGATTGTGTTGTAATATCTCTGTCCCCTGCTAGTCTGCCAACGAAAGGCGTTCGCGTGACGTCAGCGTATATAATAATATCGATTTTGAAAGAGATCAAAGGTCTTGATCTTTTGGTGGTCAGACTTGGCTGATTTACGAACATTATATGTATTTTACCCAAAGGCTTCGTTCCGAAAATTTTTAAGAATTTCTGTTTAGTTTGAAGAGAATTATAACGTGAAAAGACATACTCAGGACTCATTACATGAAAGATGTTTGTTACAATTGAAGAATCAAATTGAAGAACCAAATTTGGTAAAAATCCTAATTTTTTGTGTAAATATATACTCCATAACGATTGTTGCAGGTTTCTTGTAATCATCAGAGTAATAAATATTTTTAATGAATTTTATTGCCCTGGTACCAAATATGACTCTAAAATTTTCTTTTTCCTTCAGACCCACAGTGAATCGCTTTTAACACTTTTCACCTCCTTGATATCTCAAAATTATACGTAATAACTATCTTTGTGGAAGTAAGAACTGAGACGTGAGCAATTAGAAATTTCTGAGTTAAAGGATTCAAAAGTTACGAGATGTGTGACAGAGGGGACACATCTGTCATTCCAAAGGTTCCGTCTTTCATCGAGAATCAAGCTTGTTCTGCAGGCTTAACAACCTGATGCCATCTCACTATACTCAGGAGCGGGCGCGGGGACCTTGGTTTTCGCCTTCTGCGGAAATTGTAGAACTAAAAAGAAAAGGTCTAGCCTGACGCCTGACGGGAAGGCTCCAAAGACTCCTAGGCGTGGTGCCCCCCTAGGAGGCGCGAGGGCAGCCGTAGCATTTTCTAATTCCTGCTACGTGGCTAATCCCTTTCTGACTATACCCTATGCTGTAGAGGCAAGCCACAGAAAGTGTTTTAGCATTCTAAAATATCCATTTTGAGATTTCAATAATTCTTGATATTTAGTTTTCTCTCGCTGTCGTTTCGACTATTTTTAGTGCTTTATCTGTGGATGATAGAGGAACATAAAATACAGCATGGACTTCCAAGGGAACACTCGGCACACAGCAATGGTCACACAGCATGCAGAATCACCTCCAGAAGACTCCACCAACATAGGCGCGGAAACAATTCAAGACGAAAGATCCACTACACGCCCAGCATCAGGCAGGAGCGTGCCTACAAAAGCCAAGCACACCGCCCTGGCCAGCAGCCAAGACAATAACAGGAGCGGACGAAACTTCAAAAACAAGCCAAAGAGAAGGAGACTGATGGCAGCGATACAGCAATGCTTCCGTTGCCAAGGCTTTGGGCACCAAGCCTCGAACTGCCACAAGCAAGTGTGTTGCGTCCGCTGCGGTGGGAACCACAGCAACGCCGACAAGTGCTAACTGTGGTTCTGACCACGCCGCCAGCTACGGGGGATGTCCTGTGAGGAGAAAGCTCCAAGCCACCATCGGAAGACGTCAACATAAACCCAGCCAGACCCAACCAGCCGAAGGACCGGGCGGCCCACAGAAAAGGACATCAAGCCGCAGCAAAAACCATCCGCCGACCGACAAAAACTGACCAGCACGTGCACCATTGTTGCAACCACGAGACAAAACGAGAAAATCAGTTGGTGAAAATCGTCCAGTTGCTAACGCAGCTGATTACGGCGATGATCCCCAACTGATCATACGAACCCAGTACGGGGTTTTAATATAAGGACCGTCCATAGCCATTTTTCCCCAAAAGTGACACCTAGACGTTATACTACCAAAGGTAGTGGGACTTCACCAACAGCCGTAGAGGCAGCGAAAAAAAAAAGTTTGATTACAGTAACGTTAATATTAACTGTAGAATTCACAGGAAAGTAGATGTTTTTCTTTTCAATTACGAGAAATATATAAACGTTTTTTGTTCAGGTTCGTTGGATTCACACATTTCTAGAAGTACTAAACTTGCTGTGAGATCTATTTAAAAAATTTCAGAGAATATGTTTGGAATCTTGAAAGGTGACAACCAGCGGAGAGTTGTTCCGGATGTTCCCTCTCCCAAACAGCGTCAGTCACTGGCAATAAGTCTGGGAGGAGAGTAGTATATAAAAGTATGTTCTGGCATCATCAAAGGATGCCGCCAAGTCGTAAATTACCATGATATGGTAATTAATGTCACAAAAGCCAAACTTAATTAAAATGTCTGTAAGCCTGATAATAAACGGCTTATTACCTGTCAGCCGGCCTCTTAACTATATATTTAATGACTGTCGTTTACTTGGATTGCTTAATTGCACTCTACCGGGCCGCCGTCACCTCCAGATACCCTTCACCCTCACGTCGCCTGGCCCTCAAGGCCACCCGGTTTGTAATTGGCAACTACCGGTATAACCAAAGCATAATTGGCAAATCTCTGTGCAGAAAATTTGGATAGTTTGGTAACATGGATGAGTTTTGATTTTAGAAAATGTGATTGCTGTTGTTGAAATTATTTTCACATATGACTCGGGGAACATTACGATTGGCGGATCAAGTGGACGCCGGAGAGAGTGAAAGGGAGAGGGTACAAATGCCAAGAGGGGAGACGTGATCTTACGATTTCAACCATCGCGGCGCATGGTCGGGAATCGTGAGCTGATAATATGTTACACTGTCAAACTTAAAATTCTGAACTTTTTGTAGCCAACATTAGGTTGTGCGAGCTGACGACTATCGGATGAATCTTTGCTCCGCTGACAATGTCTGCTGCAGTTAAAATGCTTCATAGTTTGCTGAACACAGTGTTAACCACAAGTTACTGCTCGCCCGTATAACTCACCCTGTAAAGCTACGAGTGTAGAGTCCCATGATCTACCAACTAGTAGAACTGATTTAAGATGCTGTCGAGAACGAAGCAAACATTTACTAACGAGAATGAACATTAGTGCTCATGCTATTGAATTAACGTAAAGTACGGGAACCCAATAACCCTGCGAGTCTGCTTACATTGTAAAATCATTCTTGGATACCTTTAATGTCCTTTTATTTCTATTAGGGGATTATCAATTTTTGTAAAAATCATATTCAAACCAGAAAGTAATCTTTTATCCGATTTTTAGTATTTTACTGCATCGTTCGTAATGCAAGGTGTTGATTTTGAATTTTTGATTGTATATAAATTATGAATATACCTAACGTTAAATACACCTTTGTTTGTTGGCCATATGATATTACGAAATAAATGGTCAGGTTATGACCCATGTATATCTCGTATAGCTATGCATTATAAATTCACACCTCCTTCACCATTAATTAAATATTCAATAAAATCAATATTAATTAATTAATAATTAATTAAAATGATACCAGCACAAAACCCATTTACATTGGAAGTTTAAATATTTCCAACAGATTTGAAATAAATTCTATTAATGTTTAAATCCATTTCGGTATTGTTTTAATTAGTTTTCATAATTGAAAAAAATATTGTTACTGAGTAAATGATTAATGTTATAGTCTTTAGTTTTTGGATCAATTAATTTTCGAGATTCGCGAATGTGATCTAGATTGTTCAATTAGTTTATCATTGGAGAGAAATATTTCGCCCACCAATAATATTTGAGTGGCAACAAAATCGAAGAAATAATTTGCCACACAGATGCTTATATGCATTTCCTCTTCCTTCATTGTGTTAGGGACTTGAATTACAGACGGTAAATGAAGTTTGGTGCAAAAAATCCTCTGTCATAGATAATTTTTGAATTGTAGAATATTGAAGTAGCTGTAGATCTTTAGATAAACATATTTGGAGCAGAGCGCTGCAAAACCAGTTGTTACGTCAGATCAATTTCAAATTTTAAGGAGTTAATAGTCAGTCTGCGAGACCGTTGGCTCAACATTTACGTTTTAGAAACGTATTTGAACCCAAGGAATTTATTACATAGTAATTCCCGATTATAGCAAATGTAATATTCTATGGAGTTAGAGGCAGCCAAACCAGGTTTGTAAGCATTACCTCAGTGCAGACTTTCTCACAAAACCTGCTGATGCGCTGAATCAATCACAAACACGCAAGTAACTCCGATTTTCAAAAAATGTGATCGAAGTGATCCTGGAAACTATCGTCCCATATCTATAACATCTGTTTGTAGTAGAGTTATGGAGCATATTATATGCTCGAACATTATGACTTTTCTAAATGATAATACTTTGCTTATAACAAATCAACACGGATTTCGGAAGAAAAGATCATGTGAAACACAGCTGGCCCTATTTGCACACGACGTAATGATAGTTATCGATGCAGGTTCACAAGTAGATGCAATTTTTTTAGATTTTCAGAAAGCCTTTGACTCTGTGCCACACAACCGCCTTTTAGCGAAGCTTCGAGCGTACGGTATATCGGATCAGCTTTGTGAATGGATCAAGGATTTTCTAACAGGTCGGTCGCAGTATGTCGTCGTTGAAGGAGAAAGTTCTTCTAATTTAGATGTTACATCGGGTGTACCTCAAGGAAGTGTAATAGGACCACTTCTTTTCTTAATTTTTATAAACGATCTCGGAGACAAAGTGAAAAGCCTTTTTAGATTGTTTGCTGATGATGCGGTTATTTATAGGGAAGTAATAAATTTGGCCGATTGCTTAGAAATTCAGCGCGATCTGGATGTTATTTTGGCTTGGTGCGCTGAGTGGCAACTTACTCTAAATTGTAAAAAGTGCAAGACAATGAGCATAACTAACAAGAAGAATCCAATTGTTCAGAAATACGAGTTAAACAATACAGTTATTGATATGGTCGATTCTATGAAATATTTGGGAGTAACAGTGCAAAGGAACATGAAATGGGACATACACATTACTTCGTTAGTAGGTAGAGCAAATTCTAGGCTGCGATTCATAGGTCGAATCTTGAAAAATTGTAATGAACAAACAAAGGAGATAGCGTACAAATCTCTTGTGCGTCCACATTTGGACTACTGTTGTGCCATTTGGGACCCGTTTCGTAAGGGGTTGATTGAAAGTATAGATAAAGTACAGAGAAGAGCCGCTCGATTCGTGACCGCTTGCTACAGTCCTTATGAAAGCGTCACAGAGCTGATTAGTAGATTAGGTTGGGAGTCTCTGGTAGATAGACGACACAAGTTTCGTTTAAACTTATTGGTACTCCCACTTTCACTTTAGAGTGTAGTGAAATACTTCTTCCACCAACCTATCTGAGTCGGAAGGACAGGAAAGATAAAATTAGAGAAATAAGGTGCCGGACTGATTCTTATATGAATTCTTTTTTCCCTCGTACGATTAGGGATTGGAATGCACAAAAAAAAAAGATTAGCTTTGGTGCTGAGAACCCTCTGCCATCCACAATTTTGTGAATTGCAGAGTATATATGTAGATGTAGATAACACCGGTTTCAACTGCATAATTATGTCAATAGTGTCTACCTCCGAAGTAAAGACAGATTTCTCGCTCTAATCTCGCGAGTAGGTAGCTCTCATCGAGTCATTATTGCTAACTAACCGCTAGGCCGATTCTCTTAACTTTAGTCTGCAAACCATGTAGGTCTTCGTAATACCAAGGGACCAGGCGTTCCATCTAACCATTCAGTTTCCATTCAACCAGCCATTAATACTTCAGTCATTCAGTCTATCTTCAATTAGAGGCAGAAACATCATTTGTAGCCGCAGCTGGACAGATCCCTGCATGTCATGTATTGTGTACTGTGTTCAATTATCATTAAATAGGATCCTATATACTGTTAGCCGCCTATTGTCTTCTATCAGGATAGATTCAACAAGCCACATAACAAGCGAGAATTTATCTTATCCTGGGTTGCCGAACCTATTAATCAGTTGGTGTCAAACTCCTAACTTAATATCTTCTTTAGTAACTCGCTACGCAGGTATCAAGATGCAAGAACTAACGTCGCGAGGTTAGTAAACTTTCCCATAACAACAACAACCGTCAAGAAATCACCCAAATCAACCATTCGGCTATCCTTTCAGTGCATTAATTTAAGCAGAGCTCTTACACAAGTGGCAATTCTGCAGACTGATGTTTAATATTCTGTCGCCTTTTCCTGGAATTTAAAGCTGATTATTTCTCTGTGATTTGGGAAGTCTGTAGAGACAAGACGTTTGGTTCACATATGTTTTCAATGGAAGTACTGAAAGAAGAAATTTTTTATATTCAGTGAAACAGTTATTCGCAGAGATCAGTCGCCATCAATTAATTTCTGGCATCAAGAAAACGGCTTTGTGTAAATGCGTTAACTATCTGACAACCAGGATTACATACAATCAACGGACTAGAAAGTAACAGATAGAGAGGCAGAGAGACGAAGGTAAAGTTTCAATGTAGGGCATCAACTAGAAAATCAGTTGGCTGAGAGGAAAAAGCTTTGTCATTTATTGTTTTCTGAGGTTGCTGTAGATAAGTCCATCAATAGAACACATACCAAATCCATAGAATTTATGAAGAGATCATTGGTCACATGCATAATCTCTGAGAGGAAAATTATAAAACAATCAGCAATGGGATGTTACGTGTTCCATCATGAAAAGACGATAGATTATTCTTGGTTTTTTTCTCAGTAAATTTTTGATCTAGTAAAACATTTTTCAAGGGCATTCGGACTGTGTACTCTCTAGACAGACTTGCCAGAATGTAATGGCTGAATGCTTGAAATGGCATTGGAAATGAATGGATCCGAGTCAGGGCAGAAGCTGTATCCCATCAGTGCTTACAAAGAGGTTTGCCTACAATACCTCCATCACTGACTTGACGAATGGGAGAATCATGAACGGGCCAGAGGAAAGTAATTTGAAGGAAAATGGGATTTCAGAACTCCAGGTAAAAACTTTATTTTTCTTTGTTAAAGATACTATGGTTTCTGGCCACGAAATTATATCTTACTTTTGACTGACATTATACGTATTTAAAGACGTTTGTAGAGTGCGGCACCTACGTCTGGAAAGGAATAAAGATGTTGAAATGTTGTTTGTGAAATTTAGCTGTGACGAAAAGTATCGAAAAACAAAAAAATTCTGAAATTAGTGGTAAGGAGCATACTAAATATGGGTGTGTAGACAACTCTACTTTCAGTAACTGGAAATAACAATGGAAGCTAGCATTACTACGAGTACCTTTGGGCAGAACCAGCTATTTGAAACACAATTATATTTATGCTCTCAAGCCCTGACTGGAACAATTGACTCAACTTTCTTGTGATTTTTTGAAACATCTATAAAACACAGCAACACAGCCTCTTAAGGAAATTGCCAGCATACGGAAAATTGCTACATGTTCCTGATAATTGCATCATTTCCTAAGCAAACTGTTGGGTCGTTGACGTTGTCAGCGGATGACGTAATATAGATGTTAACGTCATGAGTTCCTTCCTTCCTTGAGTTCTTTAGTGGAGCTTGCTGTTACTTTAACAGATCTCCCAGATTACTGTCAAAAAACGACGTTGCATAGACGCCGAAGCCCAAAGTTAAATAGCGTTAACCAAATTCTAATTTTGTACCTAGATTTTACTTAAAGGCCTTGTGAAAATTGTCTAATGAAGTAAATGAGAAATATTTCTTGCATTTATTATAATTTACTCCAAAGCAGAAAATAAATAGAATACAGAGCCTATATACTACAATAGGCTGGTGAGAAGGTTAATGAGGCTAGTGAGACAGGAGCACAACAGAGTTAAGAGACAGGAAGACAGTATGGAATACTTAATACAACTAAACAAGCAATTATTAAGAAGCGAGAAGCAAAGGATGGGTTTATGAAAAATTTTATTGGTGCAGGAGGGCCACTGAACGATGCAAAAAAAAATTTATACGGCTATATTAGAAAACTGAGGGGAAGGGAAGGTATTCAGACTATTGTAGATAAGAGCGGAGTTGAAGTCACAGAGGCTTTTAAATTGCAGAGATATTGAGTGGCTAGTTTAGTGAGACAACTAGGGACAATCATCCTGTGATGGGAGGGAATGAATCAGAGGAGAGTCTCCCTAAAAAGTATGAATAAGGAAACTACGGTTATACGCTCCCCCCCCCCCCCTAAAGTTGGTATCCGCGTAGTTTGTGGACCGTTTGTTTTTAGCTCTACTGTCCTTCAGGAGTTTCAAAAGTTCAGGTGAGATTCCCCTCGTCCCCCACCCCTCCTTATTTCACCACACGTAATTAATGGACGCCCCCTTAGCGACAATAGACGTCTTGCGTAGATTCTGACGTCATTTATAGTCAGAATTGGCATGGAAACCACCTACTGCACTCCAAATCCACTCTGCTCCATGGAATATTAGTAATTATTCTGGTCGAGGCTGTATTTCAACCTTACCACAACCTTCATTAATACAGCTGCTTGGAAATCAGTACTTTGATTCAAATTTTGATTTTTCACATATATTGTGACACATATATTACAAAGGGAATTACGGTGTTATACCTGAGAAGTCACACTATTTCATGTCCGCAACTGAAGAAATTTTCTTGTGAACTTATCCCAGTACGACTTTGAAAGAATTTTAGGTTAAGTACAGGAAATGATCGTAATTTTTCCGTTGGAGGTTGTCACTTCAACACCGACGGCTCCCATCTGTTGGAGTGTGGGTATGGCGATCTCGTGATGTGGGATGTTTCGTTTTATGTATAACCGACTCCTCCGCCGGCGGTGGGTCTGTCCCAGCGATAGCAGTTGTAGTTTTTCGCAGATGCTCGCAGACCAGGTTTGATAAAGGTTTTAGAGACGAGGCATACGTCCACGTACTGATCTCGTAAAAACTATCTGGATAATGTTGGCATTTCAGGCGCAGAAGGATAATTAGTATATCACGAGCCTAGCCATGTTGTTTACAGTGAGAGCACTTTGGGGGCAGCCAGGGCTTTCGTCACGGCGCTGGTCATCTTCTCCAGCTGCTCGGTATGGTTGGAAACCATTTTCAGTGCAGACTCCAGAATTCCGGTTAATCTGTCGATGCTCTCCTGTGCCTCGCAGGTTACGTCTTGGTTCTGTCTGTGTTGGAAGGCACCTTGTAGGTTTTCAGGTGTGTCAGGTCTCTGTTGTGGTGGGGTTTTCGCAGGTGTACCCGCTGTTGGGGGGCCTCCTGGTAGTTTGATCCGCAGGGAACCTCTCTTCCGCTCCCCTTGGAGGGTGACACTTTCCTGATTCGTGCTGGAACCCAGCCTTATTTTTGGATCTTTTGCGCCGCTTAGATGTCTTCTTCTTTTAGTGTCTGGTCTTTCTCTGTAACAGGAGTGCTATTCTACTGCGGCACTGATGTTGGAAGTTGTTTCTTATCTGGTGGCTTTGCTTGCTCATCTATTGTTCCTCTCTGCCCCTCACGAGCCGTAATGAAGGCCGGGCAGCCCTTATAACTGGCTACGTGACATCCCCAGCAGTTAGAACATTTGGCCTCGTCCCTGCCTTTCTGAGTAGACTCGTGCTGCCCAGCTCATGTTACGAATACAAGTTGCATTCTGCTGTTTTTGGCTATAGTTGGCAATTGTAGCACTATGAGGACCAGTAGAAGCACGTAGCATTTCTACCTGGACCCTGAGGTGGCAAATTGCATCTACACCGCAGATGACCCTGTTTTCCTGACAGTCGGTTAAGATTACCAGAAACAGCGGCATGATCACATTTTTGCCTGGTCTTCGAAGTTGGACCACTGAATGGTTGATGAAACCCATCTCAGTGAGATCAGTTTTCAGTTCACTTGTTGGTAGAGTTCTGGGGATACCCCTGAATACAACTTTCAGAAGGGGAGCTACCCCTGTAGGAAGTGTATAGTATGGGGTATTAGTCTCGTGTAGCATACACGTGACAGCTGTGAATTCTTCGACGGTGGAGAAGGAAAACTTAATCTTGTCTGGCGGTCTTGGCGGCGAAGGAGCTCTTAGCGTCGTGTAAAGTCTTGTAGTTTTGTTTGAACTGCACGACGATGGGAGGTATGTGTGCACTTTTCTTGTCCTGATTGGTGGGCTCTTGCTGTAGTGGTTGAAATTGGTTGCTTGGCTTCACCGCTGGTGATGTCTGGGTTTGTGATGGTGGTTTGGTACGTTCGGATGTCGAAAGCTCTCCTCGTCTGGTTGGTGGAGCAGCTGCAGGTGGTGTGACTGCACATCGGAGTGGTGCTCCTCGCCGTCTGAGGCGGACTGATCACTAATACTGGCGGCAATACCTGTAGGAGGACTTTGAATGGGAGTACCTGCATTAGCTGGAACACTTGGGAAAACTGTAGAACATTTCTTCCTCTTGTGTGTCACCTTCGCAGGGCGCGTGGTCTTCGCAGAACGCGTTGCTCTCTTCACAAGGGATTTTCCAATTTTCTTCAAATGGGGTTTGCCCGCGATGTTGGCTGGAACGCGATTGCGAGTTTGAACCTCTTCAAGTTCCGTGTCTGTGTTGTCTTCATCGTGGCTGAAGTGAGATTCTATGTTCTTCAAGGTCGTAGTCGTGGACTCTTTTACTTCAGAGCCAGGGCCCTGTGGAAAAGGCGATCTCGTAGATTCGAGCATGGCCAGCGCGAGGGCCCCACGAAGGCTACCAGTGCAGACATCATAGCGGAGACAACGGAAGCCTAGTAGGAGTGTTGCTCTGGCCCCTTGTTATCACCGCAAGGTTGGTCAGGACCAGAGACAACCCTAAAATCTTGCGCCAGGCGGTTCCACTCCCGCTCGAGTGGGCCGTGTAGCGGTTCATCCTTATCAAGTTAGGAAAGGGATGGCCAAGGAGGTGACCGACTAAAAGCTCTCAGGTGACATTAGCGCACAAGGGTCACCTTCCTGGAAGGACGGTCTATAATCCTCTATCTTCCTGGAAGGACGGCGTCGCCGGAAGAAATGCACAGTGAAGCCGTGATGGCCTCTAGGTGAGCTAGGTGAGCACTTCGGATTTATAGGCGGGCGATTAAAGACCAATGTTTCAAGCAACACGTCGAATACTGATTTGAGAAATTACCATGTAAATACGGAAGAAATTGTATATCTTTTACTATTTTTAGTTCCGAGTATTGTAAGATATCGACCCATCACTGCCTTCGTAAGCCAGTAATTAAGATAACCGAAAAATATAGTCCTTGGCAATGGACGAAACCATGAAAGATTCTTAAAGTTAAAAAATAAATAAATTAAAAAATCAATGGCAGCACAATACATATACCCCCTACTAACTTTCGCAGTGGAAAATCCTAAATTCTTTAGTATCAATGCCGATAAAAAGGGATAAATTCACTAAAACCTATATATTCTCTGTCTTACTACAAAAAATAAAATGTTATCTACGAAAGCCTACATACTGAAATCCAGACTTAAAGACTTTTTACTTAAGTACCCATTTCACTCCGTGAAAGAATTTTCTTATTAGCATTTAGTAACTAAAGATGACTGACAAAGTAGTGAATGTTGCGGTGCAGAACGGGAAATAGTAAATCTTTTTTACTAGTGCTTTACGCCTCGCTGACGTCGGGTCATTAGAGGCGGGATGGGAATGCGGACAAAGAACGGGAAGGAATTCGGCCATGGCCTTTTGAAGAAAGCATCCCAGCATTTTCATTTTCACATTTACTGAAATAGTGAATGATTTTCTTTTTGTGGAAACCGTTTACAAATGCACCAATTAGGGTATCTGGCAAGCGTATTCGTATGTAGTAATAAATAAACATTGGATATTACATATTAGCAGTTCACCTTCGAAACTGAATCTACTAATGGGATGTTAAATAACTAACTGCTAATCAGTAGCTGTTAATTTTTATTTATTAATGATTATAGGTACTGTCTCACATTCCCGAAACTCTTTTCACTTGCGATCAAAACGACCATATCTAATCTAATACAACCACAACACTTGCAATGCTTGTATCTAGTGTACATTACAATTCTGTGAAGCTTGGATTAAAACAAGAACTTATTATGAAAATTACTCTAGCAATCAACATCTATATTGATGCGATTTGTCAATTCAGAAAAAAAATTCTATGTTCTATGTTAATTTTTATATTCAACAACATTATACATTAATAACAATACTGTTTGATAAAATAAATGATATTTTCTTATGTTCCTTTAAGTAACTTTTGACAAGTAAGAAGATATGCCCAGTATTGTTTGTTTACGTTTTTTTAAGCCTAACTACAGAGCAACAATTCATATCTCGATTAAATGTATTCTGGCATCTGTTGCTACTAATTAGCCGCAAGTGTGCGCACTCTAACATAAAATGGCTAGAGTAAGCCTAGCCTAAAGAGTTCCTGAAGTCATACATTTTACGGATAAGATTCAGTAAATTTCTAATACTTAATAACTCATTTTAATAACTGATTTCTATCACACTTTTTCCAAGCTTTGGACAGGCTTAGTAATTGAAATGCACGTAGCATACCATCTTTTAAGGATTGTTTAAGATCAGCTTGAATTAAGCTTCGTCAATATTTATTTATTTACATATTTACACTGTATCTCTATTCACATTATTTGCATTTTTTTTTTTTTTTGAGTTTGTTAAGAAAGCAGGTCAAGCCCAAATTTTGTAAGTATGATACCGCTTTCAAAAAAGATCTAATATCACCGACTGTACGAATGACGCGAAAGTAATAAGAGCGTAAACAGATGAGTTTTGCTGGATACTCAGGGTATAATTTTTCTTGGAATCCTCAACTGCAGGTAGGCGGGGGCAGTTATAACTACCCACCGAGTTTGGGTTGTGCGGTTTTGTCACTGTGTCCTTTTGACATATATCGGGCCAAAGAAGAAAAAGCAGGCGATTTACCTCACCTTTCCTTTCGCCGAGCGAGCGAGACAATACTCGCATACACGAGCACAGTGCACAGCACAAGCAGTCACAATGTAGGCCTACACGCACATACAAATACAGCGAGTTGCTATGCGATTTCGGCCAACGGCCATAGTTGACACGAATTCATTGCGGTTTGCAATGCAGGCTAAGACCAGACACCAATATTACGAGTTAAAATAGCGCGACTTCGTCTGATTACATAAGATCTGACACTAATGCCCCGGCTAAACGCTCCGTCTTGCATGCGCAATATAGTTTGCGCTTGCAAGACGGAGCATGTGCAATCGTTGACTTGCTAAAGCTTTTTCACTGCGCAATTTTACCTGCGCATGCAAGGCGGAGCGTGTAGCCGGGGCATAACGTGTAAAGCAATTGACAATAATCGCTTGCCACCGACTTTTCTACTACGGCCGCGTTCCAAGATATGCGTACCGACACAAATATAACTAATAATCAACTGAAGCAATCCTTCAAAATCAAAATATTACAATTGTTTGAACTGAATAATTAATAGCTAATAATTTATGATAATTTACAAATCTTTGTTCTTGAAGGTATGATCTCAAACCGCTCAGCTTCAATCTCTGACATTTGAAGAACAAATCTGTCTAAAACGAAATGTAATTAATCTATTTCAATCTATAAAACTAAGAGTACGGTAGCGTTAAATCTTCTCCAAACAATCATTCTCCTACCCTGATGGTGTTTAGGAATGTTGCTTGAACTTTCTAAAATGTTCTTTTATGTTCCGAAAACGATTTTGCTGAATTTTATAAAAATTGACATATATGTTTCTCACACGGCAACTAAAAATATGGGGTAATAAATTTCCACCACCATTTACTCTGTTAGTATCTGTCGCTAGAAATAGCGATCTGTACTGGCCATTTCTTTGTTTCCGAACCGGTTTGGATTTCATAGTTTGAAAGCTATAATTGCGTGATTGAGGAACCAAGCAAGAAGTAATAAACTGTTAATAAACTGAACAGTTATGTGCCATAGACTTTTAATATAATCCAGGCCAGAGATTGTCGAAACCAAAGATAACAAACCGTCAGTATACTTAAAAAGCTTAGGATTTGACTTAACATTTCTCAGCTACTTTCATAATAGCCTTAAAATCTGATCAACGACTTTCTAACTTTAAAATACAATTTATATTCAATTTATGGGCATATCTTCAAGAAATTTTGACATTCCTGACGATAGATTGTACACTCCATCAAAGGTACAAATCAAATTTTCGGATTTGCATTAAAATCGGCACCCATAATTTCGTAAATCAATTTTCCATTTCTGAAAACTTATTTTGTTCTTTGCGTCGACTGTTACCAATTCTAACATAATTTTATGCTCTATATCGGTACTGCGAGTTGATCATGTGTTATTTCCTTTTAAGTATTTCAGTTGAAATACGATAACGTTTCATTATAACATCTTCTAATACAGTAAGTCTAATTTATTGGCTTCAACTAGAGGAAATAGTCATTTTTCCTTTAGGATGAAGGTAAAAAAGATAATACTTCACAAACTTCATGTCAGATAGAATCCTAACCACAGTTTCTGTTTTTCATTTTATTTGTTTAATTCATTTTTACATAGCTTTATGAAAATTGTTCATTTATTTCAAATTTGTAAGAATTGCAGTAGGAAATGAATAATTTCTCACTCAAACGAGCTTTGCAAGGTTAAAAGCGAAATAGAATTGCGTCAAAGAGTATAGAAGAGCGCAGAAATAACGAGCCACTGCTGCATAATTCCGTCACATTGCCACCGTCATATAAGATAAATGTTTTCCTCACAATAATACTGGAATGAATTGCACTCGCAAATTAAGTGGAGAGAGTTCGATGAATAATTTGCACAGAGCCTATATCTTGCTTTATGCGCCAGAGATTATATTTTGCATGTGGATGAAGACATGCCGTGCAGCTGGTTATCTGTGAGTTCTATCCTGGAGTACCACAGCTGCTGCTCCAACTTCATCAAGAGGGTAATGAACGTTTAAGACCCCGTGGATGTTGCTTGATGAGCTCAATGAGCAAGGCAAAGTATTTCGCTGGGGCCACCGACCGTACTCCAATCTGCTAACGCGATCAATAGTTCAGTGTATATCATTATCTTTGAAAATCTGACCAGCGAACTTGAAATTCCCATTCGTAATTAGAGACCGTATTTTAATTACTTTGAAAATGGTAACTTGAAAACATAGAGAAAATATGAAAATAATTACGTTATAACTTAGTTTTAGGATAAACATAGGAATTTGTTTTAAACTTGAAGCGAGCAGTCGTATAAATATGGAATTTTAGACAATCAGGTTTTGTGTGATATTTGGGTTGGAAATAAACTATTATTTTTCAGCGAAGTTTTCAAAGGTATTATGGGTATCAAAATTAAAAACTGAAGTACGATATTAAAATGGCTAAGTGCATATTATTCAAAATATGATATGAAACATATAATTAAGCCAAATTTTTGAAAAATATAGAGGAGAAATATGAATACATAGATTGACTCTTGGAATGTAGATGTATATGCAATTATTTATTCAAGCTAAGTGTTAAAATACGTAGACGCACATGAAACAAGGTAGCTATAAGCAACTTAAAAATGAATGGATCATAAGATTGCAAGGCCACACGAATCTGGGTGCACGGTAGTGCACCTGCCAAGTCGAGTCAAAGGCGGCATTGTCTACCCTTTTCTGGAAACGATTCTGACTAATTTTGTACCTTAATTTTGTAGGTCGTACAGATGCTTCATGTCTCAAATTTCTTTATGTATGGATATCGGCAATTTTAGCAAACATACTAAATTTTACTTCGTTACTGTACTTAGTTCGAATGTTATTAATACGCAAATTTCCGCGATTATGTCACTCATTGACTGATGATCATCAAAGCTATAAGGTACTTCCCGTAGTCGTAGAAAGCTGAAATTGGGTACATAGATAAAATTTTACCCACATATCTTATATCTTTAAACGAGCAATTCTTGTATATATATATATTTCGGATCTCGGAAACGGCTATGACGATTTGGATGAAATTTGATGTTTAGATAACGTTTTGACTTATAAGAATACCTAAATAGTTGTTTTCCCTACAAGAAAGCGAGTTTACAAAATACGGACAATTTTTTCACTCTCGAAAACGGCACTAGCGCCATCTCGTTGACAATTCAGATACCAGAAAGCCTACAAATAGTTTTCTCCTTGATTTCAAAGAATATTTAAACGAACTGTTGTTGTATACTGGCTGTTGTATTAGCATTGCAAGTTTAATTGTAAAACATAAAGGAGGATAATTAAAAATTTATCATTGGTTTTGTCAAAGGTGATACTTTACAGAAACTATTTTGAAAATAATATTACCGGTGTCAGTTATAAACTGATCATCGTTTACTTTTTGACCATGGAAAGTTGTCATTAGTTTGTCATTAAATACTACCACGCGAGGTATGAGCATAGTTTTATCGGAATGAATGAATATAGCACGATGATGTTCTATCATTACTGTGACATCACAGTCTGATGATTAATTCTTACAGAACTCGACGAAACATATCGAATATAAACAAAAAATGTTCTTGATATCTCGCTATAGGTATAGTTCCTTGTGCTGTTGGTGACATGGAGGAAGGAATGTATGGAGGAGACGCAAGGGATCTTCACCACGCACTGAAGTGAAGCCGGGTGGAGAGAGGTGGGGAGGGGAGGAAGCCATATTACCCTAACCAAGAATCACCGGGAACATACCCAAATATATCCAGGGAACTCTACCATAACCGTGGAGCCATAATTTGATGATGGATTATTATGTACGTCGACGAAACAAATAAAAAATGAAGAATAATCTTTTTTGAAATCTCTCTTAATTCTCGAGATATACTTTCTCAAAGGTGAGGTGTTCTTGGTTAAAATTCAGAAAAAAATTGACCAAAATCGTTTGATAATGGATTCTTACGTAACACAATGAGAAGAAAAGATAACGAATAATACAAATTTTCGGTATTTCGCTTAGTTATCGTGATATACCGTCTCAAAGGTGAGGTGTTTTTTAATGAAATTCAGAAGAAATTAGATGATGGATTCTAATGTAACATGACGAAAACAAATCGAAAATAAAGAGTAAACATTTTTCAATATCTCGCTTACTCTTTGGGGTATAGTGTCTCCAAATTGTGGACGTGAAGATGCGGCCTGGACCAAAAAATAATTCCATCCAAACCACAATGAATTTACATGCTGCACATGCAGAGTATGTGTTTTCCTTTTTTACTGCCGCTTGTTGTTACATTGAAATGGGGCATAGAACAGAATAAAAATGTCACCAAAAGCACAAGGAATTATAACCACACCATACCTATAACAAATTTTTGTTAGTCGATATCCCGAGAACTAAGGGAGATATCAAAAAATGGTACTCTTGATTTTCAACTTGTCTCTTCGAGCTACATAAGAATCACGCATCAAACTGCGACAGCCTAGTGATTACAGTGATGCTTGGAGCATACAGGGCATAATTTGGTACAAAAACAAACTTTGTAGACACACTCATAACTTTGCAACGCGAACTACATTTCGTATAACGACATTATTTCCTTCATCAAGATTCCTATTTCGCAAAGCACAATTTATCACAATTAATTTCATCCCACACTTTCAGTAGAAACTGCAAACGTAACGAAAGAATGCACAACTCAATCACGATGTAAACATGACCCACTTAAATTAGACTTTACAACACTCGTATAAAGTAATAGTAGTCTACGATGTGCAAAATAGTAAGGTATGCCGATTGGCTGCACTACACCAACAAATATTTGAAAACAAAGTCATCCATTTGAGAGTTATGAATAAATCTTTAATGGTAGTAGCTAGTCTGACTGAAAACTATTGAACATTTCAATAACAATAAATACAATGCAACTTACAAATGAAATGATATTCGAGGTTTTTTCCTATCTGTCATATTTGTGCAACCGAATGCAACACAAGCTGGCATTATAAAGAACTTAGAACTATTACAAAATCAAATTTTTACTACATGGAGCACAATGTGAAAATGCAATGTTTTGAGCTCGGTCCGCTATAACCACCGCGCATGCGCAGTACAATCCCGGCGTCACCGATTTAACGTCATTTCTCCTCCATATATTTCCTTCCTCCATGGTTGGTGACGTTTCTTCTGGTCCAGGCGGTATTTCAACCTAACAACAACCAAAATAAAACATTGAAAGTACATTTCCACCGTATAGACATAGTGGTTTTGGTGTTTTTTTTCTGGTCCAGGCCGGATCTAATCCTAACCTCTTCACTTGAGATATCAGAAAAATAAATTCTTTATTTTCGATTTGTCTAGACGAGTTTCATACGAAGTCATCATCAAACTTGGCTATGACGAAATTTATCTTCTGATCCAGGTCGTATTTCAACCAACCACGTCAAATTTTGAGATACGATATCTCGACAACTAAGCAAGATATATAAAAAAATATTGTTTACTTTCAATTTTTCTCGTCGAGTTACATAAGAATCCATCATCAAGGGTTATCGTAGAATCCCCTGAATTATCACAAATCTCGCACCATTAATTAATCTCTGACTGGCATTAAGATTTCTATTTAACATAATAATAGCATTTTTCTTTGAAAGCAATTTATGCGGCAGATCTCGAAAATTGATCTAGCGATTTGGATGAAATTTCATATGTAGATAACGTTTTGCTTTTCACGTTTTTAACACGATTTTTTTTTTTTTTTTTTTTTTTTTTTTTTTTTTTTAAAAAAAAAAAAAAAAAGGGGGCAATTTTTATATTTGGTTTCTCGAAAACGGCTCTAACCTCATTACGTAGAAGGTTCAGGTATCAGTAAGCCTACTGATGTTTGTTAAGCTTCTCTTTGGTTAACTGTGCACCTCAAAACGCCTAGGAAGCCTTCAAGCCTTTTACTTTCATCAAACTTTACTCGAAATCTTGGATACTGAACAGAAATAGAAAGATGCCGAGCGAAGATTGGTTACCTAGGTACTTATAAGAAAAGTATGAAACTCGTAAATCTCCGAATATCTGCCTCTTACCTACCCTTAACGTGAAATCGTTTTCTACCCTCATAACGTTATGCACATCAGATTTTCATTGTAGAATGAACTAACTGAGTTTAACTAATGTGTTAAGTTTTACTTCTTTCATTTCATTACTTTGGAAGTTGGTGAAATTCAAATTTTTATTTCGACCACGTCACCCGGACATCAAAATTCAACTGTTCTTCCAGAAATCCTAGAAACAAACAATTTGGTGCACATATATGGTTTCATCCCTAAATGATAAGAAAAGTCTAATATTGGTGTTTTTTCCCAGTATTTATTTTATCACAATCCCAAACATGAAAAATTCTGGTACATATTTGTGGGTTAATTGCTTTGCTCCGGATGAAGCTATATACCTGATTTCTTAGCATAAAGATTTACTTTGTTCCTGTGCTTAGTTTGGAAGTTACTCGTTATTTACTTATGGTGGTAGTTAAACCAGCGGCAATCTGCACTGCTCGGCTAAGGCGTCCACCCCTTGTTGTCAATGAGTGGGGCATTGTTGGTAACATATATTGATGTATTCAATTCTGGAATGTTCCAATACACCGATTTTCGAATGGAATCATTACATTTGAGCGACAATTCAAAATAAGCGATCAACTTACAAAAAGAAATGAGATCCAAGAAAAACAAGGCCAAGTCTCGTGCTCGTATAGTGACAAAAAGTTAAGCCAAGTCTACACTTTACAGTGTATTCACTTCACTTTGTGGTTATAGAGTTAGTTTAGAATAAAAAAAAAAATTATGGTGACTTGGTTATTATGCATGTTAAAATTTATAATGAAATGGAAGACATAATATATATTGTCAAATTCATAAAAAGTGCGAGGGAAATCTTGGCTTTTATGTATTTGTGTTTTTGATAAAGCAGTGCATTTAATGTACATATATACTTATATAGGATTACTCAAGTCACCAGAATTTTTTTAAAAAAAAATCTAAATAATATCTAAAACACCGAGAGGAACAACTTTGTTTCACAAAGTGAAGTGAATACACACTGTAAAGCGTAGACTTGGCTCAGAAGAAGATCTCTTGACTTTTTGTCACTATTCGAGCACGAGACTTGGCCATTGTTTTTCTTGGATTTACGTTTTTACTCAAAAATGTTAAATTTTTTGTTTGAGTTCATTTAACCGCATATGAAGTTAAAAATACCTTTTAACGTCAGGACAAGTGATAATCACTACAATTTTTTTTTTTTTTTTTTTTTTTTTTTTTTTTTTTACAGCCTTGTGTCATTTGTAGCTTTCTGTTGATACATGAGAACTGAAAATAAATTCGAAGAATAACAAAAATAAAAATTAAAAGATTGTTGTGCTTGATATGTTCTCTTTAGAGATCTTATTGACAAATTTATACAAGTATCAAAACACCATTTTCCAAAAACTGATACAGAGGTAAAATCTAATAACACAATTTCCTATTGGAACAGACCCTTCACTGCTCATAAATCAGTCGTCGATTGATTGGGGCTCTGGCACTGCTTTCCAAGAAGCTACAGCCTCGCCTGTATATTTTCATCGTCGGATCTACAAACAAGCCACAGTGAACAACTACGGATACGCTTCTTACGGTTTACATTCCTCTAGAAACAAAACTTTCTCCTTTCAAAACAAACTTCATCTTGAGGCTACGGTCCTCAGTAACGTTGGATGTACAGTTCCTTCATAAGTCAGGCTAGTAAACATCACGGTAAATTCAGTACTAATAGTCATTATAAATCAAAACATTAGACAATTAGGTCTCTTAGAAACGTAATAAATAGTTATTTTCCGGCCTCGGTTGCGTAGGGGCTTGCTACACGTGCCGAAGTTCGGCGGTTCGAGTCCGGCCGAGGGCATGGGTGTTTAAGTGTTGTGTATGTGTGTGTGTGTATGTGTGTGTGTGTATGTATGTGTGTGTTAATGTCGTGCCAGTTAGAAGCTAATACAACGTACTGCACAAACTGATACATTTGCAAGAGTCATGATCACTTTGAGCTGGCTGTATGGCTTAAGATAAAAAAAAAAAAAAAAAAAGAGTAATACTACAGCAGAGGACAGAATATTCTGAAAATTTTTCATCCTCGACTGTAGATGATGGTGCTTTGAAAAACTACGGAACATCAACTCTAAAAACAAAATTAAGTTTGTTAGGACGTATTTTGGATTTATTCATTAGTACATTACAGAATATTGTTTAAGTTTTCTGCACTTTGACTGAGAACTTTTGACACACTCATCTTGTACATCACTTAAATTTTCTTTGGTTGAAATTTCAGCACGGTTGGTTGAAATGGAAAGCAGAAAAGATGAAATATGTTTACTGTGTCGAATATCGGTTAGATCCATTTCAAATACTGAACTTGAAAAAGACACGAGCTTGCATCCCAGGCAATGAATGGCTATCGTCAAAGGATCGATGGGAGATCAGCGTAACATACCCCCGATTTCCACAAATTAAGAGTTTATTGATTGACTTCGTTCAGAGCTCAGTTTTGAAATATGACTTGAGAATTTTATAACATAGAGTTATGATAGGACCAAGAGAGTAGTAAACTTCAGAAGCAAGATCAAGCAGCTAAGGATGCAATGTATGACAACTGCTTTATATTCCGTAAGGGGACTTCCGTTAATTACGTGTGGTGTATTTTCGTAATTCCGGACCACCTATCCCCCGTGGTGAGATTTCGTGAGATCTTGTCATGACGTGAGATTTTGAGCCCCCCCCCCCCTGCCGACCGACCAAGTAGTTTTTTTAGAATATTTTTTTTTCTTTAGATCTCCTGCTTCCTAGGGCGGTTATATCCCTCCTAAAGTCGATATCGAAGTTGTTTGTAGACTATTTTATTTCTCTACTGTTCTTCAAGACATTAATAAAGATTTCACCTCAAGTTATTAATGGACGCTCCCTAAGTACGTTGACCAGGCTCTCAGATCGCTTGCATTGCTTATTTGGGCATGAGATGAGAGAGCATGAGACACAGTAACCTGTTAATATATTTGCTGTCGTTAGATTGCATAACGGCATAGGACACGTACATACACTCTGTGTCCATTAAACTCATCCCATATATGAAGTAAAAACTTCTCTTGAACCAACATAGGACTTTCCGCTTTTCTTGCGTGCATGAAAGCTTAAAGTTTGTAATGAAACGTTTCTATACCGTAGTATATTGCAACATATCCTTTGTGAGGGCATTCTAGGGAATAGTGAAATACTACACGACAACTTTCTTGAAATTAATAACATTACAAGGAATAAAAATTTAGTTGTTATTTTTCCAAACCACATACAGATTTAACTTATAAAACGTCTGATTCCCTCAATACGTACAATACGTACACAATTCAAGAAGAAACATATGCAACACAGAAATACCTGTAACACAATCATATTATTTCCACAGTTCTTTTTAGTTTCAGAAACCAGGATGAGTTTTGAATCCAACATTCTTTCCCTTTCTTCTTGTGGCTGTTACGACTTTGTAATACAATTTTTAAATCTTATTGGATGAATTGAATACGTAAGCTGCAAACGTTTTATCCATGTCTCCGCAAATGAAAAAAGTTTTAACTTCATTCAGATAACTACAGTCGCCCTGTGTAGGCTACTGCTGAAATACGGAAACTATATAGGTTCGGAGCAATTTCTGAATATAGCAAGAAAGTAATTATTCGTCGAAATCTCCAAAGCCGTTTTGTTTCATCGCCGGTAAAACCTACGATTACGTTTCGTTTCTAATTGACTTGATTTTGTACATATCACCGTACTTAGAATCGATCTGCAATTATCTCATACATACCTTTATTTTTACTTGTGGCTTTTGGCTTTCTGCCTCTTCGACGTCAAGGTTATTAGGGGTGAGAAAGGACTGGGGACATGGAACGGGAAGAAAGTCGGCCCTGGACTTTAGAGGTGGGAAAGGACTGGGTCAAGAAACGGATGGTCTTTAGAGGCAGTAAAAGACTGGGGCGAGGAATGAGAAGGAATTCGGCCATGACCTTTCGGATAACCATTACGGCATTCGGATGGAGTGATTTTGGAAAATCATGGAAATACGAATTCTGGATGGCCGGACGGGGATTCGAACCTGCGGCCAGAGCGTTCCCGCTCACCCACTACGCTAGGTTAGTCGTGAATTGACACAGGAATTTGTTTAAAAGGATTGTAGTGTCTTCATACGCTGTGATATAGAGAAATTATTGCATAATGTTTACTCATGATGTATTTGGCATTAATTTTTCCCGCGGTACTAAGTGAAAACTGCAAGATTTCCTCTCGCTAGCTTGTGCTTGAATTCTTGTCCGCAAACATCGTAGGCTTTGAAAGATGGATGCGATCGAACCACAGATTGTTTGACACTTTGGGAAATTATGAAAACTGCTTATCTATTGCTTACGTTATCTATAGGTGCATTCACATCTGTCGCGCGAATTCGGAGCATGTCTGTGCAGATAGGTCCAGCACCGGCCAGCATTAGCGCCGAGAATGTTGTCTGTGACGGCTTGTGATGCTCCGATACCATCGAAGTATCGATACCTACTCAAATGAGTAGTACTCAAATTGTTTTACGATACTTACTCACATATTATTACTGCAAAAGTATCGATACTTACTCAAATCGATACTAAAAAAAAAAAAAAAAAAAAAAAAAAAAAAAAAAAAAAAAAAAAAAAAAAAAACTACTGTTGAAATGTAAGAATATATGAGACATTTTGCTAAATTATTTATTTTATTTGCCTAGTGTAATAAAATCAAATAACACTCAGTAAACATTTTTATTTATTTATTAAAATCATAATAAAGCACACATCGTACCACCAATGTAACAAAAAAATGAATAATGAAACATTAATCGAATTAGTTGGAAAATAAACATTTAGTCATGTCTTGAGTGATAATATATATGGTGATAGTAAACGTAAAGAGATTCGAGTCGCTAGTATAACTATGACGGGTCGCCTGCATGGCATGGATCGCAAGGGTCAGAAACATCATCACCACAGACATCATCATCAGGATACTTGAATTGAACAAGGGCTTTAATAATGAATCTGGAATACAAGGATTCAACTATATTCAAGAACAAGTTGTCCGAGAATTTAGATTATACAAGGGTGGCCCAGAAACTAATGCACCATAATTTTTTCTCAGCCCCCAACAATGGTACGAATGCAAAACTTTAAATATGAATTCTTTGAAGTTTTCAGAGTGCGCGCACAATGTTTCCATCAACGAACAGGGTTTCCCAATCCACCCTATATCCCTAGCTCCCTCAGACTTTCACTTGTTTGGGACATTGAAGAACGCCATTCGTGGGAGACAGTTTGAGGATGACGAAGAGGTGATTCGCACAGTGAAGAAATGGCTTCGTGAACAGAACAAGGAGCGGTACCGCCAGGGCATATACGCTCTAGTGTCTAGCTGAAGGAAGGCTATAGAAACGGGAAGGAGATAACGTGGAAAAGTAGGGAGTGCAGAAGAAACATCACTCTTTCTTGAGTACAAGTTTCATTTGTTGAATAAATAATTGTTGAAGAAAAAAAATGTGGTGCATTAGTTTCTGGGCCACCCTCACAACGAAACTAATTTTGTTGTGTAGACAGTAACAAACGTAGAAAACCAAATTTTTGTATCTAAACTAAACAGTTGTAATGTTACGGAGAATTTTAGTATTAATCTGAAAAAAAACTATTAGCTGAAATAAACTGATACTTTTCTCTTGATGATAAAGATTCCTTGAACTTCGTACCTTGCTTTGTTATCACTAGTAATTCAAACTAGTATTTACTCTTCCTAAAGTATTTAAAAAATCTGTCTTCATCGTCTTCTATTTCCTTGAATAACGTGTAGAATCTGTCTTATTTTTTTCGATTTACGTTCATGGGAAGCACAGTAAAGTTTTTTCTTGGTTTCTCTTCTACACAAACCGATTCATCTTTTTCTAAAAACATTGCTATAGCGGCAAGCTATTGTACTGAAAAATTTGGAAACATTTTGAAAAGCAGATACGTGTGTAGAATTTCTAGTTTATCTGACGGCGTCTGTGAGTGTATATATTGTGCCGTGCCTGCCACGTTGAGGGCTGGTATATATTAACCGGGCTTCAGTCGTGCGCGGAAGTGTGGTGGAATACGTATAACAGACCGCAGTCGCCTAGACGGATACAGGTTGCTAGGCAGGGTACCCGTCTGGTACTCGAGTGCTCACTCCCCTCCCCACCCCTCCACTCCTCCCGGACCTAACGATCTAATTGGCGGCGACGGGCAGGCGGCGACGGTCGATACCGGCGCGACGCGGCACTACACGGCGTCCCGGCGCCTCGTTAAACTGACGCCACTCGCTCGCGGGCTTGTCACGCCCATCAACAAGAGGAGGGTAGGGGCGCGCTGGTTCGAGCCCCGCGCAGACAGAGCCGCTTTTATATTGGTTTCATTTGCTTGTTCCTTTAGTGCTGCGGTGTTAGCAATTGTTTTGAAATACGAATACGTAATGATGTTAATGAATAAATATTTAAGAAAAAAAATAATAACGTTTTGGTTGCCTCTGGGAACAAAATCAAGGAATTACCGTTTAATTTCAAAAATATTTTTTTAAAAAACGTACTGCCTGCACTATGAATAGGGTGAGTTGTTAAATTTTTCACAGTTAGGTGGTATCAAACATATGGGAATGTCTACTGCCACATTAATTTTATTTTAAATTAGAATGGCCCTCACATATATGCATTTTAGAGCAACGCGTATGCTTAATATAGTAACCCAGTCGATTATACAACATTTTATGCTTTTAGCAGGCGTCATATTAATGAAATATTCCACTTAATTTTTCGGGATTCCCTGATGAAGGCCCCAGGTTGGGCCCCGAAACGTCGGTAGTAATACATCGAAAAAAGCAGCGCGAATCCCGAAAAAGTAAGTGGAATATTTCATTAACCTAATCGATTTTTTTTTTTTTGTGTTAAGCCGC
Organism: Vandiemenella viatica; assembly: GCA_031002005.1. Lineage (NCBI taxonomy): Eukaryota > Metazoa > Arthropoda > Insecta > Orthoptera > Morabidae > Vandiemenella > Vandiemenella viatica. The sequence goes on from JARYHS010013631.1 coordinate 70,292,514, forward strand.
TGATTTCTTAGACAAACTGACACTTTCATTAAGATTAAAAGAACTGCGGATAGCTGAAATCACCAGATAATTTGTTGCACAGACTCTCACATTTGCTATATGAGCCGATAAGTTCATCACTGAATGTTTTGAACCGTTAAAAATAATTTTCTTTGGTTGACGTCGAGGTCATTAGAGCCGCGAAAAAATCTTCTCAGTTCGCGTAGAGTGATTTTGGGAAAACATGAAAAACTGAAATCAGGATGGTTGGACGGGGATTTGAACCAAAGACCTCTTGAATGCGAGGCCAAAGCGTTGCACCTCACCCCCACACTCGGTTTCTAAATTAAAACAGCAGTCTGAAAAGTAACGCACTCTCACCGATCCTATATTAAACTAAGAGAGTGAAAGAACACATCAAAGGATTCCATAAAAATTCAGCTCTCCAAAACCATATTTTAGGAAGCCTCTGTAACTGTCCTTGCAAATTTCCGTCCAGATCATAAAGTATCAAACACAGCTAAAATCATGAAGAGAAAGGACACGCAGTAACCAGAGAAGTCTTACTGGTAAAAAGTTGAAGGAACTGTAAAGGATTAGAGATGAAGAAGAAAGTTCCATTTCTCATTTCCTCCATGTCTGGAGGAAAATATGTCTAGGGACTACCAGAAGACAAAGAAAGATGAAAAAAAGTGGGCAGTAAAATTAATAACTACGAAGTTGACTCACATACGGCCCATCTCACAACTATAGTGTGGATCCGTGTTACTGACTTGACGTCTTGACTGGAACTTAAACCACCGCAAATTAAAGGAAAATGTGTACTGCTAAATGGGTTTCACTCCGTACGGAATTCTCACGGCCAAAGCGCATGAACAGATCCGTAATTTTATTCGTTTGTGTATTACCATATCCTGAATCTGTGGAATAAATTTCATTTCGTAATGAAAATTCTTCTTCTTTGTGTTACATTAAAAAAAAAATTATATAACCTGTTGACTCCTATAACAAATGATTCAGTTTTCCTTGTTTCTAATTTCCCCTACTCTAAACTTCGCTTCATTAAGAATTCTGCTCTATGCATACTGTTTTAAAAGTTCGTTATCAGTCATCTTTTAGTGCTTCACAGTTAAATATTTTTTTTTATTTTTTTCTTATTTATGGCTTTACGCCTAGTCGACTTGGACGTCGAGGCCATTACAGAGGGATGGATGTGACAACAAGGAACGGGAAGGAATTCGGCCAGGGCCTTTTGAAGGAAGCCTCCCAGCATTCGCCTGGAGTGATTTGAAGAAACCACGGCAAACCCAAATCTGGATGCCCGGACGGGGATTCAAACCGGCGTCCTCTCGAATGCGAGGCCAGAACGTTAACCGCTGACCCACCACGATCGGTAAAATATTTCTATTTTATAAGTACGCTCTTTTCATAATTTATGCTTGAGATGTAGAACTATGCACTTAATAGTCTATTCGCTGTGATTGGCGAGATTAGAGTTTCACATTCCGATTATAATTTGCAAATATGGTGGAAGCTTTTTTTAAAAAATATCTTTATTGCTATTTTTATTCACTATACAATTATCATAATTATACTTTTGTCTGATAAGGACGACACAAGACAAACACAACACTTAATTAAAACCACTCGTGCCCTATGCGGGACTCAAACCAGCGATCTTTGCAATGCGAAGCCAGCTCGCTAGCCCCGCGCTACAAGCGGTAGCGACGGTAGAATTGATCTAATCTACAAAGCTCCGTCCAGTTTAATACCTCTCACTCTCCCCCCCCCCTCCCCTCCTCTGTGAAAGGAGTTGACGTAGCATTTCGAAAGTTCAGATTTTACAACAAACCCTTAGTATCGAGGGGATTTGAACTGCCGTCGTGTAATTCCTAATCGAGATAGAGTTACGGAAATACAAATAATGGACGACGTATTTGGTGTGGTCGACACCTCCAGTGAAGTTTACATTTTGTTAACAGGAACTCAGTTTACCGGAGTTATCTCGTTTCATCTTGTCGTGTTGACAACACTGGGCGCGGTGCCCCCCAGATAACCCGGTACCCTCTGTACACACCCGGACAGGACGCGCTGTTGACTTTTTACGTGGCGTTTATCTGACGCCTGCTTGTATCCACAATAACAAACAACAGCTATTTCAACTTTCACCGCCTGCGACCTGCTGCACTGGGACACAACGAAGTTAACCCGAAACCAGTGCAGGGAGAGTCGCTCTTAAATCCGAGCTGTAATCGAATCAGCGAAGAAACAGTGTCACTTGCTAATACGGACAATTTAATATTTGATTCTCTAATACACTAATCATGCTGATATTCTGCAAGGTAGGAGACATAAAGTGTGATTCCCAGGAGGAATGGTAAATATTAAAGGACAAGGGCGTGTCCAGGATCAGAACTAGAGGGGGGCAGGATTTGAACTGGGGGGGGGGGGCAACTCATTTTGGTTTCGAGGAAGTGGGGTGGGGGACTGAAACATGACATTTCAAAATCAAACTCAAACCTATCCAGGAAACTATTTTTATCATTGATTAATATAGTAACCCAACTACTTAATCTAAGGACCTACTATGCAGTTAATTAAGATCGTAAGTCAGTTAGTTTTTTATGTAAACATTAATTGTCTCGGATTTTCAATTTCAATAATTTTGTTTGTCAATATCTCATTTCGATGCACACTCGTCAGACATAATCCTGTCAATCTTTCTCTCCCAAAAGTGCTGCTGAACTAGTTCTTCACTCGTCGAAGCGTACTGAAGGCAACTTAATTTTTCTTCT
>JARYHS010013631.1:70296287-70391031 GCA_031002005.1 Vandiemenella viatica
ATGACTGAAGATATAACTGAAATTTCAGTTTATATAAATAAATAAAAAATAATTTATTTATTTATTTTATAAATACATTTTTTTTATATAATTTCAATTAAGTAATTTGTAATCAAATGTAAATTAAAAAAATTTATGATCGTTTGTCCTTAATTTCAACTCTCCGTAACTCTTTACCAATTACATTTGAATTTCCAAATCGACTACAATGTTTTTGTCTTTATTAGTGAATATTAATTTGACTACTTGAGGAAGTTTAGAATAACATTAATCCAACGTACTATAATTAGTAAGTCACAGCAACGCGTGACCGGTCAGCTAGTCTCTAAGAGGAAAATCATAAAACCATCAGCAATAGAATGTTACTTGCTCCATCATGACAAGGCAATAGATTATTCTTAGCTTTCTTTCCCGTAAATTTTTGATGAAGTATAATATTTTTCGAGGGCCTTCGATCAGTGTACTCTCTAGACAGACTTACTAGAATGTAATGACTGAATGCTTGAAATGGCATTGGAAATGAATGGATCCGAGTCAGAGCAGAAGGTGTATCTCATCAGTGCTCGCCTACAATACCTCCATCGCTGACTTGACAGATGGGAGAATCATGAACGGTTACGAGGAAAGTAATTTGAAAGAAAATAGGATTTCAGAACTCTAGGTAAAAACTTTATTTTTCATTATTAAAGATATTATGTTTTTGGCCAACAAAGTATATCTTACTTTTGACTGTCATTATATTTAAAGACGTTCGTAGAGAGCGGCAACTGCGTATGGAAAGAAATAAAGATGTTGAAATGTTGTTTGTAGAATTTAGCTGTGACGAAAAGTATCGAAAATCGAAAAAAATCTGAAAATATTGGTAAAGAGCATACTAAATATGGGTGTATGGAGAACTCTACTATCAGTAACTGGAAATAACAATGGAAGCTAGCATTACTAGGAGCATGTTTGGGCAGAACCCGCTATTTGAATCACAATTCTCCTTAAGCTCTCAAGACCTGACTGGAACAATTAATTCAAAATTCTTGTGATTTTCTGGAAACTTCTATAAAACACAGCAAAACAGCCTCTTAAGAAAAATTCCAGCATACGGAAAAATGCTACATGTTCCTGATGACTGCATCATTTCCTTAGCTAACCGTTGGGTCGTTGACGTTGATAGAGGATGACGTAATATAGATGTTAACGTCATGCGTTCCTTCCTTCCTTGAGTTCTTTAATGGAGCTTGCTGTTACTTTAACAGATCTCCCAGATTATTATCAAAAACGATGTTGCATAGACGCCGAAGCCCAAAGTTAAGTAGGGTTAACCAAATTCTAATTTTGTACCTAGATTTTACTTAAAGGCTGTGTGAAAATTGTCTAATGAAGCAAATCAGAAATATTTCTTGCATTTATTATAATTTACTCCAAAGCAGAAAATAAATAGAATACAGAGCCTATATACTACAATAGGCTGGTGAGAAAGTTAAAGTGGCTAGTGAGACAGAACACAACAGAGTTAAGAGACAGGAAGACAGAAGGGAATACTTAAAACAACTACCGAGCGTGGTGGTGTAACGGATAGCGTTCTGGCCTCGCATTCGGGAGGACGGCGGTTCGAATCCCCGTCCGGGCATCCAGATTTGGGTTTTCCATTGTTTCCCCCAAATCACTCCAGGTGAATGCCGGGATGCTTCCTTCAAAAAGGCCATGGCCGAATTCCTTCCCATTCCTTGCCCCCATCCTTTCCCGTCTCTAAAGACCACGTTGTTAAAAAGGGACGTTAAATTGTCAAAAAAAAAAATTAAAACAACTAAACAAGCAGTTATTAAGAAGCGAGAAGCAAAGGATGGGTTTATGAAAATTTTATTGGTGCAGGAGGGCCACTGAACGATTCAAATAAAAATTTATACGGCTATATTAGAAAACTGAGGGGAAGGGAAGGTATTCAGACTATTGTACACAGACGGAAAAAAAAATCCCAACACCAAGAAAAAATTATTGTAGAGTAATGAAATTTGGACAATGCATTTGTCAAGTTAACATGTTTAATTGATTAAATTTTCAAGATCACAGGTTAATTTAAGCTCAAGAAAATGCATTTCAAATGTGAAATACTGTTAAATTAATAGCCGGTGTAACCTCCAGAATTTTGAATGCAAGCCTGCAAACGTGAATGCATTGTGTCATACAGGTTTCGAATGTCACTTTGTGGTATGGAGTTCCATGCTTGTTGTACTTGTGCTGTCAATACTGGGACGGTCAGTGCTGGCTGTGGATGATGCTGGAGTTGTCGTCCAATGATATCCCATACGTGTTCAATTGGAGACAGATCTGGTGATCTCGCAGGCCAAGGTAACATGTCGACACTCTGTAGAGCACGTTGCGAGACAACAGCGGTATGAGGGCGAGCGTTATCCTGTTGAAAAACTCCCCCTTGAATGCTGTTCATGAATGGCAGCACTACAGGTTGAATTACCAGACTGACGTACAAATTTGCAGTCAGTGTGTTTGGTATAACCACAAGAGTGCTCCTGCTGTCATAGGAAATTGCTCCCCACGGGCCTAGCCATGTTGGTTACAATGAGAGCACTTTAGGGCAGCCAGGACTTTCGTCACGGCGCTGGTCATCTTCTCCAGCTGCTCGGTATGGTTGGAAACCATTTTCAGTGCAGACTCCAGAATTCCGGTTAATCTGTCGATGCTCTCCTGTGCCTCGCAGGTTACGTCTTGGTTCTCTCTGTGTTGGAAGGCACCTTGTAGGTTTTCAGGTGTGTCAGGTCTCTGTTGTGGTGGGGTTTTCGCAGGTGTACCCGCTGTTGGGGGGCCTCCTGGTAGTTTGATCCGCAGGGAACCTCTCTTCCGCTCCCCTTGGAGGGTGACACTTTCCTGATTCGTGCTGGAACCCAGCCTTATTTTTGGATCTTTTGCGCCGCTTAGATGTCTTCTTCTTTTAGTGTCTGGTCTTTCTCTGTAACAGGAGTGCTATTCTACTGCGGCACTGATGTTGGAAGTTGTTTCTTATCTGGTGGCTTTGCTTGCTCATCTATTGTTCCTCTCTGCCCCTCACGAGCCGTAATGAAGGCCGGGCAGCCCTTATAACTGGCTACGAGACATCCCCAGCAGTTAGAACATTTGGCCTCGTCCCTGCCTTTCTGAGTAGACTCGTGCTGCCCAGCTCATGTTACGAATACAAGTTGCATTCTGCTGTTTTTGGCTATAGTTGGCAATTGTAGCACTATGAGGACCAGTAGAAGCACGTAGCATTTCTACCTGGACCCTGAGGTGGCAAATTGCATCTACACCGCAGATGACCCTGTTTTCCTGACAGTCGGTTAAGATTACCAGAAACAGCGGCATGATCACATTTTTGCCTGGTCTTCGAAGTTGGACCACTGAATGGTTGATGAAACCCATCTCAGTGAGATCAGTTTTCAGTTCACTTGTTGGTAGAGTTCTGGGGATACCCCTGAATACAACTTTCAGAAGGGGAGCTACACCTGTAGGAAGTGTATAGTATGGGGTATTAGTCTCGTGTAGCATACACGTGACAGCTGTGAATTCTTCGACGGTGGAGAAGGAAAACTTAATCTTGTCTGGCGGTCTTGGCGGCGAAGGAGCTCTTAGCGTCGTGTAAAGTCTTGTAGTTTTGTTTGAACTGCACGACGATGGGAGGTATGTGTGCACTTTTCTTGTCCTGATTGGTGGGCTCTTGCTGTAGTGGTTGAAATTGGTTGCTTGGCTTCACCGCTGGTGATGTCTGGGTTTGTGATGGTGGTTTGGTACGTTCGGATGTCGAAAGCTCTCCTCGTCTGGTTGGTGGAGCAGCTGTAGATGATGTGACTGCACATCGGAGTGGTGCTCCTCGCCGTCTGAGGCGGACTGATCACTAATACTTGCGGTACTGTGACTTTGAATGGGAGTACCTGCATTAGCTGGAACACTTGGGAAAACTGTAGAACATTTCTTCCTCTTGTGTGTCACCTTCGCAGGGCGCGTGGTCTTCGCAGAACGCGTTGCTCTCTTCACAAGGGATTTTCCAATTTTCTTCAAATGGAGTTTACCCGCGATGTTGGCTGAACACGATTGCGAGTTGGAACCTCTTCAAGTTCCGTGTCTATGTTGTCTTCATCGTGGTTGAAGTGAGATTCTATGTTCTTCAAGGTCGTAGTCGTGGACTCTTTTACTTCAGAGCCAGGGCCCTGTGGAAAAGGTTATCTCGGAGATTCGAGCATGGCCAGCGCGAGGGCACCGCGAAGGCTTCCAGTGCAGAAATCATAGCGGAGACAAGGGAAGACTAGTGCGAGTGTTGCTCTGGCCCCTTGTTATCACCGCAAGGTTGGTCAGGACCAGAGACAACCCTAAAACCTTGCGCCAGGCGGTTCCACTCCCTCTCGAGTAGGCCGTGTGGCGGTAAATCCTTATCAAGCTAGGAAAGGGATTGCCAAGGAGGTGACCGACTAAAAACGCTCAGGTGACATTAGCGCACAAGGGTCACCTTCTTGGAAGGACGGTCTATAATTCTCAACCTTCTTGGAAGGACGGCGTCGCCGGAAGAAATGCACAGTGAAGCCCTGATGGCCTCTAGGTGAGCACTTCGGATTTATAGGCGGGCGATTAAAGACCAATTTTTCAAGCAACACAGTTGTCGAATACTGATATGAGAGATTAAAAAATTGCCAATTTGCCATGTAAATACGGAAGAAATTTTATTTCTTTTACTATTTTTAGTTCCGAGTATTGTAAAATATCGACCCATCACCGCCTTCGTAAGCCTGTAATTAAGATAATCGAAAAACATAGTCCTTGGCGATGGACGAAACCATGAAAGATTCTTAAAGTTAAAAAAAAAAACAATGCCAGCACAATACATATACCCCCTACTGACTTTCGAAGTGGAAAATCCTAAATTCTTTAGTATCAATGCCGACAAAAAGAGATAAATTCACTAAAACTTATACATTCTCTGTCTTACTACAAAAAATAAAATGTTATCTACGAAAGCCTACATACTGAAATCCAGACTTAAAGAGTTTTTACTTAAGTACCCATTTCACTCCGTGAAAGAATTTTCTTATTAGGATTTAGTAACTAAAGATGACTGACAAAATAGTGAATGTTGCGGTGCAGAACGGGAAATAGTAAATCTTTTTTACTAGTGCTTTACGCCTCGCCGACGTCGGGGTCATTAGAGGCGGGCGGGATGGGACTGCGGACAAAGAACGGGAAGGAATTCGGCCATGGCCTTTTGAAGAAAGCATCCCGGCATTTTCATTTTCACATTTACTAAAATCGTGAATGATTTTCTTTTTGTGGAAACCGTTTACAAATGCACCAATTAGGGTATCTGGAAAGCCTATTCATATGTAGTAATAAATAAACATTGGATATTACATATTAGCAGTTCACCTTCGAAATTGAACATACTAATGGGATGTTAAATAAATAACTGCTAATCAGTTATTTATTAATGATTATAATTACTGTCTCACATTCCCGAAACTCTTTTCACTTGCGACCATATCTAATCTAATACAACCACAACACTTGCAATGCTTGTATGTAGTGTACATTACAATTCTGTGAAGCTTGGATTAAGACAAGAAATTATTATGAAAATTACTCCAGCAATCAACATCTATAATGATGCGATTTTTCAATTCAGAAAAAAATTATGTTAATTTTTATATTCAACAATATTATACATTAATAAAAATACTGCTTGCTAAAATAAATGATATTTTCTTAAGTTCCTTTAAGTAACTTTTGACAAGTAAGAAGATATGCCAAGTATTGTTGGTTTACGTTTTTTTTTTTTTTTTTTTTGCCTAACTACAGAGCGACAATTCATATCTCGATTAAATGTATTATGGCATCATCTGTTGCTACTAATTAGCCGCAAGTGTGCGCACTCTAACATAAAATGGCTAGAGTGTGCCTAGCCTAAAGAGTTCCTGAAGTCATACATTTTACGGATATGATTCAGTAAATTTCTAATACTTAATAACTGATTTCTATCACACTTTTTCCAAGCTTTGGACTGACTTAGTAATTCAAATGCACGTAGCATACCATCTTTTAAGGATTTTTTAAAATCAGCTTGAATTAAGCTTCGTCAATATTTATTTATTTACATATTTACACTGTATCTCTATTTACATTATTGGCATTTTTTATTCTTTTTTTGAGTTTGTTAAGAAAGCAGGTCTAGCTCAGATGTTGTAAGTATGATATCGCTTTCAAAAAAGATCTAATATCACCGACTGTACGAATGACGCGAAAGTAACAAGAGCGTAAACAGATGAGCTTTGCTGGGTACTCAGGGTATAATTTTTCTTGGGATCCTCAACTGCAGGTAGGCGAGGGCAGGATAACTACCCACCGAGCTTGGGTTGTGGTTTCGTCACTGTGCGCTTTTGACATATATCGGGCCAAGGATGTCCCCAAAAAGAAAAAGCAGGCGATTTACCTCACCTTTCCCTTCGCCGAGCGAGCGAGACAATAGTCGCATACACGAGCACAGTACACAGCACAAGCAGTCACAATGTACACGCACATGCGAATACAGCGAGTTGCTATGCGATTTCGACCAACCGCCATAGTTGACATGAATTCATTGCGGTTTGCAATGTAGGCTAAGACCAGACACCAATATTACGAGTTAAAATACTGCGACTTCGTCTGATTACATAAGATCTGACACTAATGCCATGGATAAACGCTCCTTCTTGCATGCGCAATATACTGTAGTTTGCTCATGCAAGACGGAGCGTGTGGACGGCAACAGGGTAGTGCGTGCAAACTCGAAAGAGCGGCTTGTGCAATCGTTGACTTGCTAAAGATTTTTCACTGCGCAATTTTACCTGCGCATGCAAGGCGGAGCGTGTAGCCGGGGCATAACGTGTAAAGCAATTGACAATAATCGCTTGCCATCGGCTTTTCTACTACGTCCGCGTTCCAAGATATGAGTACCGACACAAATGTAACTAATAATCAACTGAAGCAATCCTTCAAAATCAAAATATTACAATTGTTTGAACTGAATAATTAATAGCTAATAATTTATGATAATTTACAAAACTTTGCTCTTGAAGGTATGATCTCAAACCGCTCAGCTTCAATCTCTGACGTTTGAAGAACAAATCTGTCTAAAACGAAACGTAATTAATCTGTTTCAATCTATAAAACTAAGAGTACGGTAGCGTTAAATCTTCTCCAAACAATCATTCACCTACCCTGATGGTGTTTAGGAATGTTACTTGAACTTTCTAAAATGTTCTTTTATGTTCCGAAAACGATTTTGCTGAATTTTATAAAAATTGACATATATGTTTCTCACACGGCAACTAAAAATATGCGGTAATAAATTTCCCCCAACATTTACTCTGTTAGTATCTGTCGCTAGAAATAACAATCTGTACTGCCGTTTCTTTGTTTCCGAACCGGTTTGGATTTCATAGTTTGAAAGCTATAATTGCGTGATTGGGGAACCAAGCAAGAAGTAATAAACTGTTAATAAACTGAACAGTTATGTGCCATAGACTTTTAATATAATCCAGGCCAGAGATTGTCGATACCAAAGATAACAAACCGTCAGTATGCTTAAAAAGCTTAGGATTTGACTTAACATTTCTCAGCTACTTTCGAACTTTCATAATAGCCTTAAAATCTGATCAACGACTTTCTAACTTTAATATACAATTTATATTCAATTTATGGGCATATCTTCAAGAAAGTTTGACATTCCTGACGATAGATTGTACACTCCATCAAAGGTACAAATTTTCGGATTTGCATTAAAATCGGCACCCATAATTTCGTAAATCAATTTTCCATTTCTGAAAACTTATATTGTTCTTTGCGTCACTGTTACCAATTCTAACATAATTTTATGCTCTATATCGGAACTGCGAGTTGATCATGTGCTATTTCCTTTTACGTATTTCAGTTGAAATACGATAACGTTTCTTTATAACATCTTCTAATACAGTAAGTCTAATTTATTGGCTTCAACTAGAGGAAATTGTCATTTTTCCTTTAGGATGGAGGTAAAAAAGATAATACTTCACAAACTTCACGTCAGATAGAATCCTAACCACAGTTTCTGCTTTTCATTTTATTTGTTTAATTCATTTTTACATAGCTTTATGAAAATTGTTCACTTATTTCAAATTTGTAAGAATCACTGTAGGAAATGAATAATTTCTCACTCAAACGAACTTTGCAAGGTTAAAAGCCAAATAGAATCGCGTCAAAGAGTATAGAAGAGCGCAGCAGAAATAACGAGCCACTGCTGCATAATTCCGTCACATTGCCACCGTCATATAAGATAAATGTTTTCCTCACAATAATACTTGAATGAATTGCACTCGCAAATTAAGCGGAGAGTGTTCGATGAATATTTTGCACAGAGCCTATATCTTGCTTATGCGCCAGAGATTATATTTTGCATGTGGATGAAGACATGCCGTGCAGCTGGTTATCTGTGAGTTCTATCCTGGAGTACCACAGCTGCTGCTCCAACTTCATCAAGAGGGTAATGAACGTTTAAGACCCCGTGGATGTTGCTTGATGAGCTCAATGAGCAAGGCAAAGTATTTCGCTGGGACCACCGACCGTACTCCAATCTGCTAACGCGATCAATGGTTCAGTGTATATCATTATCTTTGAAAATCTGACCAGCGAACTTGAAATTCCCATTCGTAATAAGAGACCGTATTTTAATTACTTTGAAAATGGTAACTTGAAAACATAGAGAGAAATATGAAAATAATTACGTTATAACTTAGTTTTAGGATAAAAATAGGAATTTGTTTTAAACTTGAAGCGAGCAGTCTTATAAATCTGGAATGTTTAGACAATCAGGTTTTGTGTGATATTAGGGTGAGAAATAAACTATTATTTTTCAGCGAAGTTTTCAAAGGTATTATGGGTATCAAAATCAAAAACTGGAACTTTTTGTTTGAATTCGTTTGCACTGAAGTACGATATTAAAATGGCTAAGTGCATATTATTCAAAATATGATATGAAATATGTAATTCAGCCAAATTTTTGAAAAATATAGAGGAGAAATATGAATACTTAGATTGACTGTTGGAATGTAGATGTATATGCAATTAATTATTCAAGTTAAGTGTTAAAATACGTAGACGCACATGAAACAAGGTAGCAACAAGCCACACGAATCTGGGTGCACGGTAGTGCACCTGCCAAGTCGAGTCAAAGGCGGCATTGTCTACCCTTTTCTGCAAACGATTCTGACTAATTTTGTACCTTAATTTCGTAGGTCGTACAGATGCTTCATGTCTCAAATTTCTTTTATGTATAGATATCGGCAATTTTAGCAAACATACTAAATTTTACTTCGTTACTGTACTTAGTTCGAATGTTATTAATACGCAAATTTCAGCGATTATGTCACTGACTGATGATCATCAAAGCTATAAGGTACTTCCCGTAGTCGTAGAAAGGTGAAATTGGGTACATAGATAACATTTTACCCACATATCTTATATCTTTAAACGAGCAATTCTTGTATATATATATATATTTCGGATCTCGGAAACGGCTATGACGATTTGGATGAAATTTGATGTTTAGACAACGTTTTGACTTATAAGAATACCTAAATAGTTGTTTTCCCTACAAAAAAGCGAGTTTACAAAATACGGACAATTTTTTCACTCTCGAAAACGGCACTAACGCCATCTCGTTGACAATTCAGATACCAGAAAGCCTACAAATAGTTTCTCCTTGATTTCAAAGAATATTTAAACGAACAGTTGTTGTATACTGGCTGACCCGTGGAAATATTAGCATTGCAAGTTTAATTGTAAAACATAAAGGAGGATAATTAAAAATTTATCATTGGTTTTGTCAAAGGTGATACTTTACAGAAACTATTTTGAAGATAATATTACCGGTGCCAGTTATAAACTGATCATCGTTTACTTTTTGACCATGGAAAGTTGTCATTAGTTTGTCATTAAATACGACCACGCGAGGTATGAGCATAGTTTTATCGTAATGAATGAATATAGCACTGATGATGTTCTATCATTACCGTGTCACAGTCTGATGATTAATTCTTATACAACTCGATGAAACATATCGAATATAAACAATAAATGTTCTTGATATCTCGCTATAGGTATAGTTCCTTGTGCTGTTGGTGACGATTCTTCTGGTCCAGGCGATATTTCAACCTAACAACAACCAAAATAAAACATTGAAAGTACATTTCCACCGTATAGACATAGTGGTTTTGGTGGATTTTTTTCTGGTCCAGGCCGGATCTAATCCTAACCTCTTCACTTGAGATATCAGAAAAATAAATTCTTTATTTTCGATTTGTCTCGACTAGTTTCATACGAAGTCATCATCAAACTTGGCTATGACGAAATTTATCTTCTGAACCAGGTCGCATTTCAACCAACCACGTCAATTTTGAGATACGATATCTCGACAACTAAGCGAGATATAATTTAAAAAATATTTTTTACTTTCAATTTTTCTCGTCGAGTTACATAAGAATCCATCATCAAGGATTATCGTAGAATCCCCTGAATTATCACAAATCTCGCACCATTAATTAATCCCTGACTGACATTAAGATTTCTATTTAACATAATAATAGCATTTTTCTTTGAAAGCAATTTATGCGGCAGGTCTCGAAAATTGATCTAGCGATTTGGATGAAATTTCATATGTAGATAACGTTTTGCTTTTCACGTTTTTAACACGATTTTTTTTTTTAAGGTGCAATTTTTGTATTTGGTTTCTCGAAAACGGCTCTAACCTCATTACGTAGAAGGTTCAGGTATCAGTAAGCCTACTGATGTTTGTTAAGCTTCTCTTTGGTTAACTGTGCTCCTCAAAACGCCTAGGAAGCCTTCAAGCCTTTTACTTTAATCAAACTTTACTCGAAATCTTGGATACTGAACAGAAATAGAAAGATGCCGAGTGAAGATTGGTCACCTAGGTACTTATAAGAAAAGTATGAAACTCGTAAATCTCCGAATATCTGCCTCTTACCTACCCTTAACGTGAAATCGTTTTCTACCCTCATAACGTTATGCACATCAGATTTTCATTGTAGAATGAACTTACTGAGTTTAACTAATATGTTAAATTTTACTTCTTTCATTTCCTTACTTTGGAAGTTAGTGAAATTCAAATTTTTATTTCGACCACGTCACCCGGACATCAAAATTCAACTGTTCTTCCAGAAATCCTAGAAACAAACAATTTGGTGCACATATATGGTTTCATCTCTAAATGATAAGAAAAGTCTAATATTGGTATTTTTCCCCGTATTTATTTTATCACAATCCCATACATGAAAAATTCTGGTACATATTTGTGGGTTAATTCCTTTGCTCCGGATGAAGCTATATAGCTGATTTCTTAGCATAAAGATCAACAAATGTAATTAACACATTAAATTTTACTTTGTTCCTGTGCTTAGTTTGGAAGTTACTCGTTATTTACTTATGGTTACAGGCCAATCAGTTTGACATCAGTGGTAGGTAAATTAATGGAAAGATTGATATGCAACCACATCAGAAATATATGTGAGGAACGTAATTGGTTTTCAAGCAGGCAACATGGTTTTCAGGCAAGGATATTCATGCGAATCTCAGTTGGTGGGATATATGCAAGATATTTCAGATGAAATGGACAAGGGAGGCCAAATTGATAGTGTAGCACTAGATCTGTCTAAGGCGTTTGACAGAGTAAGCCATAAAATGGTAGTAAATAAGGTAAAAAACCATTGGAGTGGATAAGAAAGTGATTTGCTGGGTAGAAGAATTTTTAAAAGGTAGAAAACAGAAAGTTAGGGTAGGAAATGTAGTATCAAAAGAAGTGGAAGTAAAAATGGGTGTGCCACAGGGTAGCGTATTGGGACCATTGCTATTCATTATTCTAATGAATAATTGTGTTGCCTGTTTACTATCTGAAATTAGATTGTTTGCAGATGACATAATGCTGTATAAAAGAATCAAAACGATAGAGGATTGTAAACAGTTGCAGGGTGATCTGGACAGGATATCTAATTGGGTTAGTAAACATGGAATGAAGATAAATGCAAAGAAGAGTCAGCTTATTAGATACACAAATAAAAAACAAAAGGTTAATTATGAATATAAGGTGGGGAAAGAATTGCTTGCTGAAGACTTGAAATGCAAATATCTTGGAATTACTTTTGATAACAAACTTAACTGGGCAGGACACATAGGACAGGTGGTAGGAAAAGGTTTCAGAGTTCTGCACTTGTTGGAGAGAGTTATGAGGGGATGTACGAGAGAAGTCAAGGAATTGGGTTACAAAACTTTGGTCAGACCATTGCTCGAATATGGTAGTGTAGTATGGGACCCTCATTTTACGTATCAAATACAGGAGTTGGAGAGGGTGCAAAGAAGGGCTGCTAGATTTGTTTCTGGAAATTATCGCAGAATGCAATCAGTGACGGATATGATAAAGGAGCTGAAATGGGATTCATTGCAAGACAGGAGGAGGATGAGGAGGGTCATGGGAGTGTACAGGGCATATACTGGTGATGAGGCATGGAAAGATATTGCAGTAGGTATGAAAAGTAGTGCATGGAAGGGAAAAGATGACCATGACCACAAGCTGGCACTCGATTTCAGGCACAAGGGTGTAGGAAGATTCTCTTTTTTAGGTAAGGGTGTCAGGGATTGGAATGAGTTACCAAGAGAAACGATGAATAATTTACCGAAAACTTTGAAGGAATTTAAAGAAAAAATTTGTAGAGGGCAAATGTAGGTGGGTGCAGGATAGGGGGAAGATAGCTGTGTAGGGAAATTGCCACCGGAGCCTGTGCTCCATTGCAATTGCAATTAAATTAAATTTAAACCAGCGGCAATCTGCACTGCTCGGCTACGGCGCCCACCCCTTGTTGTCAATGATTGGGGCATTGTTGGTAACATATATTGATGTATTCAATTCTGGAATGTTCCAATACACCGATTTTCGAATGGAATCATTACATTTGAGCGACAATTCAAATTAGCGATCAACTTACAAAAAGAAATGAGATCCAAGAAAAACAAGGCCAAGTCTCGTGCTCGTGTAGTGACAAAAAGTTAAGCCAAGTCTACACATTACAGTGTATTCACTTCACTTTGTGGTTATAGATTTAATTTAGAATAAAAAAAAATATGGTGACTTGGCTATTATGCATGTCCAAATTTTTACTGAAATGGAAGACATAACATATATTGTCAAATTCATAAAAAGTGCGTGGGAAATCTTGGCTTTTATGTATTTGTGTTTTTGATAAAGCAGTGCATTTAATGTACATATATACTTATATAGGATTACTCAAGTAACCAGATTTTTTTTTTTAAATCTAAATAATATCTAAACACCGAGAGGAACAACTTTGTTTCACAAAGTGAAGTGAATACACACTGTAAAGCGTAGACTTGGCTCAGAAGAAGATCTCTTAACTTTTTGTCACTATTCGAGCACGAGACTTGGCCTATTTTTTTAAAAGAATTGTTTTTCTTGGATTTACGTTTTTACTAAAAAATGTTAAATTTTTTGTTTGAGTTCATTTAACCGCATATGAAGTTAAAAATACCTTTTAACGTCAGAAAAGTAATAGTCATTACATTGTTTTTTTTTTGTTTTTTTGTTTTTGTTTGTTTTTTTTACAGCGTTGTGTCATTTGTAGCTTTCTGTTGATACATGAGAACTGAAAATAAATTCGAAGAATAACAAAAATAAAAATAAAAAGATTGTTGTGCTTGATATGTTCTCTTTAGAGATCTTATTGACAAATTTATACAAGTATCAAAACACCATTTTCCAAAAACTGATACAGAAGTAAAATCAAATAACACAATTTCCTATTGGAACAGACCCTTCACTGCTCATAAATCAGTCGTCGATATATTGGGGCTCTGGCACTGCTTTCCAAGAAGCTACAGCCTCGCCTGTATATTTTCATCGTCGGATCTACAAACAAGCCACAGTGAACAACTACGGATACGCTTCTTACGGTTTACATTCCTCTAGAAACAAAACTTTCTCCTTTCAAAACAAACTTCATCTTGAGGCTACGGTCCTCAGTAACGTTGGATGTACAGTTCCTTCATAAGTCAGTCTAGTAAACATCACGGTAAATTCAGCACTAATAATCATTATAAATCAAAACATTAGACAATTAGCTCTCTTGGAATAGTAATAAATAGTTATTTTTCCGGCCTCGGTTCAGTAGGGGCTAGAGTGCTTGCTCCAGAAGCTTGCTCCACTTGCCGAAGGACGGCGGTTCCATTCCGGCCGAAGGCATGAGTGTTTAAGTGTTGTGTATGTGTGTGTGTTAATGTCTTGTCCGTCCTGTAGTGTCCACACTTAGAAGCTACTACCACGTACTGGAGTTGGCTGTATGACTTAAGTTGCCGAATGCAAAAAAATAACACTTATCTCAGAGTGATATTAAAGCAGAGGACAGAATATTCTTAAAAATTTTCATCCTCGACTGTTGATGATGGTGCTCTGAAAAACTACGGAACATCAACTCTAAAAACAAAATTAAGTTTGTTAGGACGTATTTTGGATTTATTCATTAGTACATTACAGAATATTGTTTAAGTTATCTGTACTTGGACTGAGAATTTTTGACACACTCATCTTGTACATCACTTAAATTTTCTTTGGTTGAAATTTCAGCACGGTTGGTTGAAATGGAAAGCAGAAAAGATGAAATATGTTTACTGTGTCGAATATCGGTTAGATCCATTTCAAATACTGAACTTGAAAAGGACACGAGCTTGCATCCCAGGCAATGAATAGCTATCGTCAAAGGATCGATGGGAGATCAGCAATAAATAAATAAACTGGTATCATACCCCCGATTTCCACAAATTAAGAGTTTATTGATTGACTTCGTTCAGAGCTCAGTTTTGAAATATGACTTGAGAATTTTATAACATAGAGTTATGATAGGACCAAGAAAGTAGTAAACTTCAGAAGGAAAATCAAGCAGCTAAGGGTACATCGTATGACAACTGCTTTATATTCCGTAAGGGGGCTTCCATTAATTACGTGTGGTGTTTTTCCGTAATTCCGGACCACCTATCCACCGTGGTGAGATTTTGTGAGATCTTGTCATGACGTGAGATTTTGAGGCCCCCCCCCCCTTGCCGACCGACCAAGTAGTTTTTTTATAATTTTTTTTTAGATCTGCTGCTTCCTAGGGCGGTTATATCCCTCCTAAAGTCGATATCGAATTCGTTTGTAGACTATTTTATTTCTTTACTGTTCTTCAAGACATTAAAAAAGATGAGATTTCATTGGACACCCTCTCCCCCTCCCCATTTCACCTTACGTAATTAATGCACGCCCCCTCAGTACGGTGACCACGCTCTCAGATCGCTTGCATTGCGTATTTGGGCATGAGACCACAGAGCATGAGACGCAGTAGCCTGTTAATATATTTATTTTCGTTAGATTGCTTAACGACATAGGACACGTACATACACTCTGTTTCCATTAAACTCATCCCATATATAAAGTAAAAACTTCTCTTGAACCAACATGGGACTTCCGCTTTTCTTGCGTGCATGAATGCGTAAAGTTTGTAATGAAACGTTTCGTATACCGTAGTATATTACAACATATCTCTTGTGAGGGCATTCTAGGGAATAGTGAAATACTACAAGACAACTTTCTTGAAATTAATAACATTAAAAATTTATTTATTATTTTTCCAAACCACATACAGATTTAACTTATAAAACCTCTGATTCCCTCAATACGTACACAGTTCCAGAAGAAAATACTCCTGTAACACATTCATATTACTTCCACAGTTCTTTTTAGTTTCAGAAACCAGGATGAGTTTTGAATCCAACGTTCTTTCACTTTCTTCTTGTAGCTGTTACGACTTTGTAATACAATTTTTAAATCTTATTGGATGAATTGAATACGTAAGCTTCAAAAGTTTTATCCATGCCTCCGCAAATGAAAAAAGTTTTAACTTCATTCAGATAACTACAGTCGCCTTGTGAACTGCAAAATATGGAATCTATAAGGGTTCCGAGCAATTTCCGAATACGGTATAACAAGAAAGTAATTATTTGTCGGAATCTCCATCGCAGTTTTGTTTCATCACCGGTAAAACCTACGATTACGTTTCGTTTCTAATTGACTTGATGTTGTACATATCACCGTACTTATAAGCGATCTGCAATTATCACATACATACCTTTATTTTTACTTATGGCTTTTAGCTTTCTGCCTCTTCGTCGTCAAGGTTATTAGAGGTGAGAAAGGACTGGGGACATGGAACGGGAAGGAAGTCGGCCATGGACTTTATAGGCGGAAAAAGACTGGGTCAAGAAACGGATGGCCTTTACTGGGGCGAGGAATGAGAAGGAATTCGGCCATGACCTTTCGGATAACCATTCCGGCATTCGGATGGAGTGATTTTGGAAAATCATGGAAATACGAATTCTGGATGGCCGGACGAGGATTCGAACCTGGGGCCACTACGCTAGATTAGTCGTGAATTGACACAGGAATTTGTTTAAAGGATTGTAGTGTCTTCATACGCTGTGATATAGATAAATTATTGCGTAATGTTTACTCATGATGTATTTGGCATTAATTTTTCCCGCGGTACTAAGTGAACACTGCAAGATTTCCTCTCGCTAGCTTGTGCTTGAATTCTTGTCCGCAAACATCGTAGGCTTTGAAAGATGGATGCGATCGAACCACAGATTGTTTGACACTTTGGGAAATCATGAAAACTGCTTATCTATTGCTTACGTTATCTATAGGTGCATTCACATCTACTGCGCGAATTCGGAGCATGTCCGTGCAGATAGGGCCGGCACCGGCCAGCATTAGCGGCGAGAATGTTCTGTCTGTGACGGTTTGTGAATTTGTGATGTTCCGATAGCATCGAAGTATCGATACCTACTCAACTTGTTTTACGATACTTACTCATATATTATTACTGCAAAAGTATCGATACTTACTCAAATCGATACTTTTTAAATAAAAAAAAAAAAATAATGTCGAAATGTAAGAATATATGAGACATTTTGATAAGTTATTTATTTTATTTGCCTAGTGTAATAAAATCAAAGAACACTCAGTAAACATTTTTATTTATTTATTAAAATCATAATAAAGCACACATCGTACATCCAATGTAACAAAAAAATGAATAATGAAACATTAATCGAATTAGTTGGAAAATAAACATTTAGTCATGTCTTGAGTGATAATATATATGGTGATAGTAAACGTAAAGAGATTCGAGTCGCTAGTGTAACTATGACGGGTCGCCTGCATGGCATGGATCGCAAGGGTCAGAAACATCATCACCACAGACATCATCATAAGGATCACTTGAATTGAACAAGGGCTTTAATAATAATGAATCAGGAATACAAGGATTCAACTATATTCAAGAACAAGTTGTCCGAGAATTTAGATAATACTCGTACGAGGGTGGCCCAGAACCTAATGCACCACATTTTTTTCTCAGCCCCCAACAATGGTACTAATGCGAAACTTTAGATATGAATTCTTTGAAGTTTTCAGAGTGCGTGCACAATGTTTCCATCACCGAACAGGGTTGGACAGTGTTACCCCATCCACCCTGTAGCCCTGACCTAGCTCCCTCAGACTTTCACTTATTTGGCACATTGAAAATGCCATTCGTGGGAGACAGTTTGAGGATGACGAAGAGGTGATTCTCACAGCGAGGAAATGTCTTCGTGAACAGAACAAGGAGTGGCACCGCCAGGCATACACACTCTTGTGTCTCGCTGGAGGAAGGCCATAGAACGGGAAGGAGGATAAGTGGAAAAATAGGGATTGTAGAAGAAACATCATTCTTACTTGTGTATAAGCTTCATTGTGTTCAATAAATAATTGGTGCATTAGTTTCTGGGCCACCCTCGCAACGAAACTAATTTTGCTGTGTAGATAGTAATAAATGTAAAAAACAAAATTTTTGTATCTAAACTAAACAGTTATAATGTTACGGAGAATTTTAGTATTAATCAGAAAAAAAACTATCTGGTATAAACTGATACTTTTTTCCTTGATGATAAAGATTCCTTGAACTTCGTACCTTGCTTAATTATCACTAGTAATTCAAACTCGTATTTACTCTTCCTGAAGTATTTGAAAAATCTGTCTTCATCATCTTTGATTTCCTTGAATAAAGTGTAGAATCTGCCTTATTTTTATCGATTTACGTTCACGGGATGCACAGCAAACTTTTTTCTTGGTTGCTCTTCTACACAAACCGATTCATCTTCTAGTTTATCTGACGGCGTCTGTGAGTGTATATATTGTGCCGTGTCTGTCACGTTGCGGGCTGGTATATATTAACCGGGCTTTAGTCGTGGGCGGAAGTGTGGTGGAATACGTATATCAGACCGGAGTTGCTTGGCTGGTTGCCTAGACGGATACAGGTTGCTAGGCAGGCGGGTTTGGTGAAGGTACCCGTCCGGTACTCGAGTGCTCACTCCCCTCCCCTCCCCTCCACTCCTCCCTGAGCTAACGATCTAATTGGCGGCGACGGGCAGGCGACGACGGTCGATACCGGCGAGGCGCGGCACTACACGGCGTCCCGGCGCCTCGTTAAACTGACGCCACTCGCTCGCGGGCTTGTCACGCCCATCAACAAGAGGAGGGTAGGGGCGCGCTGGTTCGAGCCCCGCGCAGACATAGCCGCTTTTATATTGGTTTCATTTGCTTGTTCCTTTAGTGCTGCGGTGTTAGCAATTGTTTTGAAATACGAATACGTAATGATGTTAATAAATATATATTTAAGGGAACAAAATCAAGGAATTACCTCATAATTTCAAAAATATTTTTTTTTTAAATCGTACTGCCTACACTATTATTAGGGTGACTTGTTAAATTTTTCACAGTTAGGCGGTATCAAACATATGGGAATGTCTACTGCCATATTAATTTTATTTTAAATTAGAATGGCCCTCACATATATGCATTTTAGAGCATAACGTATGCTTAATACAGTAACCCAGACGATTATTCAACATTTTACGCTTTTAGCAGGCGTCAATTGTCCTTTCTCTTCATGATTTTAGCTGTATTTGTTACTTTATGATCGGGACGGAAATTTGCAGGGTCAGTTACAGAGGCCTTCCTAAAATATGGTTTTGGAGGGCTGAATTTTTATGGAGTCCTTTGATGACATTCTCTCGAAGTGTGTCCTTTCATTCTCTTAGTATAATATAGGATCGGTGAGAGTGCGTTACTGTTCGGACTGCTGTTTTAATTTAGAAACCGAGTGTGGGGGTGAGGTGCAACGCTTTGGTCTCGCGTTCAAGAGGTCTTTGGTTCAAATCCCCGTCTAACCATCCTGATTTCAGTTTTTCAAGTTTTCACAAAATCACACTACGCGAACTGAGAATGTTTTTCGCGCCTCTAATGAACTCGGCGTCAACCAAAGAAAATTATTTTTAAAGGTTCAAAACATTCAGTGATGAACTTAGCTTTTCGGCTCATATAGCAAATGCGAGAGTCTGTTCAAAAAATTATCTGGTGATTTCAGCTATCCGCAGTTCTTTTAATGTTAATAAAAGTGTCAGTTTCCCTAAGAAATCAGCGGCTTAAAAAGAAAAAAAAAAAAAGAATCGACTCGGTTAATGAAATATTTCACTTTCTCGGGATTCTCGCTGCTTTTTTCGATGTATTACTACCGACGTTTCGGCGCCCAACCTGGGCCCTTCATCAGGGAATCCAGAAAAATTAAGTGGAATATTTCATTAATCCAGTCGATTGTTTTTTGTTTTTGTTTTTGTTTTTGTTGTTTGCTAAGCCGCTGATTCCTTAGACAAACTAACACTTTCATTAACATTAAAAGAACTGCGGATAGCGTAAGTCACCAGATAATTTGTTGAACAGACTCTCGCATTTGCTATATGAGCCGATAAGTTAAGTTTATCACTAAATGTTTTGAACCTTTAAAAATAATTTGCTTTGGTTGACGTCGAGGTCAATAGAGGCGTGAAAATTCTTCACAGTTCGCGTAGAGTGATTTTGTGAAAACATGAAAAACTGAAATCAGGATGGTTGGACGGGGATTTGAACCAAAGACCTCTTGAATGCGAGGCCAATGGGTTACACCCCCCCCCCCCCATACACTCGGTTTCTAAATTAAAACAGCAGTCCGAAAAGTAACGCACTCTCACCGATCCTATATTATACTAAGAGAGTGAAAGAACACACATAGAGAGAAGAACATAAAAGGACTCCATAAAAATTCAGCCCTCCAAAACCGTATTTTAGGAAGGCCGCTGTAACTGTCGCTGCAAATTTCCGTCCCGATCATAAAGTATCAAACACAGCTAAAATCATGAAGAGAAAGGACAACTGATCTGGACACGCAGTAACCAGAGAAGTCTTACTGGTAAAAAGTTGAAGGAACTGTAAAGGATTAGAGATGAAGAAGAAAGTTCCATTTCTCATTTCCTCCATGTCTGGAGGAAAATATGTCTAGGGACTACCAGAAGACAAAGAAAGATGAAAAACGTGGGCAGTAAAATTAATAACTACGAAGTTGACTCACATATGGCCCATCTCACAACTATAGTGTGGATCCGTGTTATTGACTTGACGTCTTGACTTTAACTTAAGCCACCGCAAATTAAAGGAAAATGTGTAATGCTAAATGGGTTTCACTCCGTACGGAATTCTCACGGCCAAAGCGCATGAACAGATCCGTAATTTTATTCGTTTGTGTATTACCATATCCTGAATCTGTGGAATAAATTTCATTTCGTAATGAAATTTCTTCTTCTTTGTGTTACAATTTAAAAAAAAATTATATAATCTGTTGACTCCTATAACACTACATTTAAATGATTCAGTTTTCCTTGTTTCTAATTTCCCCTACTCTAAACTTCGCTTCATTACAATTCTGCTCTATGCATACTGTCATCTTTTAGTGCTTCACAGTTAAATATTTTTTTTATTTTTTTCTTATTTATGGCTTTACGCCTACTTGGACGTCGAGGCCATTACAGAGGAATGGAAGTGACAACAAGGAACGGGAAGGAATTCGGCCAGGGCCTTTTGAAGGAAGCCTCCCAGCATTCGCCTGGAGTGATTTGGAGAAACCACGGCAAACCCAAATCTGGATGCCCGGACGGGGATTCAAACCGGCGTCCTCTCGAATGCGAGGCCAGAACGTTAACCGTCGACCCACCACGCTCTGTAAAATATTTCTATTTTATAGGTACGCTCTTTTCATAATTTATGCTTGTGATGTGGAACTAAGCACTTAATAGTCTATTCGCTGTGATTGGCGAGATCAGAGTTTCACATGCCGATTATAATCTGCAAATGTGGTCGAAGCTTTTTAAAAAAAAATCTTTATTGCTATTTTTATTCACTACACAATTATCATAATTATACTTTTGTCTGATAAGGACGACACAAGACAAACACAACACTTAATTAAAACCACTCGTGCCCTATGCGGGATTCAAACCAGCGACCTTTGCAATGTGAAGCCAGCTCGCTAGCCCCGCGCTACAAGCTGCAGCGACGGTAGAATTGATCTAATCTACAAAGCTCCGTCCAGTTTAATACCTCTCACTCCCCCCCCCCCCCCCCTGCGCTACCTCTGTGAAAGGAGCTGACGAAGTATTTCGAAAGTTCAGATTTTACAGCAAACCCTTAGTATCGAGGGGATTTGAACTGCCGTCGTGTAATTCCTAATCGAGATAGGGTTACGGAAATACAAATAATGGACGACGTATTTGGTGTGGTCGACACCTCCAGTGAAGTTTACATTTTGTTAACAGGAACTCAGTTTACCGGCGTTATCTCGTTTCATCTTGTCGTGTTGACAACACTGGGCGCGGTGCCCCCCAGATAACCCGGTAGCCTCTGTACACACCCGGACAGGACGCGCTGTTGACTTTTTACGTGGCGTTTATCTGACGCCTGCTTGTATCCACAATAACAAACAACAGCTATTTCAACTTTCACCGCCTGCGACCTGCTGCACTGGGGCACAACGAAGTTAACTCGAAACCAGTGCAGGGAGAGTCGCGCTCAAATCCGAGCTGTATTCGAATCAGCGAAGAAACAGTGTCACTTGCTAATACAGACAATTTAATATTTGATTCTCTAATACACTAATCATGCCGATATTCTGCAAGGTAGGAGACATAAAGTGTGATTCCCAGGAGGAATGGTAAATATTAAAGGAGCTGGTAGCATGAACAATATTGAGTAAAAAAGTTCATATAAACATGAACCCGATTTCCATTCATTTTAGATATACAGGTGCTGGAATGTTATGCATAAAATCAACTTCAGAAAATGGTCAAGAGCATACAAATAACTTGAAGAAGTACGCTACTCGTGGAAAAACGCTCGAATATCTTACAAAAGTTTAATTTAAATGATCGAAAATTCCACCATCGGCTTCAGTACAATTTGCAGCTCTCTTCGCAAAAGTACGTGTAGCTCTTCCGAATGTCTAGGTGTACTTTTATGAGGGTAGCAGAATTTACAATGTAAGCGAGTGTTTAATTTTTCTTTGTATTCGTTTTTCAACCATCCCCACACACAAAAATCTAATGGGGTAAGGTCCGGCGACCTTCCAGCAACTGTATCTTGAAAACGAATGGAAATCAGACACAAGTTTATATGAACTTTTTCCCTCAATCTTGTTTATACTACAACCTCCTTCAATATTTATCATTCCTCCTGAATCACCTTGTATGGGATTTCTGATATCATTCAATGTACCAAATGTACAAGGTAAAGGTAGAATAGTCATCAGACAAGATGCATGGTAACAGTAAAGATAGACAAGTACCACGGCAAGTATTTGATAAAATTAAGGTACTGGTATGGATACCCTTCCATAGTACGTTTATACCCTATTTACTCCAAACTGGCTGCTCAAGGTCATGTTTTCCCTCTCTACACCTCATCAGTCCTCCCTTCCTACTTATCATAGTTGACCGCTTTTTCCATCAAGTTTGAGTGGTAAATTTCCCCCTTCAAAGGAGTGGGAATAGAGTGGACTGACCTTGAACCGCCTCTGTTAACTGAACGGGTTATAGTGTCATCATACTTTGTGTAGCTGACGAAAAGTGTAACAGTTTGTCTATGAACTGAGTACAAAATGTTTATCGTGTTTTGTATTTGAGATGAAGCAAGGGGTAAGGTAAGACAATTTATTTCACCACCAGAGCTCGAATCAGATAACCTTGTTTCACGTGACAGGCACACTTTCTGCTTCTAAGTGATTCAGGTAACGAGATAATGTTACACTACTGCGAGAGATATGGGAAACGAGACAGGAGGGACTGAGGATCCAAGATTTGTATTAAGTGAATTATTGCCGAAAGATAATGAGACAGCGATAACACGCGGTGTAAGAGAAGGACACAACAAACATACAAGTAATAAAGTCAACGACTTACCACATTCAGTTGTTCACTCGACCAGGTCATCTGGAAACAGGCCAGTACTTGGGGCCTGGATTTATGCGTCGGTAGTATGGGCCACCCTGAGTATAATTTTTAGTTAAAGTGAATGCTACGACAGTGTCCACTATTCACCTCAACTGCGGCTTGTTCAACGTGTTAGCAGACACGGACAGAAAAAAAAAGGCAACACTAACGACAGAACATAAAGCCCACAGAAATCGTCTCTGACGGTTATATACGGTGTCAGAGAATTCAACCTCCAGGTAAACAGTAGAAAAAACTCTAGGAACTCCACTCGGAGTCTCCTTCTATATATGTCCCTAGGCTAAGGTACGAGGCAGGTTTAAATGGTTGAAATTCCGGTGGTGAATAAAGCCAGGATTAACACTCTCTTTTCCGGGCTCTGAGTGTTACATTTAACAGCAATTATCTAACAAACAATAATACTTGCTAAGTTTAACGGTAGATGTAAAGAAAAGGACAGGTTTTTTTTATGGCTTTCGGCATCTTAGGCCACACAGCCAGCCTGATGAATTTTTCCAGATAATTACACACCACAGGACGGACATGACAATCACAGACACAACAGTTAAACACCCATGCCCGCGGCCGGACTCGAACCGGCGACCTTCGGCACGCGGAGCTAACACTCTAGGCCCTACGCTACCGAGGCCGGCTAGAAAGACAGTTTCTGTGAGTCAGCATCACACTGTACGTTATCCGTGTACGGATACGACAAACACCTTTAACTTTTTATACAAGTCTTTTATTTGCCGTATACTTTAATCTTTATATAGCTCTGTACTGAATGAAAGACGGAAGCCTTATGGATTACTTATATTCCTGTCGGTCTGTTACCTGCAGATTCATAACTTCTGAAGAAATTGAATTATAAATGTATAATTCTGTAATTTTTTTTTTTTCGTCCTTACTAGTTTTAACGTTTGTGATAAGTTAACATCTCTTACAAGATGATAGTGCAATCCTGAAGGAAGCGACTTGTTGGAGCTAGCAGTTCAAGTGTAGTCAGTTCAAGTCGCTGATAACAGTTTTCTCATCAATGGCACCGTCGAATGATTTTCATCCTAGGGGGCTACTTTGCAATAGAGTACTGACAACACAATAATTTCAGAAAAAAGGTCACAAAAAAGCTGTGACTATAATATCCAGATTAAAATTCAGTCACGGCAGATTCGGAAGCCACTTATACAAAAGGAATTTAGCAAACTCCCCACTTTTTCAGTGAGACGGGGAGTCCGGGGCCGATACAAAACACCTATTTCGGATGCAAGAATTACAGAGAAGAAACAGACATTTTCCGGAAAGACCTAAAATTTGGTACATAAGTTATCCAGTTAATGTAGGCCACCTTCTTGCTCTAGAAAATATCTCAATATACCAGACGATGGTCCACTTCATAACAAGAAACCATACAGAAAAACCGGGTGTAACCCACTCTACTACTCAATATTGCAAACATTTATCGTTTACAGACCACCAGATGATTATTGTTAAAAATTTTAATAGAAACGCTTCATAACACTTTTACATGTATAAAAACCATTGGATTATAAAAATCTAACTGTAAAATCTGTGATTTAATGCTTTTGTAATGTTTTAACTTTTAAAGTGCCGCATAAGTCCTCTTATAATCTTATTATGTCCTTAATGTTTATGTTTAAGTTCTTAATGCTATGTAAATTACTATTTCTGTTATGTATAATTCGATAACTATGATGTGATCTTATAATATGAACAGTGAATGGTATGTATGTGGGAGCATGAATATATATATATATATATAAAGATAGAGCACTAAGTATAATGTATCTTAACTGTTGGAACAAGCCAAGTGTCAATAAAATATTATTAAAAAAAAAAGAGCTGATAATATAACGACGTCGTACTGTCTGCTGCAAACTCCATGTTTTTTATTCTTTATTTCATGACTCGAAGTGACACTTTGAGTAGAAGATAAGAGACTTTCTGCTAGCTAACATATAAATAATATACTCGTAACTTCAATGAAATTGCCTTCCGTTCATCAAACGATGTACCTGTTATTTTATGCACGGTCATGCTTTGTTGTTTGTTTGCAAATTGTACCTTGCCAAGTTTCTTAATTTTGTTCAGTGTTGCTTAATGTATTACTTTATGAATAAATCTACGTTAATGTTGGTAAATTCAGTTAATGCTTTCAACGGAATTATGTCAACCAAAGGCACACAATATTTAACTCCATGGAAAATTCAAATATTAAATCTTAAATCATATATATTATTTTTATAAGGTTTTTTTGTCACAAGCCATTATCTCCCTTCGTACTTAACCGAAATCTATGAATAAGGCTTATCGTATCTATTTTGGTCACATCATATTTTAAGATAGGGATTTTCGGAATTAGACTCTTAAAGGGCTAAAGTATTAATATTTCCGCAATGCGTTTTTCTGTCACGAACCATTTATATCTCTTCATACGTAATCGAAATAGAGAAATGAGGTTTAATTTTAAAGTCAACACTTTGGTCACATCATATTTTAAGAAAGAACTTTTTTCCAAATTCAATCGTTAAAAGGCAAAAGTCTCCTTTCTTTCCCTCACTTGATACCTAACCGATAAATCGATAAATGAGGTCTCGTTTTTAAGACCAAGGCGTTCGCTTAGGACATCCCATATTTTATGAAAGGAACTTTTTGGAATTCAACCCTTAAAGGGCAAAAGTAACAATATTATTTCTACAACGTGAATTTTCTATTATGGCCCATTTATCTTCTTCGATACCTAACCGAAATCGATAAATGACGTATCGTTTTAAAGATTAAGGTCTCCAATTAGAAACAATCATAAATTAAGAAAGAAATTTTTCCAAATTTGACGCTCAAAGGGCAAAAATAATAACTACGAAGGTCGCACGTATAAGAAAGCCACCTCAGAGCCAAGTCACTAGGTAGCAACAGCATATATCACAGAGTTATCAATAAGCTGTTTTTTATACAATAAACAGCTTTTCGAATACGTATTTTTCTGTTATGGAAACATTTTTGTTTTGTTCTACAGTTCCATTGTAAAGATTTTATTTGTGAAATGTTCTCATTTGTGGTGTACTTATCACAATAAAAAAATTAGCAATTGATAAAAATGATGTGGTTCTACTTTTCATTCTATTACAAGCCGCAAACCTCACTATTAATCGTATTTCACTCGCGAAATTTTCAAACGGGTCATCTAGTATTAAATAAAACAATTAATCATAAATTAATGAGTGTACGAGACACGCACCCACTTAAATAGTTGCGTCACAGGATCCCAATTTTTTTGGCCTATCATCCCCTTTTCGACAAAATATATATACATATATATATATATAATAATATATAATATATATATATAATATATATATATTATATATTATATATATTATATATTATATATATATATATATATATATATATATATATATATATATATATATATATATGTATAACTCAACGCCCCATTATGAAACAAAAAACTGCTCACCACCCCGTTTTCAGAAAAACGGAAGCCCCTACTCCTCTTCTTGTAATAAATACTGTAACCACAGTGCTCCAACTTTTTGGTCTTATAACTCACTTTTTGAAACAGTGATTCGATGGCGTTACTTTGAGCTGAAGTGTACAATATCATGTAGGTAGAAAAACGTGGACATATTTCTAAAATTATTGTGTATTGAAATATATAAATGTTATTCGTGTATTATCTGCAGCTTAATTAACAAAAACATGTTATTAATTATAGGTCTCAGTTCGGTGTAATGACAATAATTTACCGATTTTTGGTGTGTTATTTGTCGTCAGAAGGCTTATCACTGCGCTCCACTACCGGAAATCTGCTTCTTTTCTTATCTAATAAAGTGCTGACTACGCTAAATCCTCTTTTGGCAACGTATGATAATGGGTAGGCAACTAAAATCTCCTTCGATGCAGCCCTTAAAGCCGGATATAATACTGGAAGCAGGGGCGGCGGTTGGTCCCCAACACCACCAAAATTTCCCTTGGCTCAGAAACTCCCCCATCGATGGAAGATACATACCTCCTTTGTTGGGAATCACTGGTTATACAGGTAAATAACGAAACCACTCATAAAGGATCTTCCACAAACTACGTGGTTCAGTCTAAAAGGGGGTGGGGGGTGGAGAGGTTGGCTGGAAAGCTACGTTGGGCTACGTGGGGGGGGGGGGGACCGAGGTTCCGAGCAAGGCCACGTAGCATATTATTTGTCACAGTTAATATGAGGTACGAAACACACAAACAGCGTGTAAATATTTATTTCCGTCATTTAGTTATCTCAGCACGTAATTTACGATAAACTGACAATCTATAGGGAAAAAAGCTACGTGCTACGCGGTGGGGGGGGGGGGGGGGCGTTGGGTAGAGAGAAAAGCCACGACATGCTACGTGGGGGGGGGGGGGGGTTTCACAGGAGGCCAAAATGGAGCTACGTGGTTTATGGACACTCCATAAATTGGAAAATTATACCTCGAGCTCCAGTCTTATCAAAAATTTATCACGCAAAGACGGAGAAAACGGCTTCGAAAGAAAGAGCGACATGACGTTTCACTGAAATCAGAAAACTGAAATTACAACCCCTGTTATCTTACATGTGTGCTTCGATATATTTAGAAAAAAAACTGAATTAACGATCAGTGCCCATTTTTAAGTTATATTGTGATACAGTTCTTTTAATATTAAAAATACAATTATTAGTAACAAAATTGTTTGACGATAGTCTGTTATTATTGTACAACTCTCAATATAGCTTTTATTATAAGCCGAAGATCATTGACTAGTAATATCTTTGACATGGTAACGGGAAGGAAGATGCCAGTCCCTTTGATGCGATGTGTCTGTTATAAAGATGACTACGATACGCGAGTGTTAAATGTAAAACGTTGTTTTTATCAACTTAGGAAATAAATAACGAACAGGATAAAAACTGGAATCGGTACTGAAACCTAGCCTTGTGGAAAACCATTGACGTGCAATTATTTTTAAGCCCTCCTTTTCGTAGACTATTCTCCATCAATATTGTCGTGTGTCCTTACTTCTTACACAGAGGAGACATTTGAGATTTAACCTGGGACATTTGGGAGCAAACAGAAACTTGAGAACTGTACATCTCTCTGTTGTTTTGATTTTTAACCAACTACCTATTAAACAAAATTGATAATACTTCCCTGGTTGGAATCAGTTAGTATCAAGTCGAATTTCAAGCATTGTTCTGAGACACTTTCAGTGCTAATAAGTTTGGTTGTCCTAACTGATTTCTTTCGGAAAGTCAATCAGCGACCCCCGTGGGTTAACAGATAACATTCTGGCCTGGCACTCTACAGGACATGGGTTCCATCCCCAATCCGGACATCAAAATTCAATGGTTTTCTGAAATTATCCTGGGTGAATGCTGGAATGGCTTCTTCGAAAGGCAATGGCCATATTCGTTGCCCCCAATCACCTTCGAAGTCTAATGACGTCGACAAACCATAAGGCTCCCGCTTTAAAAACAAAATTTCCTTCCATCGTGTCACTGGTTTTATCTAACGAATTCAGGTTGCTCTGTTCTTTATTTGACGATCATGTATTCAGTCAATTCAGAACGGAAGCTGCTTTGACTATCAACTACGAGATATTTTTGTACGTGGTGAAAGCTGCATGAGCATTCAAATTTTTCGATGTCGCCATGGTACATGATTGATGGAAGACTGCAACAAGAGCAGCTGGACGGGACAACAGAAAATACCTTCACTGAGAGTCGCAGTGTGGTTTATAATACAACAGCGATTTTTATGGTTTAAAAACGTTGTAATTAGTGAACGCATTGCGAAAAGTTCATCTGAAATATCTTCAACTATTCTTATATATCTAATCTGCCGATTATATACTTCTAAGCCCAAAGGTTAGCAAGCCGGGGCGAGAGAAAAGCAATAATCAATTATAGCTTAAGCAATTTGAAATAGAATAGGTAACTAATTATATTTAGTGCAACTCTACATAAAAAGAAGCTTGGTTGATGCCGCCTAATTGTAGTAGTCAACCATTACGGAAGAATATAGAACGGTTTTGCAGTACTGTTCTCAGACAGTATTCACGCTATGAATCCAAGAATTCGTCGTTAAGTTTATTAAATGTTTATGGAATATAATTACAGTAAACAAATAGATAGAAAGTATTTCAGCTGACAAAACAAGATATCCACGGCCCCTAGCAATAACATTATCATCAATTAATCTCAGTGAGGAAAGAAAAATAACTGTCATCATCTCGGGACGTATTGGACTTTCCCCAAGTACGTACCTCTGCTTATGTATGTCTTAGTAATATTGTACTCTCCTTGATCTAGTAACCTCTCTTCTCTGTCCTGCAAGTCGTCTCTAATCTAGTCCATCTATTTCCTATTAAGGGGTCCAACTGGTCCTCTCCCTATCCATATACTGCCTAGTGATCTATGACTCCTATATTAACTTCAGATCACTTTAACCTAGTATCGCTCTTATTTCCCTCCATATTCACATATTCAGGACCACTTTCATGTTTCATCTTACATTTTTACTTTTGTCTACCCTCTCTCTCTCTCTCTCTCTCTCTCTCTCTAACCTTTTGAAAATAAAGTTGAGGATACATTGTATGAATTTAATTACTAGAAATGTTATTTAAGTACGATAAATAACACTGTTTTTCTTTTATTTTAGTAGGTCTTCTTGGTGCGTTGATAGTCTGTTCATTAGAGGCTTGTCTGGATTGTTGCCATGTAATTGGAAAGAACTAGTTATGGCCATAATAAGGGATTTTATCGGTATTTAGTGGGATTTATTTAGGGACACTGTGGAAAACCGAAATGGACCGGTCTGGAATTGGTGATAGGCCCATCCATAGTACGCTTCGGAATACGATCGCATATTCAATGGGGTTCAGTTTTCTTCTTCTTCAAGACTGCTGTCGTCTGTCGACTGTTAACAGAACTGAAATAGCATATTTTTCTTTCTCTTCTTAGTATTACCGTACCTCCCAACTCATATAGAATCTGACTGTATTAATGAAACGAATTTATCTACAATTTTTTTTTTTACTAGTTTCGAAACATTTCTACCTCTCCTCAAAACTGGAAGATACGTGGTAATGATGAACATGTATTATCTAGTAGTCACATCACACTTTGATACAAAGCGTGCTGAAAAACTGCTTCTTTTTTGCTTCAGTCCTTTTTCCTCCTGATGTCGAAGTCATTAGAGGCGGATAACGAATGGAGGCAAGGAACGGGAAGGAATGCAGACATGACCTTTTGAAGGAACTATTCTGGCATTCGCCTATTGTGATTTGAGGAAACTATGGAAAACCGAAATCTGGATGGCCGGACGGAAATTCAAACCCGCGTTCTCCGGAATACCAGGCTCACCCACTACAGTCGGTCTCAAAAACTGGTTCTAAGAAAGCGCTGCAGTGTAATAATAGACACCTAACAAAATTTAGGTAAATTTCTGGAATACAGAAAATAAACGTTTTATTATTTCGTTCGAAATGGCGATGACCCTTCTTTTATCTCTCTGATAACCAGACGACAGTCACAGTTGGCTGGGTTTAACACCGTTTTATGACTGTGATAACCCGAACATCAATAGCGTTATATTTTCTCGTTATCGTAGCTTATCTTAAAAAAATTTCAACGAAAACGGATTCACTCCTTCAGAGGACAGGGCAGACCAATAACAAATTGTCATTTAACATTCAGCAGGACGTTGCTTTGGAGGGATGGCTCGAGATTCATAATGAATAATGTTGTTTACACTCAATATTTCGATAAACACCAGCAATAGGTGCAATATAATTTCCGTAACCCATCAGTGTGGCACAGTACACCGGATCGGGGAGGGGCAGAATCCTGCTCACCGCTACCGGTCGTATTGCCTGCAGTTAATAGACGGTTTTCTGCAATCACGAAGGTGAATGCCGGCACGGCCTCCAATCTGCGCCACGTAAACTACACATTATGCAAACAAAAAATACACCTAACGCACACAGAACATGGTTACACGTTTCGCAAACAGATGGCAGCACAACTTTCCTCCCTGCGAGGCGTCAGGCCAAGATACAAGCCAGCCTAAGCACAAACACATCCATCCCGAAGAAGCCGACCCTGCAATAGTGGAGTAAGTGCAAAGAAGAAAAACATTCAGTTGTTTGGCATGTATGGCGTTAATTTTTGTGTTAAAAAAAAGATATAAGAGCTGTAAGAAAGGTTAATGAACTTTTAGGTTATAAATTTACGTTGTAAAGAATTAGTTTTTGAGCCCGAAACACGATTGAGCAGAAACTCTAAGACTCTGAAGGAAACTTGCTGTAGTGTTGCAGTTTTTACAAGTCTGATTTTTACAGCGAAAGGTAATAAAGGCTTTTTGTAATATTCGTAAAAGTCAGTGAAGAGACAACACATAATTCCATTGAACTAAGGTTTTTGTTTGAGCTGTAAAAAATATAGTAATAGTAACGAATCTACAAATAAAACGGAAATGAGGAACTCATTTCAGTGTGCATTTCTTACATAATTTTAATCGTACTGCTGCCTGGTGCTTTGTTCGATCCTTTACGCCCGTTGCTTTTTCATGCAATTTGCCTTCTTCAGATCAAAATAAACCAACAGAATATTTTCATTTTTTTAATTTTCATTAAATATATTTTTCATTTGCTCGAACCTCATGAAAATTTTATATTGTTACTGTGTATAAATTTCATTTCACAAATAATAGCCTGGTAAAATCACTGAATGTATTCATGATTAACTAACACTTATTAGGTGTTAATTATATCAGGTCCAAAATACCGATGGAAACTGATAAATATTTAATTTTATTACAGTTAAATTATTTCATCTCCAAGCTTACCTGTTCGAAATAGGATGCTAGTAAAGTACATTGCTAAATCAAATTTTTCACGATCGTTTATAGAGAAGAAAAAAAAAAACCAACGAAGAAAATAAAAGAAACAGTGGAAGAAAATAAAAGAAACAGTGGAAGAAAATAAAAGAAACGTTGGAATAAAAGCAGAAGGCCTACCTGACATTCATACAGGTTGATATGGACGAGGCAAGAGCAAAACCGAAATATATCACGATCCTAGCACACAGAGAAAACTAGAATAAATTTTTCAATCAGATAGAAAATGTATGTGGACTCATGGACGTTTCCTTTTAGATACTATAAGGACCTTGAAAAAAAGAAATACAGAAAGAGACACTGCACAAATCTACATAATAGATCCAAAAGAATAGGCAAAAAATTGATTGATTTAATGACAATTTAATGTAGAAGAAGGCGTAATTACAGAAATAAGGCTAGAAGAGTTAAATGAAGCAGCAAGCAAAACAAAAACACAGAAAAGTGGCCGGATTTGTAGGAAAAGCTGCAGAATTACTTAAATATAGATGAAGAAGCATCGGCTTTTTTGTTCCATCGCAATTAATAATAATAAATAAATACAGGTAAAATACCGAAACGGTGGCGAATAACAAGTATAATCAAACAATTAAGGAGGAAACAGTTAATGTACAGTATCTATTCCAGAATAATCAATGCAAGATTGCGACCAATAGCGGAAGCCAAACTACTAGACATTCACAACTACTATAGGATACGAATTTCACATTCTTTCACAGATAATATATTTATCATAAAATAGAATTATGGACAAGAGGAGACAAATCAAGGATCTAAGTCTTCTGGCACTTCACACATCATTCGGAATTTATTATAACTGCTTAATTCTCTCAGATTAATCCCGTTATTGTTAATTCGATCCTCTCCATATCTTTGATAATGCCTACTCTTGCATTAAGACCT
This sequence comes from Vandiemenella viatica, assembly GCA_031002005.1. NCBI lineage: Eukaryota > Metazoa > Arthropoda > Insecta > Orthoptera > Morabidae > Vandiemenella > Vandiemenella viatica. Next base: position 70,329,611 of record JARYHS010013631.1, read on the forward strand.
CATACCAAAATTAGACAGTCCGATTTGTTAATCTGGCCAATCTCCATGTGTAGGATATGATGATCTGTGTCTCCGTATCTTCTGCTGCATATAGACCTATCAGTGTAAGGTATCCTCTCTGAATCATAAATCGTGCGGTAATTACCCTTTCATCCACATAATTGTAAGATACAAGTAGTGTTCTCCACGGTTGGTCGATTCCAGCCCCTATCCTTTATATTGTACGATCCCGCTGCCAATTATCATTCACTGATTCCTATCTTTGGTTCCTGTGAGTTCTTTTTCTTGATCTAGTTAATTACTGCAAGGTTGATTGATAAGTTTGACTCCGAACCGCAGAAACTTAAATATAGAATTGATGTCTGTAGTTTTAACAAAAGTGCACATATCGAGCATCCGTAAGGTGTATCAAAAACTTCGAGAGATTCTGCATCTATAGATTTTGTTATATCTGTGACAGCCACTGCACAATAAATGTCCGAGATACTTATGAATAATCCTCCACAAATTTGATGTGAGACTCTTAAAAGATGAAATCACTTAGATGTTGTCACGAAAGTTGTAATAAGAGGTGATAACCATGACTAGTCAAGGTACACATTGAAAATAGTGACTTCCAATAAGAGACAAGTGATCTGTTCGATGGATTAAAAAGGTTTTCCTAAAAATCGTATGTTTACTGTGAATGCATTTATTTCCGCGAAATTACTGAAGGTATTTTAAAAAAATTAATTTTCGCGTGACTTAACAATTATGTTTATCTCCGTCACACGCCACTCAGTAATATTATAGAGTGCTCGCTTTAATATGCACTTTACCACCTACCTGTTTTTCCGCTTAGCTGTCCAGCCTTTTCAGAGTACTATTTTTTGCATTATACAGTCAGCAGAAGCGCTAACCACTATACTATGTACAAACCTGGTACGTATTCGGGCTCTTTCCTTATCAAACTCGACTGTATGATACAATACATTTGTATTATAAACTTATTTCTTCTGAACCTGTGACAGAACACTGGTAAAATCAGTAAGCCGGTTTGGATGATGTATTAAAGCGTTCCCATGTAAACATTTGGTGTAGCTTTTAATAAATTATTCTGATTCTTCATCGTAAGATACTCAGTTCTTTCAATATCTGTTCAGAATGGGAAAATAATTAATTCATTGTTGCTTAACCTACAAATCACAGAACTTACGTAACGAGCGTGGTGAGTGAGCGGTTAGCGCTCTGGCCTTGCATTCGGGAGGACGCCAGTTCGAATCTCCGTTCGGGCATCCAGATTTGGGTTTTCCATGGTTTCCCCAAACGACTCCAGACGAATGCCGGAATGCTTCATTTAAAATATAAATATTGGCTTTGTCAGATGTGATTTTTTCAAACTTAAGAAGATATTAACGACTAGCTTCGAGCCCGTAAAAAATTACTGTTTAAATTCAATATTCTGGCAGTTCGGGTTTTTTTCAGTTGATTAATTATATGGAATTGTTATTACATAATGATAATGGCCTTGATTTTGTTCTACATATTTCATTCGCAGTTCAGATAACAGTACAGTAGTAACTTCTACTGAATTAATGACGACGGAAGTATAGAACCAGTGAAATTAAAAAAAAGTGGAATCCCAAAAACGTTTGCTATCCATGTAATATCAGTTTTATTCCTGGTACAGACACAATTGTGCGCGTTAAATATGGAACTACTCCACTCGCATTAATTACTACCTTTCGTAACATGGCGTTTATGAAAACAGTTTAAATGGTTTGTAAAACTGATTTCAGAGTGAATTATGCTGTAACAAAATGTGTCAGTTGCGATTCTGGTCAACTTAACCACAACCTCCACTAATATTGCATTCAGAAATCATAGCTTCTATTGCCCTCATATGAATAACGACGGGCAGCACCTGTGGTTGTAATAGGAATTTATTCTGGAAAAGCTTGTAAGGAAAAACGATTAACGATCGGATCTACTGGAGATTCCGCCAAAATAACATTCGGTAATGACGTCGTCATTATAGTCAATCGGAAGACATTATTTTCAAGCAGTAATTCCGTTGTAATACAGCCTGGACCATTATTTCCAAGCAGAAATTAGGTTGTAATACTGCCTTTACCAGCATAACACAGTTAAATGTACTTCGGAAAGTATTTCTAGAGGTGTCTTGTGTTTGACCACGGCAGTTTTATGACGCCAATTTCTGGCGGAATCGCGATCTCCGGTAATCCTGATTTATTTAAATAAATGCATTATACTTTAAATGACGGAAAGTATAAAATCAATAACGGATAACTGCCATTTACTTGAGTGATACATTTTTGCAGCTAGTTAATTATACGAAATTGTTATTACATATTGCTCATAACCTTAATTTTATAATGTTCCACATATTTTGTTAGCAGTTAACATAGCAATACAGTAATAACTTCAACTGAATTATTAACGATGGAAGTATAAAAACAAATTAAACATAAATTCGGAATCCCAAAAACGTTTGCTATCCATGTAATATCAGTTTTATTCCTGGTCCAGGCACAATTCAACATAATAAATATGGAACTACTTCCATCTGCATGAATTAAAACCTTCAGTAACATACATAGCGCTTATGAAAGCAATTTACATTGTTTAAAAACTGATTTTAGAGTGAATTATGCTGTAAAAAAAAGTGTCACTTGTGACTTTGGCCAACTTAACCACAACCTCCACTAATATCGGCGTTCTAAAATCATAGTTTCTATTACCCTCATATGAATAACGACGGGTATCATCTGTGGTGGTAGAAGGAGTTTATTCTGGAAAAGCTTGTAAGGAAAAACGAATAACGATCATTTTTAATGATATTTTTCGTGATATGAGTACCATACTGTGGTTAGATTATCGGAGTATTTGGCTATGATTTATTTAAATAAATGCATTTTACTTTAAATAACGGAAAGTATAATATCAAAGACCGATAACTGTCATTTATTTGACTGATACATTTCGCGATTACGTACCTTTCGGGTAAACTTTCTCTGAAATTTTAATAAACATCATTGTTCCTTATCTTGTGCACAAAAAATTCTTAGGTTATGTTTTAACCTAATTCTTTTTTAATTTTTATTTAATTTAATTGCAATGGAGCACAGGCTCCGGTGGCAATTTCCCTACACACCCATCTTCCCCCTATCCTGCACCTACCTACATTTGCCCTCTACAAATTTTATCTTTCAATTCTTTCAAAGTTTTCTGTAAATTATTCATCATTTCTCTTGGTAACTCATTCCAATCCCTGACACCCTTACCTAAAAATGAGAATCTTCCCACACCCTTGTGCCTGAAATCGAGTGCAAGCTTGTGGTCATGGTCATCTTTTCCCTTCCATGCACTACTTTTAATACCTATTGCAATATCTTTCCATGCCTCATCGCCAGTATATGCCCCGTACACTCCCATGACCCTCCTCATCCTCCTCCTGTCTTGCAATGAATCCCATTCCAGCTCCTTTATCATATCCGTCACTGATTGCATTCTGCGATAATTTCCAGAAACAAATCTAACAGCCCTTCTTTGCACCCTCTCCAACTCTTGTATTTGATACGTAAAATGAGGGTCCCATACTACACTACCATATTCGAGCAATGGTCTGACCAACTGATACAGATAAAATATCGTAAATATAGAATAGTCTACCCTTCTCCTTACATGAATTTCTGCATCTAGTTGTCGTAAATAAACAGAAAGAAACATGAAGGAACGAATGTAATATGGTGGCTGTTGATTGGCGAGTGAAGGCTGGCACGTGACCGTTCTCAAGCCAATAGCTATAGACGACGTACGCAGCCTCCAGTTTAGCATTTTATATAAGAGGATTATAATGTAATCATCGTTTACTTTTCAAACGTATGTGTCTTTAACATAAACATATATATAACTGAATCTATGAACTCGTAAAAAGGCCACTTACAGGTGTCCACAAGAAAAATCAGGTTCTGGTAAACACAATCCTGTGCTTTGATCGTCTAACCTTGTGCTTCATTAATGGTCATGATTAGCATTAAGATTTCTATTTAACTTAGTACTAGAGCGTTTCTTTAAAAGCAATTTATGAGACAGTAAACTGAATGATCTCGGAAACTGCTGAAGCGATTTGCATGAAATCTCATATGTAAATAACGATTTGGTTGTAACGAAATATTGAACAAAAAAAAAAAAAAGGAACAATTCTTAGAAACGACTTTAACGCCATCTCATGGACTAAGTTACATTATATATATATATATATATATATATAAAACTATTATTTGAGCATCTCTTGTATATAAGTAAAATTAATTTCTCATCAACGTCTGTAAAGCTTTTGATGGCATCTTGCATACTGAACAGAAATCTCAAGATGCCGAGCGAAGATCGGTCGCCCACGTACTATTAGCTAAGCGTGGTCTAATCCTAGCTCCCGAGTAAAAAAATGGCATTATTAGTGCATCTTAATCACACCAGTTTCTTTGCAAGGGATGTCATGGGTTTACAGATCGTCGTCGATAAAAAAATGTGGCTTTTATAGACGAACAAATCGTTAGACTCGGAGAGGTCTAGGAGCAAGAAAATTGAAAGATATCGGTGATGTGTTTGTGAAGGGGCAATGCCACCTTGAAAAAAAAGAAGCAAAACTGCACCATACTGAATCCCAGCGTTAAACGTTATAACTCACTCGTCAGATTTGGTGGTTATGAACAATGTCGCTTGAGTTTTGCGTCGAAGTTAGGTTTGGTTACTTCGTGCTTGTTCTCTATCACCGCAGACCCAAATACATTGTAGTACGAGACAACTTCCAGGCTGAAGATAGCGACGGTTGAGCTGCAGCTGCACGCCTCGTGGTCGCTGCTATTTCGGCGATCAAAGTGCAAAGGTTGTCGACCGAGAAGATAACCCCGCCGACTCCTATCGTAAGTACCCTAATGCGTCCAGCTTTGTAAATGTACGTTTTATTACTTGCGACATTTACATTCATCCTTGTAAACAGTACAGCGCCAGGTGGCCAGGAAAATTTTCCTACTTCAAACCAGTTCAAGTATAGCATTTTTGATTTGTTTATTTAAAAAAAAATATTTAGCTTACAGAATTAGAGCTGTAAAGTCCTCACATACATCATACCAGTACATAATATATGCGACAGTTTATGCAAACAACGATTAGAATAAAGTAATAACTAAAATACTGTATAATATCTAGTCAAAATCAACTAGCGAGCTATGAATCAATAATCAGTTGGTACAAACTAATACTAGAAGACTACGAATTGTGTATTAGGAATACCAGTATTTCATTTCAGGTGTATAAATTCTCTTAAGAGCTATCTAATCAATATCGAACATTCCACATAGTATAAAATAAATCAACGAAGAGTTAATTAATAATGATTAGAATATATTTTTCAGAAAAAATGTTCCAGAAACAATTTCCAGTTCTTGTTTGTTTCTCGTTTTATTGGTTCGCTTAGTTTTCAACTTTGTAAGCATTTTGAAATTATTCTATATTTTCCTTTTCAGCTTCGTTAATGTCATACTTTAAGCAGCGTAGAAATGCTGAGACTTATGGAATATTCTAGAACATTCATGAACATTCGGCGTAGAGAAAGTCTATCTGTCTCCAGGTATTCTGTACCGTGGCTCCGCCATATCCTCCCATCTCCATAAGAGCAAATAAATTCCCGTGCCTCTTTAATTCCTATTTCTCCTATACCTACCGAGCGTGGTGGTGTAACGGATAGCGTTCTGGCCTCGCATTCGGGAGGACGGCGGTTCGAATCCCCGTCCGGGCATCCAGATTTGGGTTTTCCATGGTTTCCCCAAATCACTCCAGGCGAATGCCGGGATGCTTCCTTCAAAAGGCCATGGCCGAATTCCTTCCCAATCCTTGCCCCCATCCTTTCCCGTCTCTAAAGACCACGTTGTTAAAAAAAGGGACGTTAAACTGTTACAAAAAAAAAAAAAAAAAAATCCTATACCTAATCTTCCAACTTTCCATAGCGCTCATGTAATGATACCTCTTTGTCACAACTCATTGATCCGATTTGCTTGCGCCCTTGATCATTAGAACGTCCTGAATGAACGCGTAGAAGATATTTCAGTCGTCCTTGCCGGTGCACTGTGCAGATGATTCACGCCTTCCTGTTTAGGAAGTGACTCCCAGGTTCTCCATTACAGAGCTGCAGGTTGCTCGTGACTCACTACTCGACAGTGAAGGCTACTGCATCAGGAAGCAACTGTTGTTCCCTCTTACATTTTATCCAATGCGCCTCACATATGCTGCACAGAAAAATCTGAAAGTGGATTAGACAGTAGTTTTGTTTCCTTTTTCCTTCGGGCTTTATTGCTCGTCGACGTGGGGGTCATTAGAGCCGAGAGTAGAATAGGGGGCAAGGATGAGAATGAAATTGGTTTTGGCCTTTTGATGGAACCATCACAGCATTCGTCTAGAGTGATTTTGGAAAGCCATGAAAACCAAAAGCTGGATGAAACCACGTCCTTTCGAATAACAGACCACGTGGTACCCCTGACTCACCAGGCTCGGTAGTTGTTGTTTTCATCCTTACTTATGATTTATGATTATTTTATTATTTATTTCCAGATACAACATAGCCCAGCACCTAGTATCTAATGTGGGCCCTTATTTCCATTATTTAACATGTACATATATTTTATCCTATATATATAACGTATTAACATATAAATAAACAATGAATCCAAGAAAATTTTGATTAAATTTCCAATATCTATTACATCTACTGTTATTAAACAGAATGGGCACCACACTACTACATCTACTACTACTACTACTACTATTGTCCCTAATATTACTACTAACATTACTACTACTATTACTAATATCATTGCTACTACTACTAATACTACTATTACCACCACCAATTGTCACAGCTGCACTTCGGTCCACTAGTGTTCATTTTTCTTGCTGTTGAGTGCGCTCCGAAAGTAGAGTCTCCTGGAACCGGAACTTATGATTTGTTGGCATTGATTGCAGAATGATGAATAATTTACCAAAAACGTTGAAAGAACTTAAAGTTAAAATTTACCGAGGGCAAATGTAGGCGGGTGCAGGGAAGGGGGAAGATGGGTGGTAGGGAAATTGCCACCGGAGCAGCGTTCCATTGTAATTTAATTAAATATTATTATCACATGCAGCTTCAATATGTAATTGTAAAGTTTGTGAATACAAAAATCTGGATTACCTACAATATGTTCTTAAAAACTCAAGAGATTGTATTGTAAACTATATACAATGCTAAAGACATCCACCAGTGCAGTATGTCTTTAGTAGCTATTGTAATAAGTAAAAAGAAAAATGTTATCGAGACCGGTGTGTGAGCGGTAACCTAGCTCTCTGACCTGGCATTCGAGATCTGGGTTGGAAATCCACGTTCTGCCATCCAGATTTGGATTTTTCGTAGTTTCCCAAATACTCCAGGTGAATTCTGAGATGGTTCCTCCAAAAGATCATGGCTGAATTCCCATTCTTTTTCCAGTCGTTTCCCATCTCTAATGACCTCGACGTCAACAACGCGCAAAGCCGAAAGCAAAAGAAAAAAATGTTTTATTTTTTTGACTTTAACAGTGTTAATAATAATCTCCCTCTATAAAAAAAGAACACTCTTTCATAGGTATGTTATCAGTTATTTTCTGTTGTGTAATAATTTAGAACAGAGAAAAAATTATCGGATACCTCAACAAACAGCATGGTGGCATTAAAATAGATTCATTACTTAATAAGATGTTAAGAGAGTTAGTCTTTAGAAATACTGATACTTTTTTAAACTATTTCCTTTTTTAATATAAACAACTTCATCTTCTATCTTTTGATTTTATTGAAAAGAGATCGGCGTGATGAACATTTTGATGTAGAGTTTTCAACTATAACTGAAATTAAACACCACATACTTGTTGAAAATAAAATTAAATCCCAATTAAATAGTGTGCAACGTAATGTTTTACATTTAAAGTTTTGACTAACTTTCACTACTGGAGCAAAGTACCGAGCGTGGTGGTGTAACGGATAGCGTTCTGGCCTCGCATTCGGGAGGACGGCGGTTCGAATCCCCGTCCGGGCATCCAGATTTGGGTTTTCCATGGTTTCCCCAAATCACTCCAGGTGAATGCCGGGATGCTTCCTTCAAAAGGCCATGGCCGAATTCCTTCCCATTCCTTGCCCCCATCCTTTCCCGTCTCTAAAGACCACGTTGTTAAAAAGGGACGTTTAAACTGTTACAAAAAAAAAAAAAAAAAAAAAAAATGGAGCAAAGTGATGGGAACAGCTCCCATCCAAATTCACAAATCATCCAATAAATTCTTCTCTTTTTCGCAAACATCTGCCTCCTCTCTGCATTTCAATCTGCTATCAAATGTTTCAGCACCCAAAAACGAGAGCCTTTCTGGTGCCCTAATATTCTGTCGGAATGCGATCCTTGGAAAGTTTAATATCTTCTCAATTTTTAACCTTCTAGCAGTCATCAAGCATGCTGTTCACTTTTTTGTCATTTGTTTTAAACCTTTGAGTTGTATGCCAGTTACTACTTAATCCTCGGCTTCAACCATAGCTGGTAATGTCGACTATTATGAATCGTATTAACGAATAAGTTTACGAAAAATTTGTTTGTTGAGAGTGACGATGACGAAATCTTTTTGAAAGTCCACGTTTCGTGGGTTTTCGCTACCTTTACTGTAATGGTCGAGATCTTCTAGCCTACTAATATCAAGTCCGAAGTGACCGCCCTGGGAACGTTCTAAACTGTTCCGTTTGCGCGTCCTTTGCATTCTTGTGGCTGGAATGTGACCTTGCTAATTGGGGTCGGCAGCTGCTACTTGCCGAGACGAGGCGCCTTCACGCTCTGAAGAGGAACGAACTGGCTGAGTCAGTCAACATGGTCTTCAGCAGGGACAGATCCCCTTTTTGTTTGGAAGTAAACTACTTCCAAAAATAATCTTAGAAGTAATTTACATGTGCCTCATGTTTAAATAATCAATCAGATCCTTGTCTATTGGGAGTATGAATGCAACTGTTCTGATTTTTAACTGCTGTGGACTTCGTAATCCGATAGCAATTTCCAAACGCAATTAGAAACGCATCATCTGCGTTTTTACTTAAAATGCTTTCATTGCTCTTGAAGGCTACCAGAAACAGGCACATTATGTACACACTTTATCATTATTCTTGCCCGCCGCTGAAAACTTCTATCACTCTTACGATGCACAATCCTACATCAATGTCATCCCAGGAAACAGTAACGCAATACTGGCTCGTCAGTATTGCGTTACTGTTTCTTAGGATGACATTGATGAAGGATTGTGCAAGACAAGAGTGATACAATTTCTCAGCGGCGGCCAAGAATAACGATAAAGTGTGTACATTTCTTTATTGTTATGGCATGAATGGTATAAATATCGGGAACTACTTCGAGACGAATCAACAACACTCAGACACTCGAGCTTTTGGACTGTGCCAGAGTCCTTGTTTACAAGCGCGAATTCATACTTGTATGGAATCAGCAATGATGTTCTTAGTATAAGTTACTTCTATAATTATTTGGTTCTACCCCTATTACTTGTTTTTTTTCTTTCTGTTTCTTTTATTTTTTCCTATAACTTTATAATTTCCTGTATTATCATATATATGGATCAGGTTATTGCAACAGCATGACAGTGTCCGGTTGTTGACCTGGTAGTGACTGGTTCGAGTTCTGGTGATATAATGTTTTTTTTAGACATTACGTCTTGGCCAGAAGTGGGAGAGAAGCGGTGGAGGACGATTCCTGATTAATGATCATCATATTGTGTACTGAAATCTTGGATTCAATCTCAAACTTCTCTGCAGTTAGAATGGACTGAGGACACACTATCGATGGTGATTCGTTCATCGCGGCCGCCTTGATGTCTTTCGGAAGTGTAGGGGTGAGTGAGTGACGGAGTTTGGTTTCACTGTCTCTCATCCTTCAAAATTCATCCATTTACAACGGAACACATCCATACACATAAACAGTGACACTTACATATGTTTTCATAAGTAAGGAAGGTAATGGGAAATATTACAGTAAAATTTCCCAAGATACATATATATATATATATATATATATATATATATATATATATATATGTGTGTGTGTGTGTGTGTGTGTGTGTGTGTGTGTTTACTGGCTTTATTGAAAAAGGCTCTAACGGTTTCGATGACATGGACCTTAAAATATTAGTTTTTCTCCATCAGGGATTTTCTAGAGTTAAAAGGCACAGTAAATTAAAAGTACTATTACCACAGCAGAATCAATGTAAGTCTCACTATGTAATGTGTAAAGGGGTTTTAGATTAAAATTGTACTACCTAAAATTGTTAGATTAATATCGATACTATTGTTAAACTAAAATTAAACTTTCAGTTTAAAAAAGTTAGAATCAAATTAGAAGCTTTTATTTTACATTCATACTTAAATTTCGATAGTAGATTGGATGTATGCTACAAACAGGGATGAAATATTATAAATATATTACTAATTATAGGAACAACTAAATTCACAAGCAGCTTATTTGTTTGTACCAGCAGTTATTGAAAAAAAAAAAGAAATGAATGTTTATTACAGTTAAAAGCATTTTAATTAATCAAAACTGGGATACGGAGCAAAAGAAATGGAATAGATTGAAGTCTCTACTCTTTCATAAGGGAGCGTCCATAAATCACGTAGCCCCCTCCCCCACGTAGCCCGACGTGGCTTTTATCTCCCTCCTCCCCCCTCCCTCCCACGTAGCACTTAGCTTTTTTTCCCTGTTGATTCCAGAAGGCATTTTGTATTGTTTTCTCTTATCAAACTATCGTAAATTACGTACGAAGATAATTAAATGACGGGAATAAATATTCACAAGCTGTTGTGTGTTCTGTACCTTCCTTTAATTGTGACAAACAATATGAATGAAAAGTTACGTGGCCTATTTGGAAGCTCCCTCCCCTTTCTCCCCACGTTGCCCAGCGTAGCTTTCCAGCCAATCCCTTCCCGCCCCCCCGCCCCTAGACCGAGTCACGTAGTTTATGGACGCCCCCTAAAGTGTGAGAAACGCCGCAGGTGGTTTCAGGTCGGCCATTCCGAGTTGATATCTCGTAGCGAACGGACGTGTTTATCGAGCGCTCAAGATAGAACAACAACCTTGGCTAACGTGTGACGGACTTGATTCAGGAAACTTGGTACAGGAAACTACGCGTGGCAATAACCTACATCTAACTGCCCTCCTAGCTGTTAGGGAAATTTGTGTCTCAGGGACTATCCACTGGGTAGTATCCCGCGGGCGCTGAGGTTTAGGGTTGCTCTTGTTGCCGGGAATCCTAACGGTGACAACGAGGCACAAGAGCAACACCCCCCACCATAGGCATGTCAGGGGTAAGGAGAGAAGAACAACCCGACGACGAAGAACAAAACAGTGAGGTGATGGAGGAAGAGAACGACCAGGATACTCAACTGACAACACAAGAACAGAACGAACAGTCAAATAGACAAGCATTTATATTTACTGGAAAACAGTTTAGTATAGGACAAGAAGGCGAAGTTCCGCAAGAAGGATTCAACTTTACAACAGTGTACGACAGAAGACGACGAGCACAAAATAAACAAAGAGAGGTACAGGAAATCCGACAAAACTCTCGAGAGAAGATGAAGTTGGACAACAGATTTGCAGTTCTATCAGACCACTCCGAAGAAAGCGATGGAGACCAAGAGGAGCACATGGATGATGCGTCACAATCAGGACAAGAAGAAGAAACAGAAGAACAAGGACCCCCACTTCCAAGGATACCACCAATTGTAACCTACCAAATAGGGAACTTCCTAGCACTAAACCAGAAGATAAAAAGCTTCATTACAGGAGAACTCAAAGTGATCTTCCGCGGAGACAGCCTAAAGTACCATCTTGAGACCATGGAAGATTATGAAATGGTGAGAAGTTTCTTCTTGAGAGAGAAAATAAACTTCTACACTCACCAGACCCCAGTTGACAAAAAGCTAAAGGTGGTAATCAAGGGGCTACCACCAACAACTCCAGAGGACATCATCAAAACTGAACTTATTAATTATGGTTTCGACGTACAAATGGTACACCAATTTAAAAAGAGAGATCCAGATACAAGGGACCTAATTCCACTTTCTACCTATTGTGTAACCCTAAATCCCGGAGAAAAGTCCGAGGAAATATACAACATGAGAGGAATACTATACACTAGAGTAAGTGTGGAGAGTTACAAATCCAGATTGGGACCAAGTCAGTGCCATCGATGTCAGAGACTGGGGCACACCGCAAATTATTGTCAAATGCCCAGTCGATGTGTAAAATGCGCGGGACGGCACGCTACAAAAAATTGCAAAATGAGCCATCAGGAGAAGGCAAAATGTGTAAATTGTGAGGGGGATCACCCAGCCTCGTGGAAGGGATGCCAGGCATACCAGGCCCTTTTGAGACCAATCAAAGCGAAGGTCCAAAATGAGGACAAATCAAAGGACACTAGAAAGACAAGAAATCAGGAGAAGGAAAAATTTATCCGTGACAGCGACACAAAGCAGTCAGAAGACAAAAACAAAGGGAACGTGGAACCAGGAAGAAGCTATGCAGATAAGGTGAAAACAAACCAACAAAAAGAAAATTTGCAGAAACACCGAGAAGAGAAAGGAAGAGGCAGAGGAAATCAAAGACAAAAGAAAACACCTTTATGGAGGATCTCAGTGAAATGGAAGTCATCCTTGGAAGCATGAGTTTTAAAAAGGCAATCTCCATCTTTATGACAACACTAAAAGAAATAAAAGAAGCCACAAGTGTCTGGGGCAAAATCATCGCAATAATCAAAGGATTAAGCGAAATGATAGATTAATGGCTAATAAGAAGGGGAAACTACTTGATACCAATGTATATATTTTCAACGCAAATGGTTTAAAAAGCAAGAAACAAGAAATCATTGACTTTTTAAAACGGAAGAAAGTGGACATGATGCTTATAACGGAAACACATCTAAAACCCACAGACAATTTCCGAATACCAAACATGAAAATTTACAGAAAGGACAGAGAGAGACAAAGGGGAGGGGGCACGGCAATCCTGATAAAATCAACCCTCACGCACCAACCAAAAACTTTGCCGGAACTTGAGAACATGGAAGCCAGTGCAGTGAGCATCAATGCAATAGATGGAGAAGTAACATTTATCGCCGCATACGTAAGCCCTCGGAAACAACTTACAGAGAATGACTTAAATAGTGCCATGTCAATATCTGAGAGGGTCATACTGGGTGGCGATCTAAATGCTAAACATCCGGCTTGGAATAGTAGAGTCACAAACGGAAAGGGTCAAAGATTAATAGAAATATCTGAAAGACTAAATCTAACAGTTATGGGCCCCGAGGAACCGACTTACATTCCTACCTCCGCAAGACAACAACCAGATGTACTGGATATAGTGATAGCAAAGAATATAAGACGAACTATAAATCTGGAAACCATAAATGACCTATCATCGGACCACAATCCAGTTTTGCTACAAATCAGGAAGTGGGCAAGCAGTCAAGAAAACCCGAAAATCCTTAAACAGACGGACTGGGATAGATTCACTAATTTAATTCAACAAAATATCTGTCCCACCATGGAATTAAATAATAAGCTGCAGATAGATAAAGCAATAAATACTCTAACAAAAATTATTAAAGAAGCAGAAAAACATGCCTCAGTCGTAACGGTAATGGAGACAAAAATGGAAGAACAAGGGTCAGCACTTATAGAAGAACTGAAGTACCTTAAGAACCAACACCGGAAGCGCTGGCAGAGATTTAGGGACCCAGCGGACAAAAGGGAAATGAACAGGTTCGCCAGGGAGATTAGGAAACGATTACAGGAAAGAAGAACCGAACAATGGGAGGACAAAATGTCCCGACTAACCCTCCAACACCGTGACGCATGGAGCCTAGTGCGAGCACTTAAAGAACCAAAACCAGGCAACCAAGCTATCATGGGTCCGAATGGAGCGGTCTTTGACTCAATGAGCCAGGCAGAAATTTTAGCAGACCATTTTGAAGCACAACATGCAACACCAGAAGTACAACTAACTATGGCCCAACAACGGGAAGAGGAAGAAACCAAGCAAATTGCCGAAAACATCAGGAAGTGTGAGGATCCAGTAAACCCTGAGCTAACGAGCCCAACAGAGATAAAAACAATCATCAGGCGACTTAGCAGCAACAAAGCACCAGGAGATGACAAAATCTCAAAAATCACCTTAAAAAACTGCCAAGAAAAGCAATAGTGTTAATAACAAGAATAATAAATAGCTGTATGCTACACTGCTACTTCCCAAAAAACTGGAAAACGGCCAAAATCATAGCCATCCCCAAAACAGGGAAAGCAAATACAGACCCAACCAATTATAGACCAATCAGCCTGCTCAGCAGTCTATCAAAAATCTATGAAAGGGTACTAAAAACAAGAATTACTCGACAACTTGAAGAAAATCATACAATACGACTGGAACAATTTGGATTTAAAGATAAATTATCGGCAACGCTACAACTATACAGAATGGCCGAATTGATAAGCAAAAGTTTCAACACTTCCAAGTCAACAGCGGTGGTCTTCCTGGATATCCAGAAAGCATATGATAAAGTTTGGCACGATATGCTGTTAAGGAAGCTACAACAAGAGACACAGATAGATCAGTGCTACATACGAATAATAGCAGACTACCTTACAAATCGAACCTTCTACGTGTCAGTAAAAGGACAGAGATCGACAAAACGACTAATGACAGCGGGAGTACCACAGGGATCAGTCATATCACCACCATGTTTTAAAGTCTACGTTAACAAATTCCCTGCAATTCCGGGAATCACCTTAGCTCAGTTCGCTGATGATACAGCTGCTATGTGTTCAGGACGTCAATTCAATGCAATAATTAATAAGATGCAGAGACAACTGCAAGAAGTAGAGAAATGGTGCATAACAAATAAAGTGTGCATCAACGCCAACAAGAGCGCGGCCGTGTTCTTCACAAAAAGACGAAGGAAACCGGACACACAATTACAACTCGCAGGACATGGAATCCCCTGGAAAGAAAAGCACAAATACCTAGGAGTGATATTAGATTCAAAACTCTTGTACAACCACCATATCAAGGATAAGTGCCAAAAAACCCTAGGAATTCTAATGAACCTATATCCGATTCTGTACAGTAAGGAACTGTCATTAGAAACAAAAATACGCCTATACAAAACCATAATTAGACCAACCATGCTCTACGGATGTGAAGTATGGGGGACGGCAAGTAACGTCCACATTCAGAAACTACAAATAATACAGAATAGAAGCCTACGTATAATACTAAAAGCAAATAGATATACACGAATAGACGACCTCCACGATTGGACAAACATACCAAGGATTCATACGGCTATTTTCCAACAAACTGAAAGATTCCACGAAAACATGACCAGAACAAGGCAGTCAGTAGAAAACTTAAGAGACGTTGGGAACTACAAACCAAAGAGATGGCACAAGTATAAAGTCCCCCTAAGTATACTTTACCAACCAGAATAATACAATAAAATAAAAATATACCTAACCACAGATCCTGTCCTGTACATACAACAAGGAGGTTTTCCCCCTGATAAGGGTTTTACCCTCCAAAGTGCACACCACAAAAAGAGAAAACAGATACAATTTGACACAAAGAAGCAGAGCTACCAAAGGTAGCGGGGCTTGCAGAAAGACACAATGTGACAAAAAAAAAAAAAAAAAAAAAATTTCAGGTCGGACAGCGTTCTGCAGGTTGCGTGTAGTACTTCAGTAGGGGATCCGCAAGATTAATAGCGATGGTGGTGTTGTAGTCGATGGAGAACGTCTGATCTAGTAGAATGCCCATTCATGTTCAGATGACGGTTGCCCTTGTACGTACTTTAGCAACAGGACGATGAACATGATGACATGCTTTTATTTCTGGCCTGTCTCACTTATTCAATTCGTTACCTCCAGTCAATAACGATTTATCTGCACGTCTTTTTCTTCAAACTCAGTGGTTGGCCAACGAGTTGTTCGGGCAATCTACAAGAAGACGAGGCTGCGTATATCGATTATGATCCGTTATTGGAAGACAGTTCCGAGGTGGAAATATTTTTTTAAAGTAAAATTCATTTCCTTCACACAATGTAATGTGCAATGCGGTCTTTCAAGGATGATCTCTACATTAAGCAATTACAGTCTGTTGAATATAATTATAAAATGAGATTAAGATAGTTGAATTAATGCATGGAGATAACTAGAAGATAATGATATAACCACATAATAGTCCAGTGTCATCGGTGCACCTGGGCAGTCACTCCAACAGGACTGTAGCAGTTCCCGAGATCCTCAAAGCGAGCCGCCGATTCAATAGAAGGCCGCCTCCTCTGCCCCTTTCTTCCCTTTTCTCCTAACTCACTCAGAAGCGGGCAAACAGTTCTGAATAGCTCAGAAAGAGGCAGTAACTGCTACAAAGTAGACGAGAGACTTTGATTGCCTCAACTTGGGCTCTGAGGGCCAGAAACGTTTTGCTTTCTCATTATTACAGTCTCACAGTGAAACTGCAGCAGAGGATAATGAAAACAGAATATACAGAAATATTTCTGTTTAAAACTCCAGAGGAATGATACTCCTCCTTTTATGATATTTGAATGTCTGCTGCAGAGGGATATGCTTTCGTGGCCCAATATCGTCGCTTAAGGGCAGGGTTCCAATCGCCAAAATAAGGTTTTTAAACATCTACACAAAGCTTCACAGTTTACAGACAGATAACAACGATCAATACCGCCCTAGCGTTACTCAACCTTTTTCAAGCTGAAAACTATTAAAATGTCAAAAATAATTCTGCAGACCACTAACTTACATGGGATTATTTTCCCCCCTATGTGTATATTATTAACCAATTCTGCCAATTGTTATCGGCACGTGCCGTAGGCCTTTAAGGGTGAAAACATGCCGAGCAGCTCGCGCTGAAGGTCGCGGCCGCGGTGGCGGTAGATGTTTCATCCACGTGAAACAAAAGCATTGTTAGTAACGAGTCAGCGCACCCGAGGCGGTCGCGGTCGCCGTCGCTGCTCGCCGCTCGCCGCTCACCTCGATGTCGATGCCAGAACAAAGTATTTTGTTTTCACCTCGCGGCCTAGCTCGCCGCTGGAGGTCTGCTTGGCGCTGATTGGCTGAGCTATGTCAAGGCCACGCGATCCAGCTTCTACAATTGATTTTACAGGTCTGCTTTCGTATTGTACAGAGAGGTGTTGTTTCACTTTGTCTTGTTCTAAATATTGATTTATTTAATGGATGTCATTTCGTTTTACACAACTGCAGATTAAATTAACAATGTACTGACATTGAGAATGCTACATTCTGTTTTAAATAAATTATTGATGAAATAATAAGTACAGATTTTTATGAATTGGACAATTACGGAAAAGTTAATGTTTCAAGCAATTAGACAGTCAGCGCTAGATAAATTACAACAAATTTTATAATAATAATAATATTTAATTAAATTGTAATGGAGCGCACTGTCCGGTGGCAATTTCCTTACACACCCATCTTTCCCCCTTTCCTGCACCCACCTACATTTGCCCTAATTGAAATAATTATCTATTGTTAGTGACTTGATTGACTATTCAGATATTATTACACATCATATACCGACGGAAATGGAATATCAGACAATTCAGTCCAACAATTATAAATTTAAAGAAAGAAAAAAAATCTAGTGTTATTTATTATTTAAAATAAACTGTTGACTGAATTTGAAAATTCTGATTTTTAAATAGAAATCCTGATTTTGTATTGAAAAATTTAGATTTGACTTGAAAATGCTTTGTTAAACGGTACGTTACTTTATTTACAATAATTATCAATAATTTATAGTCACGACGAGTTTTCCCTCAGCATGTATTGGTTTGTTGTGGTAACTGTTATAAACATTTGACTTCAGTTTGTCCAGGATTTTACGGTAAGTTTGTGGTGTCTTTTGTAGGTGGACATGGAATAAGTCTGGATGATTTTTTAGATCCTGATTTAAATTGTGAAATTCACCCAGAGTTTGTCCCCGTTCATTTATTTGCTGTTAACTTAACCTTCCGATAAGATCGTAGAAAGTAGCCACCACTTTGTGGCTACTGACAGACCATCATCATCCCTATCGTTACCGGTTCCACAAATCATTGCAGGTTAAATAAAGTAAATCATACTAGCGTTAAACACAAAATATTAACGATTTACAACGTGTGGCACCTACAAGGGTTTTCAAAACACTGGTGAACGCTAGCAGCTATACCTCGACATCTAGCTTACCCTCCAGCGCGAGCTGCGCGGCATGTTTTTCCCATCTACCGCGACATCGACCTTCAGCGCGACCGCCACCGCCACCTGCACGGCGACCTGCTCGGCATGTTTTCACCCGAAGACTTACACCTAAAATAAGGCTCTCTTAAAACGGTCATTAACTTAATGGGTCAAAGTCTCTTGGATGTCGACTAGAATCGTATTTAGTGAATAGACTATTATAGTAACAATGCGGTCACATCCTCATACCCTGAAAATACCAGATATTTGCTGGTCGTTGAAATAATCACGACTTTTAGAAAGTTAGGATTATAGCTATACTTTATGTGGACAATTTTTACTGTCTTATTTCTGTGATATATTTTTAATTCAATGAGATTTAAATTTTTAATATTCCTCCAACAGACAGACCATCTATCCCTTGATTAGATCTTTCGTAATGACGTAAAGCCGCAAAAAATCAGGTCAATAAAGTATATGGATTTTAAACTGGCCTTTTAAATATTTAGTTTATGTAATAATTTTTTCTAACGTATTGATGTTGAGCAAATTGATGGAGAAGGTCAATAGGAACACAAAAGAGAGGGGAATCACAGAAAAAATATTGCAAAGCAAACTGGAGTTCAGAACGTGAATACGTGCCTCAAATTTTAAGAGAATGCGCCCGAGGAATAAAGAAAGAGAAGAGAAAAAATGGAAATAGTAAATAAGTCTTTAATTTTATACAGTCCATGATTCGAAAAATGCAAAATCAAGAAAGTATGGAAATAAAGTAGAGGAAAGTAGATGGAATCAGATCTTAGACAAAAAAACAGGTATGATGGTGTGGTCACATATTAAATCAATTAATTTGGTAGCCTAACGTAGTTTTGAAGGAAAAGATTACCGTCGGGAACAAAATATTTTTGAAAATGATAATCAGTGACGTAGAACCTTTCGAAATAATTATGAAAAATATAAGATCAAAACATTTTTGTATTGACATTTTTAACAGTTAGTATAAGGGTTTTTTTTTTTAAGGATAGTAAATCTGATGAATCCTGCAAAAAGTTAGGCGAAAGTTTGGTTAGCGAAATAAATGCGCGGAATTACATGAAAACCTAGGTATTACAGTCCGTTCAGTTAACAGAGGCGGCTGAAGGTCAGTCTGCTGTATCCCCACTCCACTCCTCTTATCTCCACATGTGAAGCGGATGTATGCCAGCTGCCTGCGTGGACACAGCGGTCAGTTTGGAGAGGTAGGAATGGAGGGGTATGTGAGGTGAGGAGCGGGGCCAGGGGAACATGGCATTGAGCCGCCAGTTTGGAGTGAACAGGGTATAGTATCATTAGTTTACATATTAATATTTACGTATGCACTGATGTTGAGTTAGTGTCGTAATAGAGAAAAACATTTAATTCCAGATTTCAGTTTATCTCTATTTTTCTACGCTCAATGGCTGCCTGTGATAGGTGAGTATTAATTCTTCCGCTTTGAACCACTCACCTTCATACTATCTGCAGTGATCAAATTGAGGAAACTTGACTGACGATGATGGCCGAAGACCAGTCAGATGAGTGAAGTTTCTGCTGCTAAGTCAAGGTCGACGATGATAACGTTCTTGTCTTGTGCAGTGACCGGAATGAATGTCAGCCAAGGGTAAAAAAACTACTCGGAGTTTCTCTGATTCCTCCTATGCTGACACAGTTTGGCGCACATTATCGCCATTTACTTAATAAATCTATCCAGCGTTTTGTATACATACCTGTTCTTTACGGTGTGTGATTCAAGGATGGGTAAACACTTGAGAATATATTTTTCTTTTCTTCTGCTAGTTCACCTTCGTACTCAACTGTATCGGCCAGTAAAGTATGCATCCCCTAAATTCCCCAAAAGATTTGTCACAATCCCCTATTTTTTGTGTGGTCTCAAAACATTGGAATGAAATTGCCATTCACATTTTTCCTTTTTACTGCAGTTTAATAATCTGTGCATATCTAAGGATCCTAAGCAAGGGAATTTAATGTTTATAAGTACAAATACACTGTAATACATGTGTGATATTTTAGCTAGTAAGACCGACTCATATACGAGGGTGGTTTGAAAAGTTCTCTGAATCAGATTTCAGTGCTACCGCAACGAGGTTCCTGCGTTCATCTTTTAGGACTAAACATCTGACTCGTCATTACTGTGGTGAGGGCATCTTTTTGTTGTTGTTCACACGTAGTGAGTTGTAAATATGGAAAAATTCGATTAAATACTTTGTAAAGAAAGATATGAAAACAAACGAAATTCATACTTATTTTCGGAACACACTAGTGGGCTTGCCTCCTTCATATTCAATTGCTGCCAAGGAGACAAACGTGTTTAAATATGGTAGCACAGCTTAGATGACTATCCGTGCATAGGTCGGCCAAGACGTGTCACTACCCTAGAAATTATTGCACAACTGTATAAAAAGGCCATAGAGGATCCCTGACTAAAAGTGCGAGAAATTACTGAAGCTCTAGGCACATCACATTTTAAGAATAAAATCGGAGATTAGAAAATTATATGATGAATGGGTGCCGCGACACTTTGGATCATAAATGCATCAGAGCGGAGATGTCCGAACAATGTTTTACCCATTTCAGGGAAACCAAAAAGATTTTTTGCATCGATTTCTGACCACATATTAAATGTGTTAGAGCAATGGAAACATGTTGATTCACTACAACCAAAGAAAGCAAAGGCAATACCGTCGGCCGGAAAGATCATGGCATCAGTTTTCTAAGATGCGAAACGGATTCCGTTGATAGATTGTCTACCCACTGGTCAAACAATTACGGGCAAATACTACGCTAACCACCTGATCCAATAACAGCAAAAGATACGCGAAAATGCCAGGTTTGGCAAAGAGGAAAGTCGTCTTTCATCAATACAATGTGCGCCCTCACAAAATACGAATTGTTGCTACACTTACCTTATTCGCCTAATTTAGTTCCACCCGACTTCCATCTCTTCTCCAATCTCAAAATTTTCGTCGTTGGACGCAGATTCTCTTCAAACGAAGAACTGTCAGCCGAAGTTGACGGGTATTTTGCAGCCTGGAGGAATCTAATTTTAGAGATGTGAAAGAGGGACTAGAACATCGCTGATCCAACTGCATTAGTTTAAAGGGTTACTACATTGAAAAATAAAAGGGGGTAAGTCATCTCTTTTAATCCATTCCGAGAACTTGTCAAACCACCCTCGTAGAATTCAAATGATGGTTGTATATAACTCCACGATTTTCGATATTAGGTTCCAACTGTTTAATTTTGAACTGGACGGCGGTGCGATATGTCAAGTGTTGATAACTTTGTTTTAGAAAGTCCTTGATCATATATTTGTTTTAAATAATGCCTATGCCAAATTAACTAAGTTCTGCAAGTGAGATATTAAAAGTATATTGAAACAACCTCCGAATAGAGGTCAATCTTGACGTCAACATAAGCTTGCCTATATAAGCTCAACACCCCAACTTGGTGGCCATTGTCAGTAATTTTCCTGGGTCACTGAAATATGTGGGCTGAATGGAAGTCGAAGCTAGTTGCTGTTGTTTTGCCTTGCATAAAAGGTGAGAGGCTAGACATGGATTCACTGGCCGAATTGACTTCGCAATAAGTTCTTACGTACCCCAGGTTTTGCAAAACCCAAACTGATGTTTACCTAATATCCTTTCTACTATCCTTTCAGTTCTGTTACATAAATGCTTTTGTTGGTAATTTTGAAGCATTTCAAGGTTGTTTGTGTGATAATTTTCACATTCATTAGCTTGTGATTTCTTTGGGAACCTGAAGATACTTTAACCAAAATCATTTGGAATCTCTCCTGTTTCGTAGATTTTTGATATTGATCAACAATTTTAGAATTCCTCCTCCTCCTAGACGTCTTATCAGTTCCAAACACCTTATTTGATTTCAAAGCTTTGTCTAATTCTGTCTTTAAAAGACGGTCTCTTAAATCAACATTGTTGACAACGTTTTCTCTTTCCAATACACCGCTGTTCAAATCATCCCCATCATCCAGTTTCTTTATGTATTCCTTCAATCGGTGAGTTCAATCTTCTGAGCTTAAAAGAGATTTCCCATCAAGTTCTTTAACTTTTAGACATCTTTTCTTCATTTCTCCAAAATTCTGTTTGATGTTTCTATAGGACGGCCCTACATTAGTTATGACCATTTCCTTTTCTGTTTATTCGCACTTTTCATCTGCTATCTCGAATTTTAAATTTATTTGGTTTCTAGAATATCTGTACACTCTCTCTTAGCGCTTCAGCTTTGAGCTTTTGTCCCTTCTGCTCTGATCCATCAACTTCTGTAATCCAAAGTATACGGATGACTTCTGTCCTAAAGCCATATGAGTCTTTACCAGTTTCTATTATCTCTCTATTTGGGCATTCCGTTCGTCATTAGTTTAATTGCGTTCAGAGTTATTTCTTAGATACACGTCTATCACCTATGCAATTTTTTCTCTCATATTAGATTGTTCAGATTTGTTCACTTACAGTCGGTTCTGCTTGTATTGCTTCTTTAATCTCTTGAATTACAGTCTGCGCTTCGTTAGTAAACGGTGTGTTTATTATGATCAGTATATATTTTAGACAAAAATCTAACAACCTGCTTTCTCGCTCATTTTTTTCTCCTAAACAGAAATTTCGTACAGTACTCCTCTTGTTTTCTTCTCCCACTACCGCATCTAATCACACATGGCTGTTAGTTTCTTTTCCACTTAACATAATGGTTTAATTTTTCAATACCATTGTATGTTTTCTCTATTTCGTCATCGTCCACGCATGATGTTGGCATAATCACTTGCACTACCGTGGTTGGCACATGCTTAGTTTCTATCATTATTAAAATAATTTTGTCACTGAACTGTTCATAATAATTTATTCCTTTCCCACCGTCTTCTCCATTGTAAATTTCACGCCGATAGCTTCACTGAAAACTTGTTCTGTATTTCCCAGACCAGGAATACTGTGCTTCCTTCCACTTAATATCACTAATCCCATTAACATCTAATTTGAGAAGTTCCATCAAATATTGGTATACACACTATTATGCTCCAACAAGGAAATATCGTTAAAAATAGCAGAATAATAATTTTCTCCAGCTTTAACCGTTGTGATGCTTAAAGCATTTTCTTTGCGAAACCTGAATTAAGGACATAAAAACAACATTTTTTTTTTTCGAATCTGATGTCAATGACTTTTGTCTCCCATTCAGTGATGCGATATACGTTCTAAACCACTTCCTTTTTCAGAATCATTCCACTCGATGGAATTTAGTTATTCTTATAACAAATTTTCCTTCGTCAGACAACAATTTTTGTAACACGAGAAGACATACTACAGAGATATAAAATCAACGATCTTCGAATTATTTTTTTTTTTACGCCTTGACGACGTCTAAGGTTATTAGAGGCGGGATGGGACTGGGGACAAGGAACGGGAAGGGATTCGGCCATGGCCTTTTTTTTAAGCAAGCATCCCGGCATTCACCTGGAGTGATTTGGGGAAACCATGGAAAACCCAAATGTGGATGCCCGGACGTGGATTCGAACCCGCGTCCACCCGAATGCGAGGCCAGAACGTTAACCGTTCACCCACCACGCTCGGTCCCGCGAAATTGTACTGAAGTTGCTGGCAACTAAGCCGCACCAGTGACGCAGCTTTGAAAAAGGTGAGAGGCGGTGGGTAGTGGGATCCCAGCTGCGTCTTCTATCTATTTGGAGCGTGACGGCGATAAGGAAGGAATGCGACTTCCAAACTTATGTTCCGATAACATTCATAAATCTGGTCCCAGCGCCGGCAGCGCACGCCTTGTTTTTACTCGGAGGCCATTGATGTAAATCGGCCGAGCCGCACTCACAAAAAGGACCGTAATTAATGGCGTCTAACAGTCGGGGCCTGTGGGGCTCCACTGGAGCATAACGTCATGACCCTGCCTGGCATTACACATCCACGAGATGCCATTAAACGCGGTCACCAAAACGCTCGCCCAGGCGTCGAGTTGTCGGGGTAAAATATAACCGCTGTCCACAGTCAAATGGAACCATCAAGATACGTGACGTGTGACCTCGGTCAGTCACGCAGCGAACAACAGCTTCTTCAGCCACTGCACTACAGTTCTTTGGCAACTGACAAAAGCGCATATAAAACAAAGGCATTACTAAAAATCGACACTAGGTTTAAATCGGCCATCACGCCCAATGTCAAGCATCATTTCTGTCAGGCAATGAATCCCCTACAACAGGTAATACTGCAAAATAAAATTAACACTTTGGTCTCTGTACAATACCGTTATCCAACTAAGAGCTTAATAAAACGTAATTACGTTGAATTTTCAACCAAAATTGAAAGAGTAAAGCTTTATATCTTCTTCATTAATTATTTTATAACATTTTTATAGTATTTGATATACTGTTGTAGAGACGAAAACATTTAAAATTAGAGAAAAATAATTAAAAATCGCTCTAGTTCACAATTGCTTCTTTTACAATTATAGCTAAATAAACATTTTTTTTTCCTGGAATATAATAGTCAAGTAGAACCTACAGGACTATTACTTTTTTAATCAGAATTTTGTCTCTCGTCAAAGACAATATTATTAGAGGCTTGAGCGTATTGCGGCAACTGAGCAGGGACGAAATCAGCCATCGTCTCCTTCAATCAGGGGCGGATCCAGGATTTTAGTTTGGGGGGGGGGGCTTGAGCGGACTTTGGTTTTGGGGGGGCTTGGCTTGAGTGCATTTTGGTCCAGAGGGCTTGCCTTCAGTGGATTTTGGGAGGGGCTTGAGTCGGCCATGGGGTAGTCTTTATAGCCTCCTCGGGACTCGAATCAGTAGAGCTAAAAAAAGGTCTCCAAAATTACAAAGTCGGGGGTGGACCCAGATACTTTTGGGGGGGCTTGAGCCCCCTAGCCTCCCCCCTGGATCCACCCCTGCCTCCAGTCATTTAGTAAAACCATGAAGAACCGAAATGATAAAACTGGAACTCAAATCTAGGCGGTGTGCTACCCAATTCCAGTCCTGACCACTTCCATGATATAAAACACTTCACAGCTTAGTTGAGGAGTATAGGTTTATATTACAGAATTCGGGTCACCTTACCCGCGATGAAACAAGTGTAACGTCAAGATCACTAACAGTGAAAACAAAACTAGACCTCATTTGCAGGAAGCACATTGCAGCATTGAAGGGTCTGTATGTCAACTTCTCAAGAGTGACAATAATTATTCAATATACGACATACTCTTCGTGATTTATCTTTTTGACGCAAGACTTGAGCTACCGTTAGAAGAGTTCGATCTAATAGTGGAATACGTAGTTCACTGCTTGACAATTATATTTTCAGTCTTCCACTAATCGTGACTGTATTGGTGCGTAGCAACTGGTACAACGTGTAGTTGAAGGCCTACTCTGGATCTGTTGAACGATTTGTGGAAACCTTTGAGTTAGCGAACCAGCAGTAAGGATCTCAAGTGTATTTACATGATATACACCGATTTGTTTCTACAAAAAAAAGTCTCTGTATGAGGCATAAAGATAAAGAATAAATGGTTCGTCTGCACTGAGCAACAAGTCCATCATGTTAACCACATTTAACGAAGGATAGTAGTTCATCTACAGTGCATTTCATCGAGCTTAAATAATAAACATAGGCTTGAAGAGTCCACAGATCCTTTTTTTCCTGCTGGAAACAATATTCTGTTATACTGAAAGATGAAATTACAGAATTTCGTAAGAACTGTATACTTGTTTGCAGAGAGAGATGACAACGCACTTGCGAAAATGTAATGCTTCGTAGAAATACGTTTACGAACGGAAACTTAAAACAAATAGACAATTTTGTAAAATACGTTGGTAAGCAGTTTAGGAGTTGATTCTATGTACGATAAACTGATATTATACATCGATTATTCGACTGAGTGCTGTAATCTTTTCGTAAATTGCTTATGCCATACAGAAAGTGTTAGTTATTGATTTCGCGGAGTAACTGTGAATCAGCCCAACGCAGCAATAAACTGAGGTGATGTGTCATACGTAAATTACATTCAGTTTGAAGGAACTTTCTTTCACTTCTTTTATAGGTTGTAAGTGTAACGTCATGTCTGATACGTATTTCTACAACTTAAAGTCTTAAACGGAAGTTTTATTAAGACTCTGCAAGTATTTTGATTACTTTCGGAGCAGTGAAAATCTAAATGGAGTAGAGCATTGATACCTTTCACCTTTTGTCCCTCGTAACTTTTGTCTCTTTGAAGTCGATGTTTACCAACTGATGGAAGGCTTTGAATAGGCTCAGAACAGGAGTACCAAAGTGCAGGAGTACTATGAAAAAGTGGGGGGGGGAGGGGGGAGGGACACGGACGATGACAAGCAGTGTGATTGTGGCTCTATTCACACACCTGAGCATCTTCTCGAATGCGGAGATATAGGATTCGTGTGAAAAATAGAAGGCCTGTTCTTAGCCAACGACAAAGCTAGTTTCTGGCAAAACGCTATTTGAAACATTCCGGACACGGAAAGTAAGTACCAACTGTTAATATGTAGAGAGAGATCCTGCAAACAGAAATAGTCGTGTATTATTTTAGGAAGCTTACAGAATGTAGTTAAGTACTGTGTCTTGTTGAAAGACGAAATGTATACGTCTACAAACTGTAAGGCTCCCGGTGTCTGGCTTACATCTTCTGTATGATTTCCAATTGTTACCATCTCCTGATGCTGGTGCTCAATGATTATCTCCCAAAGACGCGGCTGGCGGAACCTGCGTTCTTGTGCGTGACCTTGCAAGTCCTCTCTGATCCGCTGGCAGCTTCACTCACACCTGACGCAACCCGGAGTCAAACAGAACTTCCTGGCTTCTTTGCTATCGAAAGGACTGCTGAAGACTGCGGTATCCGCTACAGTCACCTGTCCTACGTCATTGGCCCTTGGGTACTGAGAATTAATTTTAGGAAACCATTAACTCGGACTGTTTCATATTCCAAGTGGTTTAACTTTATTGAAATGCATTTGAGTTAAGGAGTGTTGCAATAGTTCCTTCGATATCAATGTTGGAAGCTAAAACAGCAATATTCCTCGTAAATTTTATGATTGTTGAGAATGACCATATTTAAAAGCAGACCAAATATTCAGCTAACAGGCGCTTATGAGATGTAACTCCATTGCATTTGCAGTCAAACAGTTTTGTATGTTTATTTTATTGCTTATAGTCATTGTTTAATTTCATTGTAATTAAGTTTTCGCATATTAGGTTTGCTTACTCCAGAAGTGCTCATCCGTAAGAAGGCGGAATATTAAGAGTTTTTTTCTTTTCGCCGTTTAACCGTTCAGCCAACCTGCATAACTTTGATCTATATTGTTACCACCTTTTTTAACTCTATATTCCAATCGTTATATAACAATACATGCAAATGACGAAAGTAAACAAACACAACATAACATTGAACACCAAAGCCCTTGACTGGATTCGAAAGGCGACCCTCCGCATGTGTTTAATTACGTGAGGTATTTTTCCGGAATTCCGGACCCCCCTCACCCCTCCCCCTCCCTCTCCCCCTCAACCCTACCAATGGACATCGCAACTTTTTGATACCCTTTATTTATGGTCTCATGCCCCCCAGGGTTTCTATCCTCCCCTAAAATCAAATTTCGCCTGACTTCCCCCCCCCCTCCTATTCCCTATAACTCCTCACGTAATTAATGGACGCTCCCTAAGCAGCCACATGTGTCACTGTACCCTGGGCTTAATGAACTGATGTGTTGTAGAGGGATAGGCACAGTTGATGCATTCCAGTAGCTTGGTAAGAGATCGGGTAATTTTTTGGACCTTTCCAGAATAATCTGTCAAGAGGGCACCATGGAAATCCCAGAATACGCTAAGCAACACCTTTTAGAATAACTGCTGCCAGAGGTTTCTTTGAATCAATGAAATAATTTGTGTTTATTCTTTTTATTCTCCGATCATAAAACCAAAGCCACCGTAATCTTCCACCTTTATAAGTGGTTTGTCCACCGTGGAGTAAAGAAAATCTCTTCACTTTCTTTGGCAGCCAATACTGTGCTCTAAGCCATACTATTGCGTTCGTGGCACCTTGTCGCACGATTTCTAACCAAGTGTGCCTTTGTCGCGAAATCCGCAGTTCCCTTTATGCGTAATACTCAGTTTTTTCTGTCACTGCATCGCTAAGTAAGTCACTACTTGACATAAGTCGTAAAATGATTGCTCGCGCATCTCACGGTCTCCCTACTGCCGCCTAAATTTTGTATCCAAGATCTGTAGTGTTTCTTGTGTCCCCTAACAACTCCACTGCTCTCCCTCTGCACGGAGAATACCTCAGCACTCGTAATTTTGGCAGGGCGGCAACTTTTACGATATGATTTCCGACCAGGCAAATCCTAGTTCGGTCGGGAAACCAAACAGCTAGTCTCTACATCACGCATATAAGATAGAATGTATAGCTCGTTCAGTTAAGAGAGGCGGCTCAAGGTCAGTCTGCTCTATCCCCACTCCACTGCCTTCACCACTACAGGTGAAGGGGAAATTTACCATTCGTCCGCCTGGACACAGCGTACGGCGCAGAGAGGTAGGAGGGGAGGGGGCAGAGAGGTGAGGAGCGGGGTGAGGGGACATGACCTTGAGCCGCCAGTTCAGAGCGAACAAGGTATAATTGTACTGAAGATAACCGTAGCGTTGAAACCTACACCGCAAACCGCTACGTCCACCCCTTCTTAGTTGCATGGCACCATTTTTCTGTTCTTTGGTCTCAGGGTTGCAATAATACAAAGCTGGGCGGAAACCGTTAATCCGTTAATCGAACGGAGTTAACAAAATTTAAAAACTTTAACTTTTAAGTTAACCTAAAAAATCTTTAACGTTCTTCTTAACTTCTGTTAAATTGAACTTCTGTTAGATTGAACTTCCGTTAATTTTAGTCCGTTACATTGGTTGTTGACGGCATTTCATTTGTTTGAATTGTGTGCCACGGCACAATGGTACATTCATCGAGTCGTATAGCGAACGAATCAGGTAATGCGAAATGCGAATGCTAGCCTTATGCATATATAACTGTTTTGCTAAATTGTTAGGAATGGCGTGGGTGTGAGCAAGAACGCTAGAGTGATGGAGTGTTTGTATTTTACGTCTGCAAAACGGCGCTCACTACTCGTATCAAATTCGATCGGTGACCGATTTTCAAATTTTGACAACCTAAATTTTTTACTATGGGGATTATAGAGCTACTTTTTAGTTTGTGTTGGTTTGGAGTTTGTTAGTGAAATAAATTAAACTGGCATTAGTTACATGATTACATCATGGAAACTGAAGATTTAGAATCTGTTAGTGAAAGCAGCAATGGTAACAATAGTAACGAGAAGATCAAAAATCCTTGGTGACATTTATGCGATTATGTTGCAGTTAAATCAAGATTGAGAGAACAGTTCATTTATGAATGCAAACTGTGTCTGCCTAAACTTTTTATAATCTAAGCTCACGTTTCTAGCCCTAATAATCTTAAATAACACACGACGAGGATGCATATATCCAAAGATTTACAGTTTGAAGAAAAATTAAAAGCAGGGTCAACACATGGGAAATGGTAAAACAGCCTTCTTCATGTGCTGTGGATTCTTCTGGTGTAGATAGATGAACCTATCCTCCAATACTCAGATATTGCGATTATCGAAGTTAACTTGAGTAGCAGATTAACGATTAACGAAGCTAACTTTTGGATTAACTGTGCCCAGTTCTGATGGTACATTTCAGCTGCTGCTTCCTCTTGGAAGATTTACTTCACGGAGAAGCAGAATCACAGCACACAAAGTACAACGACCTGTTTCAAGTGGTACCGTACGGAGCAGGGCTGGCGTTAGGGGGGGGGGGGGGGGTAAGCGGGTCAAATGTACCGGGGCCTGCCGGCTGATGGGGGGCCCGATTACTGGCTGCAGGGGCCCCCAGGCCTCGAAGCCAAGAATCCCCCCATTTTACCCGGGGCCCGAAATTTCTAGCGCCGGCCCTGGTACGGAGGATGTTTTACATCGACCCTTGGCCAGTGTAGACATCCTGCACCATCGCCAATTTGCGAGAACCAATGCTTGCAAGATTTTATGACTCTTCACTGAAAGAGGGTCGGCCATACCCCTTATGATATTCGAAGTTGGTTTGCTCACACTGAAGACGTCGGCGTCATTAACCTGTACACTGGGGCTCACAATGGATGCCCGAAGTTTTCTTTTTTAGCCAAAGAAACTCATGACTACACGAGAATTATCTTTCTCCAAGAGATGCGGCATCTGGTTTTGCTCTAGAGGCGTCCGACGAAACTAAAACACGTGATCTTTGTAATGTCCTGATACTAGAGGAATGTGTGTATCTAGAACGAGATAGCGCAGTTCTCATTTGCTAGAATCAATGACACGAACTTTATGGTTACCCCTTGTAGCTTACTGAAACATCGACGTCTATATATAGCGTAGCAACCAGACTCTTTGATCGTGGGCAACCAACTGTTACGCATGATGCCGAAAGGAAAGCCAAGAAACTACTGTGATTATATCCAGAAGTTCCCAGATATCTTCCTTTCCTCTTAGTTACCACGGAGGTGACAATCGTGCAGATATAAACTTATTATATATTCTTCCAGCTACGGTTAAACCCGAAAATACGCCTGCCGTGATTTACGGAAATAATGAAAACTAAATTCTGTCTGGACGAACCGGTTTTCAAAGACCGGTACTCCCAAAAAAGCCACTCACTCATCGGATTTGCTGTCTTTATTTGAAACCTGGCATTCCACAATAATTCTGCTGTTATAGTATATGCTCGTGGATTCTGATTAGCAGATTGAAATATTTCGCGAGAATGAGGACTGCATATTGGCTGGATAATTATAGAGCATTTCTATTACTTCGTGAACCATAATCTGGCGTCGTTGACAACTCAAAGATGTTCATAACTTAATTCAACGCTTTGAAATTGCAGCACCTGATTCGTTCTGCACGCATGCTTTATCTTATTGACAGTTATAATACAATAATATTTATATTTTATTCAGAATCGTTACTATATAATTTCAGGTAACGGTTTATGAGCGTGGAACGTGGGTGGCCTTGTGAATTGACCGTCGCAGGAACTGGCTTAGGATCTTGTTACGCAAGCTGGGAAACTTGATTCAGATAATATCTTTTGCTTATGTATTCGTTGTTATTTGGAAAATATGCTGGGTTACTTAACTTGTTTATGGAAGAAATAGCTGAAGGCAATAGTTGTACAGGATGACAAAGAGGAAGTCATCTAAGGAAATAAAATGAAAAACTGAATGTGGAGTAACGGTTGAAGAACTTTGTTGGCGGCATTATTTTATAATCGGATAAAAGTTAGTATATCAAAGTATTACTTACTGGAGCTAGCAAAACTGGGAGAGGATTTATATTGAATTTATATAAAAACAGAGAAAATTTGACGAAGTACAGCAGAAATCATAAGAATAACAGAAGACTAAATATATATACCATAGATAAGATAAAATGTAGCAGAAGAAGCGATAGAATTCTGTTGTTTGCGAGGAGCAAAATTAAAATAGATGGCCGACGCAACAATGACATAAATAGGAAATGAGCGCCAGCGAAATTTTCTTTAAAAATGAAATCCATTTGCTATTAAACATTTAATTACTAAACAGAGAGAACCTTTTTGCCAAACCGAGCGTGCTGGGTGAATGGCCTGGTCTCGCATTCGGGAGGACGCGGGTTTGAATCCTCGTCCGGACATCCAGATCTGGGTTTTCCATGGTTTCCCCAAATCACTCCAGGCGAAAGCCGGGATGCTTTCCTTCAAAAATCCCATGGTTGAATTCCTTCCGTTCCTTGTCCCCAGTCGCATCCCGCCTCTAATGACCTTAGCCGTCGACGAGGCGAAAAAAAACCCCTACTCTTTGCCAATTTTGAATGATTAAAATTTCTTCCATCAACGGGGTTTGAACTAGCCAACCTTCTGACAGGCACCAAACACATTACTGTGATGCAGCGACCTGATATAAAGGGATAGGCGAGAGTAATACGAAACAGTACCTAAATAACTTGATTTTTTTAAAAGAAATGCTATATTAGCATAGGACTGTACTCCCCTAGTACTTACTTTGTTCTGTCTACGCAGCAGCATAGTGAATTTCGACAATGTTATAATTTGTTAGACCGTTTCGTCCACCCATTTAGTCGGCGCGTGATGCAAAGGTTTGTACTTCCTGCCGGAAGTGAGCTAACTGGGACCCTTAATTCTTCAATGGACAGGTCCCCCCGCCTGCCCACGACAATCAACCCTCAACCGATTAAATTCATTCCTAATCTGTCCTCCAGCCAGCGTTCAGAGAGTCAAAATTATTCTAAATAATCTAGTTTCGGTTACGCCTATAGGTGGCCGTTACCTATAAATAAACTTACTGCAGCTTGTCATGCAAAATATCTCTGTTGCAATTTTAATTTCAAACTTTGGAGAAACAGGCAGGGATGGAAAACACGGCACAAGAAATCTTTACTCAGGAGTAATCAATGAAACCAGAGCTAACTTCCTGCAAGTGACATATAGACATATTTTCCGCTTATATGTCTCCCAGACTTGGGTTTACACCTTCAACTTTTTATAACTCTTTGGTTTCTAGTCTCCGTGCCCAGTATTCATAATGTTAACATCGTGTGCATATAGCTGTGGATTATTGTGTGATTTTCATGTGAATAAAAGATGGAGAGAATGTGAAATCAACCAGATCTGCTCTACCGACAGACACAAAGGAGATCGCCACGGTCAAATCACCATCAAAACCGTCAAATGCGTTCACTGCATACGCACTACGAAGATGCTTGGGATCCGACCAAACCTTGGCACAATACCCTGTGATACTTATCCTCCGAAAATAACTGACAGTCAAAATCTTTTCTGCCAATGCGCCTCAAAGGAACTAACGTTATATCGAGTAGATGGTTTATCCATTTTTTTTTATTTTTTTTTTACTTATGGCTTTACGCCTCGTCGATGTCGAGGTCATTAGAGACGGGATGGGACTGGGGGCAGGGAACGGGAAGGAATTCGGTCTTGGCCTTTTTGAAGGAAGCATCCCGGCATTCGCCTGGAGTGATTTGGGGAAACCATGGAAAACCCAAAACGGGAGATGGGAAATGAATGACTTTGAGTTAGCTCGAGGTCATGGTCAAACTATTTTCCTTGGGTACATAGTTAAACTGTTTGTAAGCAGCTCTCCATGACAACCTAGGCAGCCTACCATTATATAATAGTATCCTTCTAATTACTGAATCCTACATTACCTTGCTTGGCAATTCGTCAGTGCGATGTGGACGTAAAAATAAGAAGCGTCTCTTATGTCTTTTCGAAGAATAGGCGATAAAAAGTCGACACAGATTCTCACAACATCTCTTACTTTATCTCAGATCTACAATACAAAGAAACCACAGCAACGATCATATTCACCTTTACACTGAGGGGCATCCATTAATTACGTGTGATAAAATGGGGGGGGGGAGGTTTCGGAGACGTCTCGAGTGGGGGGGGGGGACAGAAATTTCACGTCATATTTTTAATTCCTTGGAGAACAGTAGTGCCACCGTACGTAGTGGGTGATCGGTTAACGCTCTGGCCTCGCATTTGGGAGGACGCCGGTTCGAATTCCCGTCCGAGCATCCAGATTTGGGTTTTCCATGATTTCTCCAAATCACTCCAGGTGAATGCCGAGATGCTTCCTTCAAAAGGCGATGGCCAAATTCCTTCCCATTCCTAGTCTCAGTCCCATTTCGCCTCTAATGACCTCGACGTCGACGAGGTGTTAAGTCATAAGTAAAAAAAAAACAAAAAACAGTAAAGCCAAAAAGAAGGTCTACAACGTCCATCCCAAGATTGGAGAGAAGGAGTCTGCCCTTGAGAACACGAAAGTTAAAAAAAAGGGGACCCCTCAAGTTTTCAATTCACCATAAGGTGGGAAGGGGTCCCACCAAATCTCACAACGGGTACAGGGGGCGGGCCGGATTTTCGAAAAAACACCTCTCGTAATTAATGAATGCCTCCCAATTGGTACACAACAAAATGAAAGGGGAAACCGCCTCATTTAAATTTCCGGACCTTTTTACATAGGAGGACAAAGTGGGACAACCTGTTCCATGGGAGCCCCTTAATCACCGGATAGAGAGATTCGTTCATACTGGTATTCAAGAATTGAACGACGACACAGCGTGCTATCCGACGGCCGTAGCAACGTATAAACCTCCCTTGTACGTTAGCCTGGCACATTATGTCTGGGAGGAAACAATGTTGTAACACACGCCGTCAGCCCGTCACTTGTAGAGGAGTGTGCCTTCTCTCTCGTCAGTGGGCCGTATTTCACAGGCTCGCCTTTGAGCGGTCAGACGGGTCGACTGAATGGGCGCTTTGTGTCGGGCGAGCACTAAACTGCCTGAGCTATGTTTACAGGCACCTCACAGTCAGGAAGCTGCTTCCGGCGCAGCCACTGTGCTACGTACTGCCGTATCCGCAAACGGAGTAAACTGTAATCACTTGCTGTCAAAGACTGTTGCACGAGGAAAAGGAAGGAATGGTAGACCGCCAGTTGGAATTCGGGATCGGGCGTTGGTGTCTTTCAGTATCTTATAAAGCAAATTTAAATACGCATGGAGCTATTAGACGGGGTTTCATTGCGCTGGTAGTAAAGCGATCGAGCCTCAACGAAATCAAATTACAAGACTTGAAAAGTTACAAGTTTGGAAGACATATGGCAATATATACATTTCACACTTAGTATAAACGCTCCAGATGTAAAAAAAATCTGTTTATAACTATGGTGGGTCCTACGATCTCCCCCCCCTCCCCCCTTTTGCCTCTTGATTAGGTGAATAGGTCACTAGTGTCTTCACAGTCCATAATGTTTGTAACGAAGAAAAAAATGCTTACTATTTAATTTCATTCTTCTGATATCTTAACCGTTTTCTTAATGCCTTACTTTCCTTCTTCACAATTCCTTAAATTCTTCTCTACCTTGACACGTCTTAACCAATACCGCGTTGCTTACAGATCTCTCTCTTATTTGCCTGTATTACTTCGACAGCCTGTTAACCATAGCAAAACCAAAAAGACGTTCTTAGAGTTTTTACTATCCTATGGTGAACAAATAAACGATAAAATTATTCATTTAATAATATCAGTTTATCCGAAATCCAGTTATAGTAATGGAGGGAAATTTGGCATACGTATCGTAACATTCTTTCAAATTGGCACAATTCTCTCCCAGTTCTATTGACTTCCACCTAACTGAAAACGAGTCCTAAACTCAAAAAGGATATTTTCCAATTCTATGCATAGTTCCAAATGGGCTTGCCAACTTTTCAGTTCAGTTTTCAACGACAGGACATTTGGCCACGAAGGGAGGGGGGGAGGGGGGAGAGAGAGATTTATGTTATAAAAGTATAATTAATAAGTCAATTTGTTCTTTTATTTTTAAAAATAATTGTTATGACAGACACGAACTAAAAAATAACCAAAGACTCTGCGGGAAAATCATGCTTAACTTCCTTTCTTCTTCTCATCGATATCGGCTATCTAAGAACCACGAAAAGTAATTCCGTGCATTCTTTTCGATGCTTCGTTTCTTGACTTCCAATAGTTCTTCATCCTCTCACTTTGCTGTTTCCTCCTTTCTTCTGTCCATATGTTATTACATTTCCTATTCTCCTTCTCCAGGAAACCCTTGAAATTTTGGATCAATCTCCTAAAAGTTACTCTAAAGTTAAATCTTCTGTTATTCCGATCTCAATCATATCTTTCATTACTCCTTGGATCCACTGGTTGCCCTTCTTACTCTTGTAAACATGATTGAAAATTCTTTTTGTAAGTCTATTGTTATCCATTCTCATTATGTGACCAAAAAACTGAATCTCCTCTTTCTAATCGTGTCTGACATCCTTTCAGTTTCTTCTTCTTCGTATAGATCTTTATTCCTCCGGTGTCTAAACTCACCATTTTCAATTTTTAGTGGTCCCCAAATTTTTCTCAAAATTTTCCTTTCCCTTTTCTCTCTTCTATTTCTCCAGTTTTCATAGAGAACAAGCATTCTGAGGCATACAGTCCTTCTGGTTTGATTACTGTGTTGTAGTGTTTGATTTTAGTTTTCCTTGATGGATTCTTCTTATTGTATGTATCTTTTTTCAGTTGGTATGCTAGTTCTAGTTTTCTTGCTCTTGATATATTTGCTTCCTTATCAAGCCCATTAATCTGAATTACTTACCTAGATATTTAAATTTATTGGCCTTGTTAATTTTTCCGTTAGTACTGTGGGTGAATCCCTAATATTGGTCATGAATTTAGTCTTCTCAAAAGAGATCTGAAGTCCAACTTTTCCTGCTATATCTTTCAGAAGGTTGATTTGTTCGAGGGCGGTTTCTATACTTTCAGAAAGAACCGCTATGTCATCAGCGAAGGCCAAACAGTTTATCCCAACCCCTTTGTGCTTTTAACCTAATCTTATCTCATGGTGAATTCCCCTTTCCTTGAGTTTCTCTTCCCATACTCTTATTACATTCTCCAAAATACAATTGAAAAGAATTGGGGAAAGCCCATCTCCCTGCCTGACACCAGTTTTTATTTTAAATTCCTCTGAGATCTCTCCCATAAATTTCACTTTTGAATTTGTTCCAGTGAGGGTCTGCCTGATTGTGTTGACCGATTTTGAGTCAACACCAAATTCCTGCAAATGTTCAGTAATGAGACTCTATCTACTGAATCGTAGGCTTTCTTGAAATCCACATAAACTACAACATAATTTTTGTTCTTTGTAACCCTGTCTCGTATTACAGTTTTCAGATTTAGAATCTGTTCTACACAGGATCGTCCTTTTCCGAACCCACCTTGGTATTCTCCAATTTGTTTGTCTATTGCTGGTTCACCTCTGTTTTGAAGAGCTTTTGACAGTATGTTATATGTGACTGCTATCAGAGAAATTCCTCTGTAATTATTCACATCTGTTTTGTCGCCATTCGTGTGCAACTTTCTTTATCCTATCAAATTTCACAGTAATTTTACACATGTCAAAATATGCGGTGCAATCGTTTTTCTTATGCAGCCAATTTTTTAGCCCCTCGTCTCTGAAACTATTTCCGTATTTTCGTTGGTAATTCACTCAATTTATATATGTAAGATACAAATTAATAATAGTACTCATTCCTTCATTCTCCGCAAACAGAACAAGTACCACGTTGCTTTTTTTAATGTCTTTTGGCATCTTAGGTCGTACATTCAGCCTGATGTATTTTTTCAGATAATTAGACACACCACAGGATGGACATAACATTTAAGATCTCGTGCCCGCGGCGTGATTCGAACCGGCGAACTTCGGCACGCGGAGCTAGCACTCTAGCCCCTACGCTACCAAGGCATGCCACGTTGCTTCTTAGATATAGTTTAGCTAACTGAAACAATAAACATATCGCTTCCTGATAATCGGATATGCGACTGTCTTAAACGTTTGAACATAGAGCGAAACAGTTGAAACACGTTCAGAGAATAGGGGAATAAGGAGCAAGACGTGGCGACCTTGTTTATTTCTACACATTTGAGAAACCATCAACCCGTAATTTTCAAAAATTTCTTAATAATCATCATTTTGTGTCTTATCGCGTGTAGTTAACCGGACACGGACAACGGACAAATCGCGCAAAAACCGAACAGTCCGGTAGAAAATCCAACACGTCTGTGAATTTTCAACGTGCTGAAGGCCAGCCATAATACATCCAGTGGCAAGAGAAAGGACCGTATTTATTTACAAACAAAAAATAAAAAATAAAAAAAAAATCAGCAGGAAACGTGACTGCACGGTATTTATTTTTATGACATCCAGTGACTATAGTTTTTTCGAATTTTTCCGTTCCATACCACCAGTGTACAAAATTATATAAATATCAAAATATCTTATTAAAAAAAGACTGAATTACCTTGCCTTGAAACAAAAGCAAATCGGACGGATGGACAAGTTGAAGGGAGAAGAAATCAAA
The DNA here is from genome assembly GCA_031002005.1 of Vandiemenella viatica. Taxonomy (NCBI): domain Eukaryota; kingdom Metazoa; phylum Arthropoda; class Insecta; order Orthoptera; family Morabidae; genus Vandiemenella; species Vandiemenella viatica. Next base: position 70,368,012 of record JARYHS010013631.1, read on the forward strand.
GATTAGGCTTTACAAATCGAGTAACTGAGGAAGTTGTTTGAGCTGGATAGCAAATATGGAGGAGGGCGTTAGTGATGACTAAATAAATCATTTAACAATTTTTACTTTTGGTCCTAGAGTCCGGAGGTTAGTCCTGTAAAACGGAAACGTTCTTGGAAAATAATTTCTGAGAATTACTGCCATGTCGTCTGACCAATTCAACAGTTCGCCGAGCACTGAAGATCTCTGCAGTCTAAACGCTGTATTTAAACAAGAACGTACAGTGCTGCACCCGGGAGTATTTCTTGTTTGCAGAGAGGATATTAAAGAGACGCCTGAATGCCTGATGGAGGATTCTGTCCCACGCCGGGCCGGGCGCAGTATGTGGATGACGTCACAGGTCACATGGGGCGCACCCGTCGCCTCGCCACGTTTTTGTGGTCTGCCCGCTTGTAAACACACAGCAGAGCTGCACAAAGTCCCCAGGCGACTAGACTACACACCAGTGCTTCCAGCTCTCCACCCAACACCGTCTAAGGGCTGTCGCTGGGTCGATTATGTCCTTCAGTATTTTAGAGTAAAATATGTCTGTCCTTGTTCCGGCCACGGTCTTCTAAACACTTCTGCGGCCACTAGGTTTTCACCGTAACTTATGAAGAAGTGTATCGTGATTTTACATTCACATAGAGCTTGTTCCAGTTTATTTCGATATTTATGCCGATCCTACAGTCACGCTTATATTCAGCAACTGACAAAGCTACGTGAGGTAGACGGCACTTTGCAAAATAATTATTATCTTAGGGAGCGATATAAGGGGGCGGGGGGAGGGTGCGGAAGATGTTCGCTGGAAGGCTAGCTGCGCTACGTGGGGAGGGGGGGGGGGTTCAGAGCCAGGCCACATAGCTTTCCATTCATATCATTTTTCACTATTAAAATAAGTTACAGAACACACAACAACATGTGAATATTTATTTCCTTAATTTAATTATCTCCGTATGTAATTTACAATAGTCTGAAAAGAGAAAACAGTACAAAATGTCTTCTGGAATCAAAAGGGGAAAAGCTATGTACTACGTGGGGGGGAGGGGGTAAAGGCAAACGACACTTCGGGCTACGTGGGGGAGGGGGGATTCACAGGATGACAAAATGGAGCTACGTGGTTAATGGACACGTTATCTATACATTCCAGTCACAAGGCGTAGGCATTATTATTTTCCGATTTCACCTCTCCTGTCATTGCAAAGAAAGTACAATTTGATAGAAAGTATTTCACTGGGGTTGTAAACGAACTGCATGTTCGTATATTCGTCAGTAAATACAAGCGGAAAAATGTCACGTGCGTGCCATTGAATCCCAGCCTAACCTCTGCAACAAGTGGACTACCGGCACTTAAGGAGCTGGTGACAATTTTGTTGTATGATTTGTTCGCCCTTCGTAACGTTAGAATACTTTACTGCTATGAGCTATTGTTGTTATTTATATATCATGTTAATTACACTGGAATTATATTAAAAATACAAAATTCAGGCAGTCACACTTTATAATTTCGGTAAGACTAATTCCAAACATAAAAAAACACAAACATGTGTACATTATTAGTTTTCAGTTTAACTTCTATCTCTTTGGTTTTTGGAAGTTTTAAACAAAATTTAATTGATATTTCATTTAAATATTATGATTTGCAGTATTATTAAAAGTACATAAATTATTGTAATTAACTATCATTTATCATTACAGTAATTAAAATTAATATTTTTGTTATTTCTTCTAAAATTTTGAAGATGAACTTATAGTTACTATATTGATAATTAAACATAACATAATCTGCAGATTATAACAATCCTGAAGAAAGCTTCTAAGAGGTCACAGTGCTTAATATTAAGCTAGCGTTGCAGCTGAAATACTATTCACAAACAAAGTGCCACAAGTACGACTCTCCTATTTTGATAAGTTTCAGATATTTTATCGTAGGCAGAATTAAAATCTAAGATTAGTTTTTTAATAGTGAAAAAAACATAGTTAAGGAATGAACTAAGTTGAGGATACAAACTGAAAATTTTTGTGTTTCATATAGAGAAAAAAAAATTGATTTCTACGAAACAAAATTGCTATACTTTTCTCCTAAGAAATTATAATAAAAACAATTTTTTCAGCCTGTTTACTTAATTTTGAGGGAGTTAAACACCTAATTGTTTTAAAAATCTAACAAAAACCAACAGAAAGATCTGAAACACATATATGTCAAACGCAGTGTTTTCTTACGGCAGTAATCAAAATTCAGCAACTTTACGCGCCACCAATATTCTTTACGTGCCTTGCCCACAAGAGTCATTTGCTTCCCACGATCATTGGAAACGATTGTGTGTTGTCTGACACTCACCAGTGTCAACAGGGATTCACGTATCGGGGATCCTCCGAAAATCCTTCAATTCAACACTGAGAAGTTGACTATAATCCTGCTTTCTAACATTCGAACACTTGCATCCATCACAATTGGGAGGGACAACATTTTATACAGTCGGAATTTGAATTGCCCCCAAAGGCTACTTGAACTTAAACACCAAAATTACCAATATACTCCCGGGAATGTTTGATCCCCTTCATAGAACATTATGAAACAATGCTGCCATCTGCAGTACAAAACTTAAGGACATGGATCACTGATAAAATTTCTCTGACAGCCTGTAACAACCAAAAGCTTTTAGGCGGACCATGCTCTGTGCTATTATGTGGAATAAATTTTTTTACTAAAAGTCTTGAGATATTTCGCTATGTGAACCAAGATACTGGAACAGAAACCGAGGGTTTTGGTATATGGATGTACAGTCTGTAACGGTCATACGCCTAGTTGCTTTGTAAGATGTTAAAAAATAAGATTGAAAAATATTTTTGTTATGTGTAACAAATGTAAAGTGGCGATATAAAATATTAATAAGATGTTTTTCAAGAATATCTGACAGCAAGGAGGAAATGTGAGGGCTGGTCACGGATATTATAATAATAAGAAGGGAAGAATTATGGAATGAATGTAATGGATCGAGGAGAACTGTACGATATGAAACTGGAAATGGCACCGGTAGGAAGATCCCGGAATATGAAAGGATACTGAATTAGGCGGCGGCCAAAGAGAACATTATTGATATTGAAGTTGGGTTATGTTAATTATGCATATTGTGAAAAGTGATGTATAGAACGGAGTAATATATGAAGTGCTGCAGAGAGATTTCATAGTGTTGTTAATTTAATTTAAAGAAAGAACTCATAAAAGAATTTCAGATATGGTATAAAGTTTTATTTCAGATGATAAAAAAGAAAGATGATGAATTGTAACCGGAATGGCGAGCGCTGAAATCCGTTTTAGCAAAAAGAGACGGCAAAAAACCTATTTCCTTCTTGGTGGAAAGTCTTAAGGAGCACAAGGTAAAGGACGATTTTGTAAACTTGCTTATAATCATCGTCAAATGTTCAGAGATAGTATTTAAATATTGATTAGTTGAAGTAAGAAAGGAAAAAGTGTTAGTTTATGTAGAAGATTTCCATATGACAGGAATACGCCGAAAGGGTAGTTTGTAATTCGAACACCGAGGAAACACAATTCGTTACTTAAATGAAGGAGGCGAAGAATAAGAAAGAGGAAAATACCGCCGGCGACGAGGTCATTATTGCCGGGAGAATATCGTGGATGGAGGAATAGAAAGTCATGGGTCATCGTATGTATGAAGGTAAAATCCCAGCATTCACCTGCAGTAATTTCTGGAAACTACAAAAGACAGCAATCTGTATTCCTGGATCGCCCTCCCCATTGCCATACCCAAACGTTGCCTCTCACCTTTACAGAACATCAAATAAAATGCTTTGCTGTACCTTGACATTAATCCCAGAATACCTCACCGACTGTTCATATCTGAGCCACAATTTATCTTTGCAAACCGCATTTCTGCTAAAATACACAGAAGTTATTTTTATCCGAATAACTCTGCAGATTGCATGAGACGAGTGCTGGCAGTCTAATTTTTAAATCTCGTTTATACAGAGAGCCGCAAACAGAAGTACTAAAACAGCGAACCGAGAAAAAAAATTTAAACTTGGTTAAATCCCAGGCAGGCCCTCGTCCTCTTTAATTATTGCGATCCGTGAGTGTTTCTGGAATTTAAAGCATGCCCCGAGGTTCCTGTCTCGAACAATATATTTTCACCCCCTGGTTTGACCTACTTCAACATTTTCCTTCATTTTACCTACCACTTCAATGCGTTGTTTCGCAATACTTCCTTTATGCATTTCTGATCTTTTTTTTCATTTAAATTATATCTCATTATGTTTTTTTTTTTTCTAGAATTCCTCTCTGATTTTTCTTCAAGTGGATTACTGAATTTTACTTACTGTTCGTTGCGGTTTAACATTATGTTGATCGTAATAAAAGATCTTTGCTAATAAAGGAGACACATTAGCGAATTAAACATAATTTACACTAACTCAATTCTTGTAACTTGTCTTCCACAGTATTTCCAATATTTTTTTATTCACTTATCTTACAATATTGTTTGACGAGGTGTTCTTGCCAAATTTTAAAGAACGTAAATATTTTCTTTTGCGGTAATTTTCTTCCGTCGTCATTCACTCGGTTTGTTTAATGTTATCCCTCATCTTAATCTATCTTGAGCTAACCTCTACGTCTCAGCATTCGCTTTAAAATTCACATTCTGAACTATTAGCTTCACAAATTTTAATATCTGTTGCCCGATACAATTTTTTTCATTCACAGAAGAATGCTGAAAATTAAGTGGACAGACAAAGTAAAAAATGAACAAGTTTTGGAAATGATGGGTGAGGAAAGAAGTTTGTGGAAGAAGCTTACAGAAAGAAGAGACAGGCTGGTAGGACATATTTTGAGACATGCTGTATTAGTTAATTTGCTGGTGGAGGGAACAGTCTAAGGTAAGAACTGTAGAGGAAGACAGATATTAGAATACATGAAGCAGATAATTGAGGACGTGGGTTGTAGGGGATATGCAGAGATGAAGAGGTTAGCACAAGATAGGAAGGGATGGAGGATTGCATGAAAACAGTCGAAAGACTGACACAGCAAACAAAAAAAAAGGATCCTACACTAACAAATTAACTAATAACTCAACGTTTCATTTTCCATATTTATTTTGTTAAATTGGTTTTAAGTATGATGTGTGTGCCTCTAAAACTCAAAAACTATTCCCGGTACGATCAAGGGAGTTATATGATGTGGTTGTCCTTTATCCCTTATCCATGAAGAAGGTTTCCGTTTTTAACTGAAGGCTGTGCTGTTGAAGACATAAGGGCTGGAAATTTCGTCCTCTAGAAATTTCTAGAACAGTCCAGAACATTCTAAAGTATTCGAGATCATTCTCCAACATTCCAGAATGTTCCGGGATGTTCCCGAACGTTCCAGAACATACATATTTTAAAGTTCATCATAAAGTTTATCCCTTTATTCCAACTACCATACAATCTCATATCAACTCCCTGATCGAAGCCGGGTACCCCAGCTAGATCACTGTGGAACGTTCCAGAACACTTTCGAATGTTGTGGAATGTTCTGGAACATTGTGGAATGTGGACCATTTGAAGCCTTTTTTTGGATCTGTGGGACTACCCATTGGTGAGTTCAAACGTCACTTTCTTGTCAGTGACGAGCGGAAGAACCGAAGTAAAAATTCCAAAGTAGTGCAGTACGTGAATAAAAACATTCAGTGAAAAAGGTTTTCATTTTTATCTGAAGGGCGTGTTGTTTAAGATATAGTGGCTAGACAGTAAAGTGTAATTAGTCAAAGTGATACAGTGACTGAATATAAATCGAAAATAAAGTGTGAAAAGTGTCTAAAGTGTACTTAGTGCATTTGTTAATAAAAAGTTGATTTGATTTATATATTACGCAGTGCCCAAACTTAAAAGAGGAGAAGATTTTCCCAGTTCTGAGACGAAACGGCAAGGGTAAAAAAAAAAAAAAAAAAACAGCGAAAAACGAAACAGTCGAAGAGCGCGAGGTACTTTTACGTTCCCAACGAACGAGAATGAGCACCGAGAGAAGCAGAGAAACCGATGAACAACGAGATGAATGAATTAAAGAATCAAAAATTGCGACAAAATCTTATAATAAAAGACTGCGAACGCAAGCCACCTATGGAAATATCAACCTATGAGAAGCGCGGACGAAGACAAGTAAACAGTAATACCTAACAAATGAAGCATTCCACTACGACCCGACAAAAGAATATAACAAACACAAACACGTCGCTATAGGAAAAATGGATAACATCTGCCAATATTGCAACGCGAAAAAATTCGGTGGAGAAACACCTGGATTCTGTGGCATGAATGGAAAAATTCGATTACCACCACTGGAAGCAACCTCCGAAGGAATTTCTATATTACATGACCGGGGAAACTCCAGAACTGAAACACTTTCTTCAAAATACAAAAGCGTACGGCGCCTGCTTCCAAATGACTTCATTCGGTGTTACTTCGATCAATACTAAGACATGAAATCGATTATGCCTTTTCCATCCAAGGACAAATCTATCATAAAATGGGATCATTACTATCACTACCCAACAAAGACTATAATTCCCCAGAATACCACTGATCTCTGCTGAACTGCCATTGAAATTTAAAGGACTGCAATTTCCAATCAAATTAACCTATAGTTTTACTACAGGGCGTTCGCCGGAAAACGCTACCCTCCCAGTCTGTTGCCGTCGGCAACTTGCTCGGGCAGTCGGGCCAGCAGTTTCCGCCACACGGCACCGTGAATCACCGCACTGTTTAACACCTCCGCTGCCCCAACAGTGCAGTGCAGTGACCCTTACATTGTTAAGAACGGTTTCTTTGCATTGTAGATAGTTTGTGACTTCAGTCTCTTATTAATCAGTGTTGTGAATAAACGTTTCTTTGCGGTTTGGCTGGTTTGGGGATTCATACTCTTATTAATCTGTACCGTGTTTGAGTGTGAGTAAAATTATGGTACGTTACAGTTTGCAATAAAGAATATTTCTCTACGATACATATGTGAAGAAGAAGTCGTTTAAAAAGTGTCGCAGTAAATTTCGTCGCGAATTTCCTGGCGCTTTACTGCCAGCTAAATCAACAATTCTGCGTCTGGTTAAAAAAGTAAGAGAAACGGGTTCATTTTTTAACAAAAAGAGACTGTCGGTCAACCGTATTCTCACAGAGGAGAAAATTGACGATATCGCTTTTCGACTAGAACAGTCACCCAAAAAATCATTAAGTCAGTTAGGGCAGCGTGTGTCTCGAAATATGTTCATAAGATGTGAAATGTGCATTACACAAGAGGGTCAACACTTCCAGCATCTTGTATAAGGTAAGCTAATGAATTACGTCACATTTAAATGCTTAGCACACAAGTTTATGAAGTTTATGAAGCGTAATTATTATGAAATAGTCCGCGGCCGACGGTCGAACAATGCCGGAAACTGAGCGCTCGCTCGCCGGGAGCAGTTTCTTCCTTGTAGCGCTAACAGTGGGTTGCGTTTCCCGGCGAACGCCCTGTATTAACAAAGCGCAAGGACAAACTTTAAAACATTGCGGCATCAACCTCCAAGACTCCTCCTCCTTTCACGGTCAACTATACATAGCTTGCTCTCGAGTAAGAAATTCGATAAAGAAATGAAAAATATTGTTTACAAACAAGTATTTCAAATATTTGGAATATATTATTAACAAAAAAATTATCTCATATGTTTTAAAGTTTATCCTTTTATTCAAACTACCTCGCAATCTCATATCAACTCCCTGAGTGAAGCCGGGTTCTCCATCTAGTACTTGTAAAAAGTTCATTTTTATTTCATTCGTTTCCCTTTATAACTCCATTTTTTGTTTTGTTTTTTGTAATAAGAATTTCCATCCATTGGTGGGGCTAGGTTAGAATATTCCTGGGAGCCGTTTTAAATTGATGCTAGCCTCTCTTATGATTTTCTATCTTTATTATAGCCACCTCATTTTTGTATAGATTATTCTTCGGTCATCTTCAAAATTTTGAATAGCTTGTCCCATCTGACAAACTTTTTCAAAGCCACAAATGGCATAAAAGTGTCCGGAGTAGAGTGTAACTGGACAAAAATTTGTACATATATTTTCGAAAAAAATGAATGTGGTCGGATTTTGATGAGGTTTTCAGTAAGGCTGAAAGACTATAGGCTTCCTCGGTGAGTCAGTTGCGTAAAATCTTCTCGAGATTCCCACCGGGATAGCGACGTTTCGGAGCCTGCCTCTGGCTCCATCTTCAAGTGAAATAAGAGATCGTTCATAAACTACGTAGCTCAGTATCGGGGGGGGGGGAGAGAGAGGGTTAAGTAGAGAGCTACGTTGTGCTACGTGTAGGGAGGGTCCCGAGCCAAGCCGCGTGGCTTTTCTTTCATATTATTTGTCACAGTTAAAGTGCAGCACACACAACAGCATGTGAATATTTTTTGGCGTTATTTAATTATCTCCGTACGTAATTTAGATGTCCTATACACTGGCAGTATTGCGCATGCTCTTGACTTGGGTTGCGCGGGGCAGGAGCATTTGACCAACCGATACCTGACGGTGTATTACGATTCGAAAAACATTAGATACGCTGTACCTTGAAAAAGCCACGACGGGCTACGTGGAAGGAAGGGTGTTTCTAAGGAGGCCAAAACGGAGTCATGTGGTTTATAGATGTTTCCTAATGTACAGATACTGCCCTTGGTGGTAAAATAGGGTATGTTTCATCTCTATGTGAAGTCTGAAAGCTAAGAAATTTGGGATAATCGTGTAAACAATTGAGTATCAAATTTGCGTTGCTCGGGATTCACACAAACACACTGATAGGGTTTCAAATAACTTACAGCCTGTGGTCACTGGGGTAAAATGTGAGGTCCAAAAGCTGAAAAATTTAAGATAAGTGTCCACAAACTAGTTTCCATTCTTTCGTTGAATGCGTTTACGCAATAATTACTGGTCGGATTCAGTTAATTCTCATAGTCGAAAAGATTATTGTGATTTCAGCTAATGAATGGCATCGTATTTTTTCGAGGAATTAAATTACTCTCCTTGATGGTGATGTGTTAACTATGACATGATTGGTCTAATCCATACAATAATAGTCCACGTATACTAAATTATTATTTGCGGATAAGCCTATAACGACTAAGCAAAGCTCTTAAAAGCGTTGTTTACTGTTCTATGTGCCCATATTACATTCATACGCTTGCTGTGGGCTTCTTTTCTCTCATCAGATCATACTGTTCCAATTATTTTTTTTTTCGGTCTTTCCTCCCAGTCAACTTGCCACTAGGGAGTTTTGGATCCAAATGTCTTCGGGAGGACGTGGGTTCGAATACCCGTCCGGGCATCCATATTTGGATTTTCTGTGAATTCCCCAAATCATTCCAGGCAAATGCCGGGATACTTTTTTTCCTCCTCCCCCTCCTTGCTCCCTGTCCTTTCCTGCCTCTAATGACCTGGACGACGACGATGGGCAAAGCCATAATCCATGACCTTTGGAGAGATTCGTGCTAATTTGAGGTCTTTCTTGATTTCACACAATCCATTTTATTGTATCTGATACTGCTTTACTTCGGTTTTCGTAGGTTTCAACTTTTTGTCCTGTGAGTCCACCAGTTAGTTAAATATATTCTTAAATGTTTCATGACAGCGGGATGATGTTGTTATGCGCACAACGAGGATATTGTCTGACCGTTTAATATGATTAACTAATTTTAGTTTTGTGGATAATTTTGATTCTACATCATTCTGCTGCAAGCAGTTTTACTGTGTGAACTCGGTGTATTTCAACGTAGTAATTATGTAGAAGTCATCTCTCCCATAATTTGTAATCTTCCCATCTAATGTTATCTAGTCGGTGGTTCCGTAATTTATGGCAACATTTAAGGAATTTAATGTGGCGTTTCGTCGTGACATTTCTCGGTCTTTCCTCACTAATTAAGTAATTAATTTACCGATTTAACCACTTTAGTTTCTCATAGCAACGGAAGTGCACCGAATATTTAATTAAATCTTGAAAAATTACTTAATGCTGACTTGTGTTATGGAGTAAACAAAAAATTATTCCGGTGCTGTTTCTGAAAGGGAAGTAGATCTTGCCTCCGGCAGGTGAGATTTTAGTTAATGTTGACAACGATATTCTCTTATAGTTAGTGTCTCTGTCAGACGAAGAAGGGACTTCCAATGCCCAAAAACCTCTTTTAGGACAGACGGTAAGATCTAATTGTGCAGATCATAGCTGAGGTATATTATGTTCCGGAGACAATTTCCTTTCTCAGACATCTAATTTTACACCACCGGAAATTATGTTCTTAATTCTTTGAATCTTTTAGGTAAATTGCTCAACAGTTCCCTCTACAATTTATTCAAGTCAGTGATTCTTTTAGCTAAACTGAAATGCTTCCCAATTCCTCATGCATGAAAGCAAGTGCTACGTTAAGAAGGTGCTTATTTTTACCTGTCCGCCCAGACTGCTAATTCTACACCCGATATCCTTCAATGCCTCATCACACCCATGCCTCACCCAGCATTTTCAATCAAACGCCTCCTGCTTTCCAATGATTCAGTTCAGTTCCTTTAACATATCAGCTACTGACTGTCTTCTTCTTCATCACTTTTTACAACATTTTGGGTTCGTCTTTCTTTGATGAGTTTTACTCATTGTTGCGCTGTCAAATTTGGAACTTTTTTTTTTTGCTGCCTCAACGGCGTTATGTAGCCCCGCTACTGTCTGTAATTTTATCTACTGGATCATATGGGTTGGATTAGGACCATTAATGTACACGTTAGGGAAAAACCTGGCTTTGGCCATTATATTCCCTTTGAGGGAAACCCTTGATTATTCTTATCGTCTGGTGGGGATGAGCTTTGGTAACAACTGCGTGAGCAGTTGTAAGACCATCCGTAGTTGGTTTTCATGTGGTTGGCAGTGACATCGGTGGATGTTGTTATATTGATGCTCATCATGTCTGGTCAGGTGGTTATGATTGCTCAGGTGGTCGTGGGTGGCCTTATCCTTTCTCGATGCTGGTGGCGTCGTGATTTTCGCTGTGCTGTTGTGGGGGCGGCTCCTGTTGACAGCCGCTTGCAGATTCCTCCTCAGTGGGCAGCCCCCGTAGCTGGCCGCGTGGTCCGCGGCGGAGTCAGCGCAAGTTGGTGTCGCATCACGCGTTCTTGTGCACACCAGCACGCTGTGGTTTTCCCCGCAGCGAACGCACCGAACTTGGTTCCGACAATTCTTCGATCGATGCCAGAAACCCCTGGCATGACCGCATGTCCTGCTGACACGAAGCATTTTATACCTATTTCCAGGTCGTACTAAGTACTAATACTGAAACTGAAGTGTTGCCATCAGTCCGTAAAACATAACTATATTCATTGTGTGATAAGTTTTTTTATTATTATTTGGGAAATGTGTAGTTTATGTGGCGGTGAGGGCTGCGGAAAACCGCATAAAAACCGCAGTCAAGATGGCCGGAATGCGGATTCCTTGTCTCGTGCCCTGCCCCGTTATACCTCCTCGATCTAGTGTGAAGCGCCTTAGCACATTGAGCCACACTGGCGGGAATATCAGTTGCTGAATGTTTTCTATCGTATTTTCTGCAACAAACTCTATGTACGCCTTTTACACCTGTATTTGATAACCGTAATTTGAGTCCCAAATCCAACTACATTAAAGCAAAGGGATAAACTTGGTTTTATATCATAGCTTCCTCCCTTCCTCGGAAATTCTCTTTCACACTTGCCAATAGGAACAGGACTTTAGAAGCTCTTCTACCACGTGATCAATTTGTCCCACCCAGCTGAGTTTATTATCAGACGATACTCTCAGTAGCAAAAATGTGTATGCGGAATGCTTATAAAGTATTTAAATTTTCTTTTTCACCATCAGATGAGTATATCTGAAAGCAGATTGCTGCGACTTCTGAACAATAAGACGCTAACAGTTGTTTTGTATTTGCGTGTTGCTGTATCCCCATCATCTTTCTTCCTTGATTTCGGCATATTAATATCAAACGATCCACACACACAAGACAATTTAAACAAAACGAGGTGATGCATGTTGTTTCATAGAATTCGTATTTAGCTACAGCGGAAGTCCTTGTAATCCGCGAAGAAAAATCTGCTTTAAAAGGTAAACACTTAAATTCACGGACGTCACTACGGAAAATAATCTTGTGATAACGGAAGTTATGGAAACAGAGTTGAGCTATTGGATTCAGTGTGGTGTTTATTGGAGGAGACCAATTCAAAGGAAATTTTTTGGTAACTTCTTGGTGACAGAAGACAATATACTGAATATGGTGGTGTAGTATGCGTCCAACATTTTGCGTGTCAAATACAGTAGTTGTGGGGGATGCAAAGGAGGCCAGATAGATTTGTTTGTGGAAGTTGCCACAGTACATAATACGCTTGAAGCTAAACTGGGAGTAATTGAAAAACAGGAGGAGGGTGAAGATAGTGCTGGGAGTGTAGAAGGCTTATATTGGTGATGAAGCTTTGAAAGATATTGGTGGAAGAATTAAGAGAAGTGCAAGGAAGGGAAAAGGTTACCATAACTACAATAGCACTAGATTTCAGGCACTTCTTTTGTAGGTAAGATAAGGGATTGGAATACATTAATAAGGGAAGTAAAAATAAGTTATTAAAGAATTTAAAATAAAATTAAAGAATGTGGAAATTACTTTCGAAGAATTGAAAATAATAGAAGAAAGGGAATGGGGGAAAAATGGAGTTTCGGGAAATTGCCACAGGGCCTTTCGCTCCTTGACAGTTAAATTAATTAAATATTTTTGAAAAGTCGAAAAATTTCTGGACAAACACAACAAATTTCAGAAAACAGGATTCTGTGCGCGAATTTATATGCGTTTAGAAGTCTTGATAACTTCAAATGAATAGACTTAATTCAACCTAGTTGGCTGCTACGATGTTACGACTGTTCTAGAAGTTTCGCAGTTCACTGAAAGCAGCAAAAAGGCCCATCGAGGTGGAACCTGTGCGCAGCATTACTTCCTGAGTTGTTGGCAGTACCGCTGTGCGGTTGGTTGTCCTTGTACATAACGCTACGTAGAGTGTGCCAACTTCGGAGAGCAGCTTAGTTAATCTGAAATTCAGATGAGCATTCCAAATCCCCACGCCCGCACTGTCGCAGCAGGACAACAATAACAACGAATATGGCGCCACTTAGCAACAAGGAATAGACCAGTTCTTGTTAAGGAGATGAGACAAAGTTGAAGGGAGGGAGTACAATTTATTTATTTATCGTTTGATATTTAACAAGATACACAAAAGATGTGGATAAATATGCAAATCACAAGATCGTACAACATCTCTAAATCTTGTGTTTCCATCCATTCAATTGCATTGATAGGTATGTCCGCTATTGTTTCTTTATAAGCTGGAAGAGAGCAGCCAGAAACGATGTGGTGGATTGATTGTAAGGTGGCTCCACAGTCACAATTTGCAGAACTGTTGAAGCCACATTTGTGTAACAAGTAACCGCATCCTCCTTGTCCTGTTCGAATCCGATGGATGATTCTCCATTGCTATATGTGAAGATCGAATCCTTCAAACCGCACTGAAAGGTCTTCAACTAGACCAAGGGTGGCCAATCCGCGGCCCGCGGGCCGCAAGCGGCTTGCCTTGAACGTTATCCGGCCCTCGAGATCCATCACACTTTACAAAATATATTTATTTTATAATGGACAAAGTAGTGAAAACCAGTGTATTAAAAAATACATTATTTGTGCATCCATATATTCAAAAATTAACTGTCGAAATTATGAGTCAAAATTAACTTTCTTTTTAAAATAATATTCTTGCGTTTATACGACAGATATTCTTAGAATCATTATTATTGTATTATCTATATTTACATGTAATATTAATAGTAAAAACTACAATAATAACTCATTATGTTTCAATTTTTAATTAAAAAACGTCTATACTGGGCCTAAATCTAATATGGGAATATATAATTTTGTATGCGCCCCGCGGAGTTATGATGTTGTTCCAAAGTGGCCCGCACGATCATTTGGGTTGGCCACCCCTGAACTAGACGTTTATTGGTCGGCACTAGGATTCTCTGTCCCCAGGTAAGCAATCTTAGGCCCCCTCTCGAGCCGAAAATATTTTTTCTTTACAATTTGGATTTTTGGATAAACTCATAAAATTTTAATATAAAAATGTTCAAAATTATTGGAGCAGTTTTAAAAATTTGCGTTTGATTTACAATTTTCTAGGTACCCAGTCCACCGGACCCCCTTCAATGGCCCGGGTCCCAGGTACTTTTGCCTCACTTACCCCCCACTAACGCCGGCCATTACTGCACCCATTGTGTTATCCACAGCTTGCTGAGGGTGAAAGAAGACACTGTAAGGATAATTGCTGTGATTTGAAGCGTGGGTGACAATTATATCTCTTTTTTCTCCTTGCATAAGGTGTTAGCTGGAACTTTTTCTCAATTGACGGCACATAACGTGGTTTTATATTAATAAGGCTACCTTCCAGTTAGTTTTACTGAAAGTCTGAGACGTGCTTGGCGTAAAAATTGATTAATACTTACATAGTGGTTGTAAATATGACTGAAGGAAATAATATTAGAATAAAAATCTTGTGGAAACGTAACTCCAGATTTAAGCAGACTTGTAGATAAAATGAATCAGGTATGATCTATTGGAAATTCCGTGAAATCTTCTAAATGTACTTTGCTAAAGAGAATAAGTTGGTCTCAAATGATTCAATTGGTTGAAGTAATTTCTTAGCATAAAAGAGAAGAATATACGAAAACGGTCACCGTCAAAGTAATCTCCATAACTCAAAAATTGAAAAAGTTAATTATTTCCCTACTATTCAGCAATTACTGCCAGCCAGTTCGACTTACGTCGGAGAGAAAGAAGCACAGCTGCTATTGGTCAAACTTACAAGTCAACAAAAAAAGTGATGTGTTCTAATTAGTCTAGTAATTCTGGCAGCAGGGTTTAACACCCTCATAGGGAGAGATGACTTCTTCATAGCGTGGAAGAAAGACGTATCTTTAAACTTAAAGATAATTTTTGACTGCTATAAAATCTGATTACACAATGGTTCTGATGTCAAGTGACTTCTCTACAGTACTTCTATCTAGTAAAAAAAAACTCCATTCTTTTTCTTAATATCTAAAAATTCATAGAAATGGCAAAATTATATACAGCTGGTAAACCACAGTTTATGAGGTCACATGAACAAGTGCTTGACACAAGTTCTCAAGGCTTGAGAGTCGTTGACGAAAAAAACACGCACCATCCTCTACTCTCTTCGGTAGCAACGGTTTGGATGAAACGGAACTTCCTGTAATACCTATAAAACGTCGAGATGTGATATTTTTGATGATAAACATAACCTGAGTTTGAGAAGAGCTGGCCGTTTAGTCTGGTAACGGGTGGTATGTGGTTCGTAGGAAGGTAGTTAGATTGTAGACACTAAGACAGACAGATTCCGCAAATTACCAATTGCGCCAGCAAGCGAAAATATTATGCTCTTCTACATCAGCTATTCTCCCTAGCGCTTCACAATGCAATTAACTTTCACAATTAATCTCCATAACTAATTTCTTCTTTCTTATTCCCATTGTCTGCGTTTCTGATTCACCAGAGACCATATATCTTTTACTTTCTTAGTTTGGAAACATCTTATCTATCGATTATCTTTAAACATTCCGAAAAATTCAAGTTTTCAGATTCAAGTCGCTACAAAGATCTTGCTGGTTATTATTCAGTGTTTGTACTTCATTCTTTTAATTGGAAAATTATGCCACACAATTTTTTAATGCTGTCGTTAGCTGAGAAGATAATGGATCTTTCTGTTTTCGCCTTTGCTTTGTGGAAGGTGGCTTCAGCTCTCGCCTCTGTAAGAGCAGAATGACTTGAGGCAAATCGCGTCTTCAAAGGACGTCGTTAGGAGAGACACCTGGCTTCTTTACACTGTAATATATGCATCCCAAATAAAACAATTCGTATAAGAATGCAGCCAAGTCTCGTGTCCGTTCAGCAATGAAAAGGTATGAGACGTCTTTCTGAGGCGAATCTGCGCGCTACATTAAGGATTCTCTTCCTTTTCTGAGTCAATATAGTTTCTCTTGGTGATTATGAAAAAATTAAGATGAATTGGCCATAAGGCATGCCATGTTTTAGTAAACTACATACTACAATATTCTACTGATGCAGCTTTATCAATCTATAACAGAACATAAAAGCCAAGTATTCGATTTTTTTTGTTTGTTGACAAGCCCTTATAGCTCTTTACCGAGTGACAAGTCTTGCCATCCGTAAATTTGTTTTTGACATTTTATTGGTCCTCGGGTCGAAAAACATGGCGAAAAGCTGCTATAAACCGATCATGCACATTATAGGCCTTGTAATGTCCCTTGGTGACGGGAATGAATTCCACGTTTCTTTGGCATCGGCGAGAGCCAGGTGACTCATACCTGCGCTGAAAGACCGAACGATTTATGGCAGGCCGTAAAGTTAAAAGCTTTACGCATTCAATGAAATTCAAAGGACAGTATAGGGACTGTGCCGAAATGAGGATTTCCTGGTACAGTAGAAAGTTAGAAACTAGAGAAACGATGCTTCGGAGAAAAAGTCAGGTTGCGGAACACCTCTGTTGGGAACCAGCGAATCAAACTGTGTTATGAACTTTTATAAACCATAAGTTTTTTATGTTGTATGAGGAGTGCCAATGGAGATCGTGGACGACCCGCCAAACGCTGCGACTCGCTGAAATTTCCCGCGTCCGCTAAACTCGGGAGCCTGCAAGTTTTCAAGGGAGCGAACAAGCGGGAGAGAAGACATTCTGTTTCTGGCCAGCAAACAATCCGTACCGGCGTACCAAGGGAGATTGCCGGAGAGCTGCGGGGAGCTACCTCGCCAAGTGACCTTGCGCCCAGCTGATCAACAGGGTCTATGAGACTCTGTTTTATCTGCACGTCATCTGCTACGGTAAAGAACGCCGACGATGTATAGACACTCTTGCGTCATTCAACCCTAGGCAACGCTCTGAGATGAGAATCATGCTCTAAATTGTTCAAAAGAAACTTTTAATATTCAGTTCTGTTCAATAAACCAATCAATTTTATATTCAAAGAAAATAACAGGTGTGGTAAACCCTGCTTTCAATAACTTCCTTTCCAATCAATCAGTATATCATTTGAATAGATGAAGATTTGTGTTTTTTAATTGTATTTTAAAAGTACAATTTCTTTGATTAAAAGTATTTCAGAACTTCCATTCTTGGCGCCTACCCGGGATTAATTTTGCAAATTAACTTATTAATGAATGCGTCTCATTATTTTATTCTAATTTTAATAACGTGATAAAACTAGACGTTACAGCCCCTATACCTTTTTCTTTAGTAAACATTATGAAATGCATAATGTCCAAGTTATCTGAAATTTCTTGGAATTAACCATTCATAGCACTGAGAAAAATATTTTTTTGTTCTAGAAAGTGAAGGAAATAATAACTGCAACGTGTAGCCTTAGCTATCAAAACGAGATCTTGTACATCTTTATTGCTATACATTTATGAGATTTGTCACTATTTTTACAAGAATTGTTTTTGCTTGAATTTAATTTCTTTTTGGAGGTTGAACGCTTACTCTGATTCGTCTTTTGGTATCCTTTCCTGGCTTTCTTATTAGAACATCAGTTTCTGTTAACTGCATTGTCTGTTCTCTACCATTATCTTGTCTTCGGTGGTAATTCAGGATAAATCTTGTCTGTAATTATACCTGAGATGATTATATACAATGATAACAAATTCCTGTTCTTTGGGGTGTCTGTTTGAAGTCAGCGGTGACGAGATATATTATACTAAGACATGAGTCAACTGAAGGATCTAATGACAAAAATAGAGCACTGTTTAAAACGAGTCTTTGGTTTTTGCTTCATTAAGTATTAAAAAAAAGTGTTTTGTATATATGTTTTAAGACATTAGATCAGGGGTGGCCAACCCAAATGATCTTACGGGCCGCTTTGGAAGTGCATCATAACTCCACGGGCCGCATACAAAATTATATATCCCCACTAGAGACACTGTTTTTTGAGTGAAAAATTGAAACATGAGTTATCATTGTGTTCACTATTATTCTGACATGTAAACGTAGATAATATAATAATAATTATATAAAACGCACATTGCAAAAAAATATGTAACACTAAAAATGAACTATAAGAAATATTTTGTAAAAGTGTGATGATTCTCGCGAGCCGGGTTGGCCACCCCTGCATTAAATGAACAAAGTCTGAGAAGTCAATTGTTTAATATAGCTATGGGAGTACCGAAAAATCCAGAGAAGACTGCTTTATTGTGTTACTTTTACGTCAAGGTAGCCAATAGCGCTTTTTAAAACACTTAAATGCCATTTTAAATAAATTTAAAAGTTCTTTTTTTATTTCTTCACGATAATCACAGAATAAAATATTTAAATCAATCATATTTTTATGTCAACACTAGTCAACACCCTCTGATCTCGGGTTTATTTGGGGTTAGTATGTGGAAAATTCATAGAGATAATTATAAAGAGTGTGTTAAGTCTTATCCACGATTTTGGGAAGTTTCCTAGTAAGATCATCATTGAGAGAGTGTAATAATTGGTTAAATTTACGTATTAATGACTTCCAAAATTAGCAGATGACCGAAGGAAAATTTAATGTAATAGCTTTGGTTTAGTGACCTTTAGGTATTAAGAAACTTTGAACCCTGGGAAATGTTTGGTTACCTTTAGTGCTGCCGGTCTTGAAACTGAAGTTTGTTTGTGTTTTTTTTTTTTTTTTTTTTTTTTTTTTAACTGCTTAACGTCTCTTAACAGCGAGGTCTTTAGAGACGGGAAAGGATGGGGGGCAAGGAATGGGAAGGAATTCGGCCATGGCCTTTTGAAGGAAGCATCCCGGCATTTGCCTGGAGTGATTTGGGGAAACCATGGAAAACCCAAATCTGGATGCCCGGACGGGGATTCGAACCGCCGTCCTCCCGAATGCGAGGCGAGAACGCTAACCGTTACACCACCACGCTCGGTAAACTGAAGTCAATGTTAGTTCCATTCATGAAGGAGGTCGATGATGCCACATCGTGTCACTTGTTCACAGCGCATTAACTTCATCTCAATGGCTGTAATAATGTTCTCATCACTTTTTAATACTATCCATGACACATGGTGAGTGTATAACTGGACTGGTTGCAAATAGCTTGTGACTAATGTGGATATGGACTGATTCCTTGTGAGAAACCTTCGAGCAGTCAGTACATAATGATTCTACAGATCTATTTCCTGGCACGAAGTTAACAGGGAATATATAGAGCAATCTGAACCGTAGATGAACTGGCATCCTAAGATGTGTGGTAACATACTTTGCAGGACTTGGATTTGATTGCTAGTGCAGTCATCTAGATTTCGGTTCTCCTGGTTTCTCTAAATCGCACCAGGCTATTGCTTGGATAGTTCTTTCAAAAATGACACGGCCGATTTTCTTCGTGTTCTTTTCATGGATCTACAGACTTCCTCGTTGATGAGCCGTAAGGACGTTAGAAATAACATGCTTCAAAAAAAAAAAAAAAAAAAAAAAAAAAAAAGATAGAGATTTTCTTAGATTTACCAGAATGCATATCCTCTCACCAAACCCTCCATCACAGTTATCATTTACAGGATTTAGAGGAGAATCTGGGGACATACTACGTGCCATACCAGTGGCAATAAACTTATCTTTTATCTTAACTGTCAGCTTGTATATATGTAATAAAGGGCGTTCGCCGGGAAACGCTACCCACTGTTAGCGCTACAAGGAAGAAACTGCTCCCGGCGAGCGAGCGGTCAGCTTCCGGCATTGTTCGACCGTCGGCCGCGGACTATTTCATAATAATTACGCTTCATAAACTTGTATGTGCTAAGCATTTAAATGTGACGTCAGTTGCGGATCAAGAGTGCCATCGTGGACACCCTGCAGTTACCAGTTGCAAAATCTAATCCTAGGCCCCTGGTCTATTTCTGTAATTTTATGCACCACAATTGTTTTGTACGGCTTTAAGTGAACTAGCTTTGTTACTTTCCAAGCTGACGTCTTAGATACGCCTGCCTGCTGCCCTAACTGACTTAATGATTTTTTGGGTGACTGTTCTAGTCGAAAAGCGATATCGTCAATTTTCTCCTCTGTGAGAATACGGTTGACCGACAGTCTCTTTTTGTTAAAAAATGAACCCGTTTCTCATACTTTTTTAACCAGACGCAGAATTGTTGATTTAGCTGGCAGTAAAGCGCCAGGATATTCGCGACGAAATTTACTGCGACACTTTTTAAACGACTTCTTCTTCACATATGTATCGTAGAGAAATATTCTTTGATGCAAACTGTAACGTACCATAATTTTACTCACACTCAAACACGGTACAGATTAGTAAGAGTATGAAGCCCCAAACCAGCCAAACCGCAAAGAAACGTTTATTCACAACACTGATTAATAAGAGACTGAAGTCACAAACTAGCTACAGTGCGGTGATTCACGGCGCCGTGTGGCGGGAGTTGCTGGCACCACTGTCCCAGCAAGTTGCCGACGGCAACAGACTGGGAGGGTAGCGTTTCCCGCCGAACGCCCTGTATTTTGTTCAGTTTTTAAGTTAATGATACAGTTACTAATTTTTTCGTTTGCTATTGAAATCACTGTAATCATACGACAAATAAAACAAAGATTGCTTGTGAATCTCAGGGAAGCGCTGTTGTTTATACTACCGCGGCTGTGATGAGATGCCAGTGTAGCTTCTCTTGCGGAAGTGCATTCCAGTGCGAGTCACCAAGGTCTGCTGACACACATTCCACCGAGCCAAATGGCTCCCTGCTCCTATTGTCATGCACCGTGAGGCAAGGCTGGACACGAGGTGTCGTGCATGTGGTAACAGGTATTTCAGCGTAGTGTCTCAGAACAGGAGGTATCATTTTGTCATATGAGAGTTGTTATGAGTCACAGTTAAGGATTGCAATCCCGCAGTGTTTTCAATCCCGCGAGATTTTTGCGGGATTAGCGCTAACAGTTTTTCAACGCATATTTTTAAGACATAGTAATTAAAAGAGTTAACAAATTAAATAATAAACGTCTGTTAATTTAATTAATAAATCAATTTTAATGTTAAATGATAAAAATATTTTGTTTGGAAAAATGACGTTTTAAATATTTTAGCCTGTCTTAAGAATTTTTCGAGCTTTACATTTAAAAAAAAAAAATCTGAACCAATTTTTAAATAAATAATCAAAATTGCAAAATATTCAGTCTTATGGTTTATTGTACGGTACAGTACATAATATGACCTATCAGTTTGAAAACATGGTATGCATAATGTCCAAATCACCAGAGATTTTTTTAATAATTATTATTCTAAATAAATGATCTACAACACCGAAAGAAAGCATTCTATTTCGTCAAGTGAAGTGAATAAACACTTTCAAGTGTAGACTTGGCTCAGAACAAGATCTCATAACTGTTTGTCACTGCACACACCCGAGACTTGATCTATTTTTACAAGATTTTTTTTGTGGATTCATTACTATGTCTCCTGATTTCTTGGTTGATCTTATAGTTGATTCATTGTTATTAAAAGAAAGTACTCACCAAGACATAAACTGTTAAGTATTTCAGTTTTACTTCAAGTGGCGTAACGACTTTTTTAGAGTGGAAATTAATTCTTTTATTTAAGAAAGGAGACGTTCTCGGCATATAATTGCAATGTAGTCCTCAAGGGTGCATCGTCGGATTGCGTTGTCAAACGCATTGAGGCGGCGGTTGAGACAACTATAAGTCAAAGGATATACATTTGTCTTTCGATAACTGCTAAATAAATAGGTACGCAATAGTTATATTTACAACAACATTAGTTTCGTATCAACGAATTCAAATTTACAGCCGCAAATACAGAAAATGGGAATAATGAAACCGTGAATAAATAGCTTTAACTGTGTCGTACAGATGACGTGTGCTACATATAAAAAATACTTATTAAATAATAATAAAATCTTACTAAATACTCAACATAACACAAATTTTAGAAATGTGTACATTTAAAAAAAAATCGGAACCAATTTTTAAATAAATAATAAAAAATGCAATATATTCAGTCTTAGGTCATATTATGTACCTTACAATAAATCGTATCAGTTCGAAAACATGGTGTGCATAATGTCCAAGTCTAGTAGGTTTTTTTTATGATTATTATTCTAAACAAACGATCTATAACACCGAGAGAAAGCATTCTATTTTGCATTTCTAAAACGCAAGTATTAATGAATACGTAAAAGCTGATCTATTTACTTCTGAATGACGAAGGTTGTCAAAAACAAACGTTTGTTCACACGAATAAAATGCCAATTGCAAACGTACAGGTAAACACATCCGATAGATACCGAGTGGGACAGCGAGTCACGCAGACTGACACGCGTTTTCGCCGCGTTTGCGGATCCGCTTAATTTTGTGCGGGATCCGCCAGAGTCTAATGATGCGGGATCCCGCGGGATTGCAGGATCCCGCTTTGCTAGTTTGCAATCCCTATTCACAATTGGAAACGCACTCCGAAGATGTTGCCAAAATGAAACATTTAATTCCAACTCCTTCCTCATTTCGATGAATTTGTGAGTCAATATTGAGCTACACGGGAACTCAATCAGATGCATTTCCATTTCTTCATTTTCCAACCAATAAAATGAAGATAAGTTCAGTTTATCAGGTGAAGTCAAATCAGGATACTTAATAAACTTGAGTGTTTCGGATGATTAATTGAAATGAGAAAATCTCGATGAAAATTCTTCGATTGAAGAATTTATTACTGAAGATAACTCTTCAGTGAGTTTTAATTGGTCTGGTTTTTCGTGTACATCCAAATCTCTGGTAATTTTTTCAGGTTTGGGAAATACTTGTAAATACTGGAAATAAAATCGTTATTGAAAGCGTTCGGTGATTAGATTTTTTCAAAGGTGTAAAACCTATAGACATTTATCGCAGAATGAA
>JARYHS010013631.1:70392031-70419196 GCA_031002005.1 Vandiemenella viatica
TACTATGAGAGAAAAGACTAAATGTGAAAACATTGTGGAAAACTTATCAGAATTGACGAGATGCTGAGTAATTAGTTTCGTATACATATTTACTACGGAGCACTTTACTAGACACCATGTCGTATAAGGTGCACATGTTTTTATAAACAGAACAAAACAGTTTAAAGATTATGTGTATTACAAGTTATTCAAAGATGAAAATTACTATTCGTTGTCTGAGTCTATCGTGTTGGTGATCTTTTCTTGTCTCCAGTATCTAGCATAGGACTATATGGGGCAGAAACATGGACGCTACGCAAAGAAGATCTAAAGAGGTTGGAAGCTTTTGAAATGTGGATATGGAGGAGGATGGAGAAAATAAGTTGGAAGGACAAAGTAAGGAATGAGGACGTGCTGGAACGAATAGGAGAGAAAAGGTCACTCATAAAAACAATAAGAAACAGAAAAAAGAAGTGGATTGGGCATGTGCTGAGGAACGAATGCCTGCTTAAAACTGCTCTGGAGGGGACTGTAAACGGAGAGAAGAGGTCCGCGAAGCATGAAAATGATGGATGATATAATGATAAACGGAAGATACATAGAAACTAAGAGAATGGTGGAACAGAGGGAGGTGTTGAGGGCTGTCACTGTGCGCGGACCTGCCGAATAGGAGAGAACCCTTGATGATGATGATGAGTATTTATAATTTAACAGGAGATAAATCTTTAAAAATATTAAAGTAATAGTGGCTAGTAAAGTCTATTTGTTCATTTAACATATGTTCTGGGCTTATTATCTTGTGGAGGGTTATTTTTAACTGTTTTAACAGATCAATTTTCTTGGCATTGGAATGCATATATAGTGCTGTTAAATCATTTTGAATGTTGTTAATAACATGTTTTGTGTCGTACATGTGTTCTTCAATGGCTGATTTTTCGAAGTGGTTTAATTGATCTGTTAGAACAGTTAGAAATATTTCTCCACTAGATGAAATCCCAGAACATATTTTAAATGAACAAGTAGACTTTACTAGCCACCATTACTTTAATATTTTTAAAGATTTATTTCCAGTTTAATTTTAAATACTAGAGACAAGAAAAGATCACCGACACGATATACTCTGACAACGAATAATAATTTTCCTCTTTGAATAACTTGTAATACACATCATCTTTAAACTGTTTTGTTGTGTTTATATAAACATGTGAACCTTATACGACATGGTGTCCAGTACAGTGCTCTGCAATAAATATGTATACGAAACTAATTATTCAGCATCTCGTCAATTCTGGTAAGTTTTCCACAATGTTTTCACATTTAGCCTTTCCTCTCATAGTAAAACATGTTCACTACACATACTAGAAAACATTTTTCAGCGCAGGGACTAACTTCACTAGGCACGAATCTCGATTAAGGAAAATTTGAAACCAAATGTAAATACCATAGTCACCTGAAGATGGATGCACAGGGTCCGAAATGCAATAAACAATAAAAGTAGTATTCTAGTGACTGAAGGATGTTTCTCATTCTACCTTTTGTCTGATTAATACAGTCACGTCAATATAGAGAATTATGGATAAAATTAATATATATATATATATATATATATATATATATATATATATATATATATATAGTTTAAAGATTTCTATCACGGTGTCGGTTAAATGTTTTCATCCACCAAATACTTGATTTGTAACAAATACTAACCCACATTGACGTGAATAATTCCTTGGAATTTTCTGTCTGTATGCACAATGCAGAAAGCAAGCCGACAACTATAAACCAGTTTATGAACATCTGACTTCCTAACTTTACTTTTATCCTGATTATGTTCCTCATTCGTTGGCTCTTTGTAGTAGACATTATCATACACAGATGCCAGCATGGAAGTGTAGCATTATTTTTAAAGACAGTATAAATTGTATACAAACTGATTCCATAGTATCAAGATACTTTGGCAGGAGAGAGAGGGCCTTCATGGTAATTATTTGAAAGCAATGATACTAATTTTAGTACCCCTCGTTCAACTTTTTTTTTTATGTTCATGTTGCGAATATAATTTTTGTAAACAATATTTGCTAAAGGAGTGTACATAGAAGTTTTTAATATTTATTTCAGTGTAATTTACCTGTGTTATATTAATACAATATAGGACAATAAATGGTTTGTTTGTTCCATGATCCCACTGATTGCGCGGAGGATGCAAGATTGGTGAACTACTGAGTCATTTGCCATGCTGGGGATTTGGTTTAGAGACTTTCAGATGAAAAGTTTCCTTTCACAATTATCGCTATCCTGTCTCTACCCGTGCTACCTCCATCATAACCGGATTGATTCCAAGGTTACAAAAAATAGCTTCTGCAAAATATTGGCTGTATGACTACACTTGGTGCAGGTGATTTTGAAATAACGTTACCCTTTACAGTACCGATCTCTTATCACTAATGTAAGTGTCCTAATACCAAGAAGAAATATTAGAAACATGGCACTTAGCTTCTGCTTCAGCACTTTAGAACTGTCATGCAATTGGGTAAGATTTCTGCAGTCACAGTTTCTTATTATTTCTAAGATTATAGATGTTCTCCATTTAACAGACATGAGAATTTTTTATCACATCATGCAAATCAATACGCATAAAAACGTAAATGTGCAAAAAGTACACAAAAATAGTTTGGTCAAGTTTGTCAAATGTTTAAGATTATTTACTGCTACAGTTCAGAATCATTTTGGTATAAATAGAAATATAATTGTAAAATGTTTGTGTATATTGAGAGAAGAAATAAAAACTACCTTTCTATTATAAATTAGCTTTAACTGTATTTCCTGTGATTCCCAGTCTGGGTCAAGTATTATTGTTTCGTAGTGTATTAGATATGCTAGCTACATCGTTTCGGTGCTGTTACTGTACAATTGACGCCGATTCAACCTCGTATTATGCTACATGGCACCGCAGATTTATTTAGACTTGTGCTTCTGTGCCGTTGTACCCAAATTAAGTTCACAACAGAGATGGGAAATTACCAAAATATATTGTGTTGTATTAGAATTAATAATAATTAACATAGTCATAAAATTGTGCCATTTTTATGTTTCAACTAGCACCAAAGCCCGTCAAAAATGATGGGTTTAACTGAGTGTTACAGTAATTTATTTCTCTGCTGTTGCTTAACTAAATAGAATTGTTATAAAATAAAGCTCATTGTAATTATCGTTCATTGTGCTGTAGCAAAAAGCTTCAATTGTCAACTCGGTCCAGGCTGCATTTCAGCCTAATCACAATCTCCGCTAATATTGCTGATAGAAAAGCAAAGCTTAATCACGAGCGAATTAATACATTCCCTGTGTAGCATATCAGTGTCATCATGCATCGCGAAATAAACTTGATCCCAAATCTTCACATTACTGTCTTTATACCTGTGATGAAGATTGATATTTTAACGGCTGAGACAGCGTACATCGGCTGAAATGATGACCCCAGTGATAACGAAGGATGCTAAAAATAAATCTCAACAACTTACGCTATACCACGTAATATTTAATTGTGGTTTAGGCCACATATATCGCGATCAATTTGGAACTTGTTTCATTCGAACCATGTAATGATTTTAGTAAGGAAAAAAAAAAAAAAACCTAATAATTTAAATGCAATGCATACTTTTCTTTCAGGGTTCTGGCAATTCATGTCTTAGCAATTGCTTAACTAAATATAATTGTTATAAAATAAAATTTAGTGAAATTCCTCGCGCCTTGTGCTGTAGCAAAAGGTTTTAGTTTCCATCCGGGTCCAGGTTGCATTTCAACCTAAACATATACTACGATAACTTGCCGCCAGGAGAACAATACTTCTATCTCACGCATATTAATACATGAACAGAAAGCTTTTTAGTGTCAATAATTCATCGCGATAAAAATGTAATAAAAATCTACAAGGGTTTTTATATTTTTTTTATTGTTAGCCGTGATTCAGACCGATATTATAAAGTTTGAATGCTTGATACAGTTGCTGAAATAATAGGCTCAGGAATATTACATAGTGGAAGCAAAGGAAATTTAAATATGCGACTTAATATTTGCTTCAAGTGTAGTGTAGGATGCACAGATCGGGACGAGTGTGCAACTATTTCAGTTTAAACGAATTCATAATTTCAAAAATGGGACACAGTTTAAATTATTTCAGTTTTTGTTTATTTTTCGTTAGATATACTTTTTTAATCAAATAACTAACTAATTTTTTATGTTGACTTTTACATCTGTTTTCGAAGCTAATTACTTTTTTTTTTATCATTACACTATATTTTTTATGGATGAATTTAACACGGTACATCGGGGGCTATGAATCGACAGGCATATGTGTGATTCAATGAAGATCTCAACATACTAACTTTGTGAAACGACAATTAATGGAATTCCGTCGTTAGTCGATATGTGAAACAACTATTCACGTAATTTCATTATTTACTTTTTCCTGATAATATCACTAAGTGATTCTGGATATACAACATGATGCTGTTACAGCTTCAAACGTGGGGTTATTTAGCAGAAAGCATATTCAAGGCATTATTTCATGTTGTTGTTGTTGGTTTTTTTTTTTTTTTTTTTTTT
Source organism: Vandiemenella viatica (assembly GCA_031002005.1). NCBI lineage: Eukaryota > Metazoa > Arthropoda > Insecta > Orthoptera > Morabidae > Vandiemenella > Vandiemenella viatica. The sequence goes on from JARYHS010013631.1 coordinate 70,396,616, forward strand.
TTTTTTTTTTTTTTTTTAATCTAAAGTCAGTCAGGGCTAGCACAAGATATCAGCAAAAGCGCCTGCCGAAAAAAAAAGTTTGATCACAGAATCCGCGCTACTAATTATCTTAATACCGTAGGGATGGAGGGTGATTGAAAACAAAATTCACAATAAAACATTTAGGTTACTTTAAATCACAATCTGACAGTGGAAATTAGTGCACAGAGAATCAATGTTTTGTGGGTTTAGAATGAGCAAGAGAGTTATCTCAGGGGTTTACAGGGCTGAAATGGATTACAAGTGTCTCTTCCTCGACTTAGTGGCTATTTACCCACCACGTCGTGCTACGCTCTTCTTGGAAGGCTGGCGACGTCCGCCCTTACTGGAGGGCTACACCGCCTGCGACTGGCACACCTGACGTTTCTGAGGGCAGCAGACTTGATGCAACAGCTCCTTGGTCGGGCTGCCACCTCATGCCTGGCTGGGTCAACTGTCGGAATTGTCTCCGCAGCGAACTCGTAATTGAATCGTTTATTTCAGAAACCAGTCAAGCGCCGAAACTAGAAAATATGAGTTAATGGCGCCATATTATTCTTTAATGGTAATTGCACACTTCAGTGCAGAAAGCAGTCAAATAATTCCAACTGTTGCTGTCTGACATGACGTTTAATTTCGCGTTTACATCAGAAACCAGTCAATCGATTCCGCTTGGATGGTTTCTGCAGTAAACTGTTAACTGTGGGAACATTTTATGTTTCTATGTTGGCAGTTGGTATTCGTGTTCTGAATCAGCAGTAGTCAGATATCTAGTGCAGTAAAGAAACTGATCCTTTTTAGTGGTGGTCCATCTGGGCCAAACAAGAACCACACAGTTGTTAGAGTTTTGATGAACCTCTGCGACAAAGGGCAATTTTATAGTATCAGCCACAACTTCCCTGCTAGTGGTCAATCGTATTCACCGTGTGACAGAGACTTTGGGGATATCAAGCGTATCCTGAAAAAAGTGGATCGAATCTATACACCAGAGGAATATATGGAGCTTATACTGAAAGCCAGTGAAGCAAATCGTTTTATTGCACACAGTGTTTCCTTCCAAGGTATCAGAAGTTTCAAAATATGGCGGCCTCATTCGTACAAAAAAGCTTACAAACTCAGAACAGAATTCTGGTAGAGATGTTCCTAAAGACCAAAAGGAGAATTTCAAGACACCTCATACAAACAATTTTGTTACAACAGTAATACCCCTGGAAAAGTTGTAGAAAAGGCACATATTGATTGAATCATTCAGTCAACTTTCACATTGCTGAAAACAACGCCTGCCCCTGACTTATCCACCAATTTGGCCTACCCTTCAGGAAAATTAAGTTTATAAATAGTAAAATATAATATATTACCTAATATTATTAGGTAGATTACACAGATATTACTATTAGATCTAATTATATTTTTCCATTCAAAAGTTTACCATAAATATTGTAGTGCAGTCTGAAATAATATATGTTTCGTTTCTCCATTCATGTTTAGGATCTGAGCCCTAATTCCTTCGTTATTGTTTCAGTTTCTCATCAATATCAAGAAGCTGCGAGACATAAATGCCCTAAGGGCGCTACCTCACTGGGACGCCATGGCAGCGTGGCCAGCTGTTTAGTTCTGGCTACCTCTGGCAACCGAGCGTCGCCAAACACAGTAGCCACAGAATGTTGAGTGCCTAGTCAGTCAGTCATTTGCGAATTCAGGGATGGACGTGGAAGAGATCGCTCTTATTTATTATGTGCGTCGCAGAAAGATTAAAAAGATAAAACAGAATAAATTATGGATCCATCCTTTTATATCAGATCGAAGCCGAAGTGGTGTTTTCTCCAAACTATATGAAGATGTCAGAAAATATTTTTTTCGCATAATTTCCTATTTGTCTGTATCGTTACGAGTCATCCTAAGGATCTGCAGAGGCTGCAACCAGGTCAGGTTACCTTATTGCAACAACCTTCTGCAGAAACAAAAGTTGTTTGAAATAAAGGTATTCACTTCAAGACCTTACCTGGTGGGGTATGAAATATTTTATGACAACATTTTACAATGGTCTACTACAGAGCCAGAATGTGCTGCGGAATTTGTTTATAAGGATTGAGTAATTTCTGCCGTGATGATTGGAGTAGCTGAGTATTTCATCCACGTAATTCCCTTGTGTTAGTAATGCACTCTCAATCTCATTCAAAATTCAGTTTTTCCAAAAAGAGGGGGTTTTATTTGTAGATAGTAAAAGTATAGAGAGTTATTATTAGCATAAAACTATGTTTGTTCCACTGGTTTACTGCAGAAACCAGTTAAACGAAATTTTTTTTCGTTCCGTTTACAGCAATATTAAAATACCTAAATATTTTTTCTTTGATAGAATAGTTTGCAATATGTACTAACTTCAGTAAAAAATACCCAAGTCACCACCAAAACATGTAGTATGATGGTAGACAGTTTTTTTGTGTTTTCCCAAAATAGATAAACTTGGTGCTTGACTGGTTTCTGAAATAAACGATTCAATTTACAATAACAGACGAAGCGACTTCCTGCCGTTCACACGAGGCGACTTTTGGAGCGGCGCTCGTCTGCTCGACCGGCACACGCGGACCGTCGATTTGGCGCGTATATCTCAATTCTCTGTAAAACAATGGATACTGAAGATGAGAGTGAAATAATTCTGTGATTACTGTAACGATGGTGGAAGATGAGGATAAAAAATTGTCGATATCAGTGCTTCTGAATCAATTTCATTTATTTTTTCATGATCGAGATCTACCTGAGAAGAATGGTGCAGACTAACGTTCATTCTGTGTGTCTTCCAGGAGCAACCGTGCCACGAGTCATGGAGGCTATACCAAAAGCGATTAGAGAATCGAACTGCCGTCAGTTGAGGGTAACTGCGCACGTTGGTACTAACGACTCGTGTCATGTTTATGTTTCAGATATAGTGAAATCTATGGAAAAGTTGGGCCACAAGGCGTATGAATCAGCGCGTGAGAATTCGGTAAAGTTGCAGTTTTCCATCTGTAGTGTCGTGCCGCGCATCGATTGTGGGGAAGACGTATGGTGGAAGATTTATAGTTTGAATTGTAGTCTACAGGAGCTGTGTCGCAGAAACAACGGGGGCTTCGTCGATCTTCGACCGATGTTAGCTGCCAGCTGGGACGCATTTGACAGGTCGGGCGTCCACTACACACCGAGAATGGCGATCAAGGTGGCTGCTAAAATATGGAACCGTCTTGATGTGAATTATTTTTTAGGAACACCGTGAGGCCCGAGGATCCCTCAGTTCAACGAAGAAGACGCGTCGTTAATCTAGATCTTGGTTCTGGAAGGGACGGCGTGAATAAATCGAAATTTACAGCTCCAAATACTTCACCCGTTTCCTTTCGAGAGTGCAAATAGTAAAAATGCGAATTTAGACTCTACAGATACAGATATTAAACCGCTAAGTATAATGGTCCTTAATTGTCGGAGTATTAGAGGGAAAGTAGCCGATTTCCACGCTGCAGTTGCGACTAACGATGTTGATATAATACTAGGAACCGAGAGCTGGTTGACGCCAGAGGTAGAATCTAGCGAAGTATTTGCTCCTCAATTCAATGTTTTTCGGAAAGACAGAACTACCTCAATGGGAGGAGGTGTGTTCGTGGCCGTTAATAAAAACATCAATTGCTCCGTAGTAAATGAAACGGAAAATTGTTGCGAGTTAATATGGGTGAAGGTAAAAATTGTCAGAAGTTTAAAGTTCATAATAGGATCATTTTACCGACCTCCGGACTCTGGATTAGATAACGCGGAATATTTTAGGCAGTCACTTAATAGTATTTCTCAGAAATTTCAGGGACATACATTGATCATGGGAGGTGATTTTAATATACCCTCTGTTAACTGGGACACATTTACGTTCAGGTCAGGCGGAAGAGATAGGTTAATAACCGAAACGTTCCTGGAATCATTCGCGGAAAATTCTCTTGAACAGATGGTCGAAGAGCCAACGCGGAGCGTCAAAGATTCCTCGTCCATTTTGGATCTTTTTCTTACTAACAATCCGGATATTGTAGATAAAATTTGTATATAAGACGGTATAAGTGATCACAAGGTGATTGTGGTAACTTTAAAATCTAGGCTGAATTTGAAGCATGATAAAGACAAACTCGTATATTGTTTCGATAAGGCAAATGATGCGTCTATGGTCGATCATTTGGCGAAAAATTTTGAAACGTACACGCTTAATACAAATGTTGAGGAACTTTGGTTTAATTTAAAAGAAATAATGTGGACCGGCTTAAATCAATTTGTTCCCAAGAAGTTTATTAAGAACTTCCCGTGTTTCAATAGAGAAGTGAAACGTTTGCTCAGGAAGCAAAGGCGTTTACATGCGACGGTAAAGAAATCGGGGGACTCATCTGATCGCGCTAAATTAGTCCACTTGCGAGGGGACGTGCGTAAGGCAATGCGTGATGCGTTTAAAGAATTCCAAGCCAGAAATTTATCCGAGGATCTGATTACTAATCCAAAAAAGTTCTGGTCATATGTCAAATTAATAAGAGGCTCTCGTAAGGTCATGCCGTCGTTGATTAATGAAAATGGGGTATTATCAGAAACTAGCGTCGAGAAAGCAGAAATTTTGAATAATGTATTTAAAAAAGCTTTCACGTCAGAGAACTCGGAGGAGATTCCGATATTTAACAATCGAACCAACAAAATTATGAATGATCTCGTTCTCGATGTCGAGGGAATAACTAAACTGCTTATGAATGTAAATCCCAATAAGGCTCCAGGACCAGACGGTATTCCTACAAGATTCTATTCTAGGTACGCAAAGGAAATTGCGCCGTATTTGATGAAATTATATACTGCCTCCTTGGATCAGGGAAAAATACCAGCCGAATGGAAGACCGCCATCGTAAGTCCAGTGTTCAAAAGTGGGAATGTTAATGATCCTCAAAATTATAGGCCGATCTCGTTAACCTCAATATTTTGCAGAATTTTAGAACACATCATCTATTCAAATGTCATGCGGTTTTTGGATGAAGATGAGCTTTTAAACCCAAATCAACATGGATTCAGAAAAGGCCGATGCTGCGAAACACAACTTGCCCTCTTAATTCACGACTTGAGCCGTATTATAGATGAGCAATCACAGGTTGATTTCGTTTTATTAGACTTCAAAAAAGCTTTCGACACTGTGCCTCACACTAGGTTACTTATGAAACTTCGCGGTTACGGTATATCTAGACAAATATGTGATTGGGTTGCAGACTTTTTGAAGGGCAGTGTGTAGTCCTCGACGGTGAGCGTTCATCACTTGCCGAAGTGAGGTCCGGGGTTCCCCAAGGAAGCGTGATAGGGCCTCTGTTGTTTCTCATATACATTAATGATTTGTGCGACATAATAAGGGGAATGAAAAGATTATTTGCCGATGATGCTATTATTTATCGTGATATCACAACCCAAGACGACTGCGCTTTGTTACAAGACGATATTATGAAAATAATTGCGTGGTGTAAAGATTGGCAGTTGGAGTTAAACGCTAAAAAGTGCCAAGTCATGCGTGTAAGTCAAAATGTGACACCATTTAGCTTTGAATATACAATTAATGGCACTGTCCTTAGAACGGTAGATTCCGCTAAATACCTAGGGGTAACAATTCGTAATAATTTGTCGTGGAATGAGCATATCGAGAATGAATGTAATTGGGAAAGCAAATCGTATGCTTCGATTTCTAGGTCGTAATTTAAAACAATGCACTCCGGAAGTTAAATCGATTGCGTACAAGTCACTAGTGAGGCCTCACTTGGAATATTGTTGCTCTGTATGGGGTCCCCATCAAAAGGGATTAATGGAGGCATTAGAGATGGTCCAAAGAAGAGCCGCCCGATTCGTGACAGGTATATATAGTTGGAGGGAAAGCGTAAATGCCATTTTGAAGGAGTTAGGTTGGGAAAACCTGGAGCACCGAAGGCGTTGCTCTCGACGGAAGCTAATTGAAAAATTCTCGACTGACGTATTTCGGAATGACAGCAATCAAATATTGCTACCAGCATTTCTCTATTCATTTTTTCCACGAGCGATTAGGGAGTGGAATAGAAAGGATTACCGGGCGAGTAAACACACAATCGGACAGGAGTAGCTTCCGATAAAACACTCCGGCTATCCTGATCTGGGTTTTCCATGGTTTCCCTAGATCGCTCCAGGCGAATGCTGGGATGGTTCCTCACAATAGCCCATGGGCGCCACCTGCCATATCCCGTATATCCCTTCCAAACCATTACCCTTCCTGATAGGTGCAATGTACCCTCCGCCAAACACTTTTAGTGAATCGCGGAGTAATTGTAATAGTAATAGTAAAAGTTGTAGTAGATGCCTTAGTGGGCAAACTACGTTACAATTATCTCTCATACCTTAATAATTAATAAAAGGGGATTTTCAATTTCATTTTTTATGAAGGACTGAAAATTTATTAATTTTGCAACAATCTCGATATTAGTTGGAATTTAGGAAAATTGTCACAATATCACATTTATTTTCTTATCATTGGCGATTACAAGTCTGAGCGAATTTACCGTTAACATTAACATAAATTGGTAAAATCATAAAAGCCACGCTCTGAGGTACAATTAGCCGTCATTAGCAAGCAAACAATTGTATATTTACTTTTAAATATATCTCAGAATCAAAATGCAAGAAATAATAACAATTGGAAACAATGAAAAACACAAGTTATGACGACCTCAGAGAAAGCAAAGGTATCATAATACTTAAAAAAGAAAATCATGGGCGCCACGAATGAACAATATATCATTCGAAAATAACTAGTTCTGGCAAATTATGATGGATCTATCCTCTCAAAGTCGCTTAAGGATTCAGTTTCACGGAATGCACAATCAGATGGGTTGGTCGTAATAAGTTACCATTGTAGTTCTGCGTCTGATGTCTGCGGTGATCGGAGATGACCCATGGTATGTGAGATTATCTCACATGGCGGCTACAGACACGTCCTGTCTGTTAATGCACATCATCGCATTACTGGCAGTGTCACCGTGAGGAAGTCACTCCATCAAGCCGGCAGCGTCAGAGTTTTTACGACACCAGAAGTCGAACTGCAGCAGATGGCGAGAGAAGCCAACCTTCCAAGTCCACCTCAGACTAGACTCGCGTAGAATCGAATATAGAATGTCCAGCTCCTCGCTCTTTGGTCCACGAGGAAAACTTCTGGCTGCACCCCCTTGCAGTCTCGAAGATCACATTCAACAGAAAATTCCCAGGATTTTAAGTTATATGCTCATTTGGATTGGATCTTCAGGTTGGCACCTAATGTCACATGATATTCCCGATATGTCATTTGCCCCGCGTAACTAACAGAGGTCGGACATATTCGGCTGCGTTCGGGGACGACTCTGTGTTCGGGCGGCAGGCATTTCCCGCCAGGTGAGTGACCTTGTTGACCGCCCACCCCCAGGGAGCAGAGTGTGTCGTACGGCAAAACCCTAAATCCGTGACTTCCTGTCGCCATGGTTCGGGAAGACCACGATTAGCTTCAAGCCTACACAGCTCAATAATTCTTTAATATTCGCTTTAACAAGATACACTGAATGTTCACCATTGCATTACAGTCCTCACTTGGAATCTTGCGTACTTTAGGAAATTACAACAAAAATCTATCTAGGTGGTCGCCCAAGATTTATGTAAATTACTCTTATATTATTATTTATATAATAAAAATGCACAGCGCGTCACGTTACATAGTACAGATTAAGATAAAAGTTAAGTTAAAGGTTCGGTGCTTGATCAATAGAAAAATATTAAATTTCAAATTCTATAAGATGTATTATTAAAAGAATATGAAATCTGTAAAATAATTAAAAGAAAAGTAAAAAGAAATGAGTTTTAATTATTTTTATTGCAATTGTAAATTACGCTTTTTAAATTTGAACTCTAAAGTGTAATGATAAAGAAAAGGGGGGGAAAATCTACTTTTCTGATTCATTTTCTTTACTTGGCCGTGTCACCGCGCCGCCTCCACGCCGCGCGTTCATAACAGACGAGGCGGCTCCGCGTGCAAGTCGCGGGGAAACGATGCGCCGTGCCGGCAGCTCCCTTTACTTACATTGGACCATGCGTCTACTCGGCGGCCGCGCGGCGCAAAACGCCTCGTCTGTTTTAGACCTAAAAGTGAGATTCGATCAAAGCGCTTCCTCAATCCCATTCTGGTTTGTACTGTAGAGGACCCTGTTCGTATGCGTATGATGCTGGGATTGGACCCCGCAGACGACGCCAAAGTCATGTCTTGGATGGCTGAGTGGATGTATTGATTGATTGACTATCGGACGTATGGGTACCAACCTGCCCGATAGTGTCGTCTTCTTTATGTTCTTCTTCTCGTGTTGTCAGGACGACGGCCTTCTAGTCTGACACCAGTCGATTGTTGATCACGCAGAATCGACAACTGCGGGGACAATAGCTGCCGAACCAACTAATGTCTATTAAAAGATATTAAATGTTTAATTGAAGGCTGGGGTGGTGCTAGCCTGATACGGATTGGAAAGGTTTCTTACTGACGGAAACAGAGATTACAGATTAGTTCCAGTTTATTCACCATAAAACACACACGGACAGTTGCATAAATACAGGAACGTCACCTCTGCCCCACGCAATGTGTTAGCAGTACCCCCGCGAGCTTGAATTTGGACTCCTATGGCCGAAATGGGGCACAAAGCGATAATGTTGGTAGTGAATCACGAAACACTCGCTACATCGATGCGTTACATACGAAAGTCCGAGGCGCACTGCCTTTGTGTAACTGCCGGCCGCCGTGCTTATCTCAGCACATACCGTCTCGTCTTACAGCGCACGGCTGTGCAGCTAGGAAGACGCGTATATTCAAATCACTTTTACACTATGTTTCAGAGATTTATTTGGTTCCCTTACAGTACTCATAAACGTCTTTTAGCTAGCTTTCCATATTTATCACTTGTTACTGATCGTTCTCACATGGACTTCGGTACTGGATGAGGTGGAGCATACATATACCATTTTGGGCGACACTGGAGCACTATCAGAAGCACTGTATCAGTCACAAACATTGGACGCTTTCGTAAGGCAAGTCAACTCGCCGCAGTTACGTTAAAAGCTGCTGGATTCTTCAACATTGACAGGATTATGCTGGTAGCAAGCTGCAGCCGTCACCGTCTCCTACATTGTGATGGTGAGACACATGGATGCCGGACACGAGTTTATTCCTGTCTGAGAATCAAACTTTAAATCTATTTGAGATTTAGATGGGACAAATTATGTTGATATCAGAAAACTCTGAATAAAATGTTATCGTGTGTTAATTTGATTTCCTAGTTTTTTGATACAATTATGTGGTATAGATGTCCCCTATCTTTCTGTAGCGAGGGATTAACTATTTACCCCCGCGCGAATCACTCCGGTTTGGGAGTTTCTTTTACGTTAGTAAGTCATCACATATATAAAAACAGTGTAAACTGCGTTTTATATGATAAGTAACTATAAGTATGACAATTCTGATGTGCATAATGTGGTCCCTAGCAATAATCATTTAGATGACTACGCAAAGCCGCAAGCAGGACGTTGCTATGCGAGATCCGAGGTTGATCTCGGGTGGAAACTTTCCCGTGTTAATGTGGCTGCATTATAATTCAAGCCAAATTCGGGGATAGTTCTTGCTATAGAAATTATGTAACTATTGTACACTTAAAGTGAATTTTTGTTTTATTCAGAAGTTTGGCAGAAAAATTGCGAGTTAAGCCAAGCTGAATTTATTGTTTCCAGCTAAATTTGAAATATGCAGTTATATATTACAAACTGCCAACGACACGGTCCAATACTAAGTTAGAAAAAGTTACTACCAGAGAAGCTAGAGGGATCGAAGTTAATGCGTAAACCGAAAATTATAAACTACAGATTTTATTTTTTTTAATAATTCTTTTCAATCATCTTGTTGTTTCTAGTAAAATCTCTGTACTTGAAAAATATACGTATTTAACCTTTCTTGTATAAGGTAGGATTTTAAACTATTTTTACAATACCGTCCAAATAGTTTTAACCAATTGATTGCTCATAAATCAGTTTTATAATACAAAAAATATTCTATGGTATTATCGTCGATCCATCCTTTCAGACTGATGAGTAGTAGAAACACACCGATACTGGTTCTTTTTATCCTTGGGCAAGCCGTAAAGATATTCCACTAATCCGATTAACGTCATAGTCTTAAGTCCAATGTTGGTGGGTGATTTTAATCAGCCAATAGGGAGCGTTTGCATGAAATTTGGCGCCCGTGGCGATCCACAGACAGTGGAAATTGTCCATGTCAGTGACGTCTAATTCCACGGCGAAGGAGCGAGGTAGAGCGTATCTTCTGGCCCTTTTTCTCTGGAGGTTTCTCTATTGAGATCAGTACCCTAGACAAATCCGGTAAAGCCGTCACAGTCTCAGCTATTTCTGAGCGACACTGTTGAGGCAGGCCTTTGCATGTGCCGGACGCTAGTTGCGACAGAGCACGAAAAATCCACTACGCCCCTAGGTATTTGTGCGCGTGAGACAAGATATTTTTGAGCCACAGTGGAATTCCGCAGTTTGCTTATCAAATTCGCATCCAAGTAACAAATGTTAATCTCTCCTGCTTTCACCCGTTATCAGGGAATATTTAATTTGCTCCACAGCATCATGTTTTCTACGTGATTCTACTACATGAATTTTTAGACAAACAGTACTGTTTGGCCATTGATGTCTTTCTCTTTTCTGTGGGACGTATTCTCTGGTCGCCACTGGAAATAAATAATACACGGTGTCTGCTTTTGCTATATAGTAGTACTTAATTTTTCCACTGTTTTCAGAGAAGAAAATTACTTAAGCAAATAGTCTAAAGAAAAATGAAAAATCTTAATATCTCTGAGCACAGCATGTTCTGTACATAGTGTAATGACGTTGATGTAGAACTAACGGGGCTGAAGGTCATATATCAAATTCAGAAAGCATGCATACTACACCACTAGTTGTAACCCTATTAGCGATTTCAGCAGGTAATTTTTCCAGTATGCTGACAAAATTCTCCGTCTTACATGTTTTTGTGGAATTTTCTTCTGAAAATTTAATTTTTCTAACAACATATATTGTTAAAATATAAGTTCCAAGCTGGTTTCCTATTAGAAGTCACTCCAATTACAAATATGGTACACAACACGTATAGAAGCTAATCTCAGCATCCTGCTAAATATCTTTGAAGCTCATGATACAAAGAAACAGTTATTTCACACATCTCGAGAAGTTGATACTGATGATGTTACATATTGCGTCCCAAGTCTCCGGTCACAGTAACAAATTTGCGATATGCGACAACAAACGATTCACTGGACTGCAAATTTTAACGTCTCCATCCGGCACTTCCTTCGTGGCGATTCAACCAACCTTCGGATTCCGGACCAAGTATGACATAGCCGCGTTTAGTATGTATCCCGAAATGTATAAATTAATAGCTTAATACTGATGTGGGATTGAAGGCTTTCACGGCGTATTAATGAAATGTAGTCTTCACGGGTTTTCCGCCGTATGTTGTTGAAATGCGACAACGAGCTTTCGGCGGCTGACTCTGCCGCCATCTTCAGGTACCTGAAGACTACATTTTAGCTTAATACTAATGGCTGCCTTTCCTGCTTGATGTATTTGCAGTTTAACAACCAACTTCACAAGCATATTGGAGCAATTACTGTCAGACTCATTCAGGATTCAGTTGTTTACATTGTTAGATACTTCTATCGTCATCGTATACAAATTCTAAACGTAACAAGCACCACCCCGGCATGTTCATACGTTCATAAACCAGCCACCATACATCACCATTCACACACATACACACCCTCTCGTGCCATCTCTCACACGGATAGACATTCAACAGTACTTGCTAACATGCCACAGCACACAGACACCCAGCAAAATACTTCGAATCTCATTGAAACCAGTCATTAAAATCGGCCAAAACAGTGAAAAATCGTGAAAGTCGTGTAAATTTACCACTAAAAGGATGTCATCTGTAAAAATTTGATGAAATGGAGAGCGCCTTAAAGTGATTCCACGAAGAACTACAAATCACACACATTATCACACGAACATCATATTTTTATGTTTACACCGTGAACATCGACAAACTTACTTTCAAGGTATCAAGGTTACCGTAGAAGTATGATGGAAACACGTACCTAGCTTTACGTTTAGCCTAGTTGTGATTTTTGCTTTGCCTCTCAGTTAACTGTTACCCGTTATGGTCGTCATGGCAACGAAAAAGTTGAAAACCGAAATTTGAACGTCACCATGGGTCAAAAGACAAGTAAGTCATTTACAGTAAAAAGTGGATTAATTCGACGGTCAGTATTAGCTCCATTGCTCTTCAACTTCTATACCAGTAACATGCATGACACTATCGGCGACGAATTCTGCTACGCTGGCGATTTAGCTGTCGCTGTCCAAACTGCCACTCTAGGCTAGAGGAAGGGGAAAGTATTCTCTCAAATGATTTAGAAACCTTGGGTGAATACTATTTGAAGATGAGATTTTGTCCAAACTCTATGAAGACAGAAGTATAGGTATTCCATTTGAGTGATCGAATAGCACATCAGCATTTCAAAGTGAATTTCTGCCAACAAAGATTTAAGCAAAATATCTTGGCACCACCTTAGACCGTTCCTTAACAATCAAAAAACAACTGGAAAACACAAGTCAGAAACTTAAGACGGAACAACATCTTGAAGAAGCTAACTGGCGCTTCATGGGGAGCTGGTGTATACTCAATACAAACAACCGTCCTTCCCGTGGTTTACCCTGTAGCTGAGTACTATTTCCCAGTGTGGCAACGTAGTGCTCACTCTAGGAAAATAAACATTCATCTGAGAAGAAATAAATGGCAAACTAAAGTCCACTCCAGTCTCCTTGTTACATATCATCAGCAATATACCACCCCCAGAGATCAGAAAGTTACATCATCCTGACCATCCACAGGTTCTTAATGACCTACCACCCCCCCCCCCCATTTATAACATGGCACATTTGACTTAAATTTATAGGAAAAATTGCGAAAAAGCTGGAAATCTGCACCAGTGAATTATCAAGATGTTGAAGAGCCTACAAATAAACTTCTGGGATTCCAATTACCAGACCATGATGGGCGCCATAACTAATACAGTTATGATACAAACAAACAATAAAACACGTGAATATAGCCGTTGAACTATGTTAAGATGTGGCGGAAAGTTGCTGCATTAAAGTTATTGTTCTCAGTCAAAGATACGCCACGACACGAACTGTCGGAGTGAGAGTAAGATCTCTCGCAATACGGTGCTGCGAGGAATAGAATATTTCGGACGCCGTTTGCAATTTGCGTTTATTAATATGCTCAGGGCGGTTTCAGGGCGGGATGCCGGTGGAGGCCTTAGTTCCCCGTTGTTACTCATGTGGACCCCAGCATGGAACATCTGAGACAATGCATTAGTGGCGTAGATTATGAGACTATCACCCATTGACCTCACATTCAAACAGACAAGCACGGCAAGATTTCGGCGCTCCCAGTAGGCAGGAGTGTTGTAATGGACCGTAATAATCTTATATATATATAAAAATAGACGTGTTTTTTCCTATATTTCACTTTTCAGACACCACTACCTTGCACAGATCACTGATGTTTGTTGGTGGAAGTAGCATGGAGTTTCCTGTCGTGCACAACGTTGGCAGAATGCCGATAGCTGTGGGGATGTGGGAGATATAATGATTAAAGTTGGTCAGTGCAGGGCGTTTTCATATTTCGACCAAAAATTCGTATCTCCGTATACTTCTCTTTCCTGCCACAACTACATAACATAGACCATTGGTATTTGTGTGTGGTAGTAGAATCGTCTTTCCTGTCATGCACTATGGTTGTTAGATGTCGGTAGCTATGGGAGTGTGGGAGATATGGGGGTTGAAAGTGGTTGACCTGTGGCAAATTCATACTTCTGCCAAAGACAAAAGTGTCATGGTGTATCACTTTTCAGCGAAAACTATAGATCACAGATAACTTGCGTTTGTGTGTACTAGTAGCACAGAGTCACCTTTCGGTCACAACAGCGGCCGAATTTCAGAAACTGTGTTACTGTGGTAGATATGGTGGTTGTAAGTGGCCGACCAAGGATATTTTCGTATTTCGACTGTCTCCGCATATGTCACTTTTCTGCCGCAACTACATAGCATAGAGTATTGGTGTTTGTGTTTGGTAGTAGAATCGTATCTCATGTAGTGCACTATGGTTGTTAGATGTCGGTAGCTATGGGGGTGTGGGAGATATGGGGGTTGAAAGTGATCGACCTGTGGCTATTTCATACTTCTGCCAAAGACAAAAGTGTCATGGTGTATCACTTTTCAGCGAAAACTATAGATCACAGATAACTGGCGTTTGTGTGTAGTAGTAGCACAGAGTCACCTTTCGATCACAACAGCGGCCGAATTTCAGAAACTGTGTTACTATGGTAGATATGGTGGTTGAAAGTGGCCGACCAAGGATATTTTCGAATTTCGACTGTCTCCGCATATGTCACTTTTCTGCCGCAACTACATAGCATACAACATTGGTGTTTGTGTATGGTAGTAGAATCGTATCTCATGTAGTGCACTATGGTTGTTAGATGTCGGTAGCTATGGGGGTGTGGGAGATATGGGGGTTGAAAGTGATCGACCTGTGGCAATTTCATACTTCTGCCAAAGACAAAAGTGTCATGGTGTATCACTTTTCAGCGAAAACTATAGATCACAGATAACTGGTGTTTGTGTGTAGTAGTAGCACAGAGTCACCTTTCGATCACAACAGCGGCCGATTTTCAGAAACTGTGGTACTGTGGTAGATATGGTGGTTGTAAGTGGCCGACCAAGGATATTTTCGAATTTCGACTGTCTCCGCATATGTCACTTTTCTGCCAGCAACTACATAGCATAGAACATTGGTGTTTGTGTATGGTAGTAGAATCGTATCTCATGTAGTGCACTATGGTTGTTAGATGTCGGTAGCTATGGGGGTGTGGGAGATATGGGGGTTGAAAGTGATCGACCTGTGGCAATTTCATACTTCTGCCAAAGACAAAAGTGTCATGGTGTATCACTTTTCAGCGAAAACTATAGATCACAGATAACTGGTGTTTGTGTGTAGTAGTAGCACAGAGTCACCTTTCGATCACAACAGCGGCCGATTTTCAGAAACTGTGGTACTGTGGTAGATATGGTGGTTGTAAGTGGCCGACCAAGGATATTTTCGTATTTCGACTGTCTCCGCATATGTCACTTTTCTGCCGCAACTACATAGCATAGAGCATTGGTGTTTGTGTTTGGTAGTAGAATCGTATCTCATGTAGTGCACTATGGTTGTTAGATGTCGGTAGCTATGGGGGTGTGGGAGATATGGGGGTTGAAAGTGATCGACCTGTGGCAATTTCATACTTCTGCCAAAGACAAAAGTGTCATGGTGTATCACTTTTCAGCGAAAACTATAGATCACAGATAACTGGCGTTTGTGTGTAGTAGTAGCACAGAGTCACCTTTCGATCACAACAGCGGCCGAATTTCAGAAACTGTGTTACTAGTGGTAGATATGGTGGTTGTAAGTGGCCGACCAAGGATATTTTCGAATTTCGACTGTCTCCGCATATGTCACTTTTCTGCCACAACTACATAGCATAGAACATTGGTGTTTGTGTATGGTAGTAGAATCGTATCTCATGTAGTGCACTATGGTTGTTAGATGTCGGTAGCTATGGGGGTGTGGGAGATATGGGGGTTGAAAGTGATCGACCTGTGGCAATTTCATACTTCTGCCAAAGACAAAAGTGTCATGGTGTATCACTTTTCAGCGAAAACTATAGATCACAGATAACTGGTGTTTGTGTGTAGTAGTAGCACAGAGTCACCTTTCGATCACAACAGCGGCCGAATTTCAGAAACTGTGGTACTGTGGTAGATATGGTGGTTGTAAGTGGCCGACCAAGGATATTTTCGTATTTCGACTGTCTCCGCATATGTCACTTTTCTGCCGCAACTACATAGCATAGAGCATTGGTGTTTGTGTTTGGTAGTAGAATCGTATCTCATGTAGTGCACTATGGTTGTTAGATGTCGGTAGCTATGGGGGTGTGGGAGATATGGGGGTTGAAAGTGATCGACCTGTGGCAATTTCATACTTCTGCCAAAGACAAAAGTGTCATGGTGTATCACTTTTCAGCGAAAACTATAGATCACAGATAACTGGCGTTTGTGTGTAGTAGTAGCACAGAGTCACCTTTCGATCACAACAGCGGCCGAATTTCAGAAACTGTGTTACTAGTGGTAGATATGGTGGTTGTAAGTGGCCGACCAAGGATATTTTCGAATTTCGACTGTCTCCGCATATGTCACTTTTCTGCCGCAACTACATAGCATAGAACATTGGTGTTTGTGTATGGTAGTAGAATCGTATCTCATGTAGTGCACTATGGTTGTTAGATGTCGGTAGCTATGGGGGTGTGGGAGATATGGGGGTTGAAAGTGATCGACCTGTGGCAATTTCATACTTCTGCCAAAGACAAAAGTGTCATGGTGTATCACTTTTCAGCGAAAACTATAGATCACAGATAACTGGTGTTTGTGTGTAGTAGTAGCACAGAGTCACCTTTCGATCACAACAGCGGCCGATTTTCAGAAACTGTGGTACTGTGGTAGATATGGTGGTTGTAAGTGGCCGACCAAGGATATTTTCGTAATTTCGACTGTCTCCGCATATGTCACTTTTCTGCCACAACTACATAGCATAGAAGCATTGGTGTTTGTGTTGGTAGTAGAATCGTATCTCATGTAGTGCACTATGGTTGTTAGATGTCGGTAGCTATGGGGGTGTGGGAGATATGGGGGTTGAAAGTGATCGACCTGTGGCAATTTCATACTTCTGCCAAAGACAAAAGTGTCATGGTGTATCACTTTTCAGCGAAAACTATAGATCACAGATAACTGGCGTTTGTGTGTAGTAGTAGCACAGAGTCACCTTTCGATCACAACAGCGGCCGAATTTCAGAAACTGTGTTACTGTGGTAGATATGGTGGTTGTAAGTGGCCGACCAAGGATATTTTCGTATTTCGACTGTCTCCGCATATGTCACTTTTCTGCCACAACTACATAGCATAGAGCATTGGTGTTTGTGTTTGGTAGTAGAATCGTATCTCATGTAGTGCACTATGGTTGTTAGATGTCGGTAGCTATGGGGGTGTGGGAGATATGGGGGTTGAAAGTGATTCGACCTGTGGCAATTTCATACTTCTGCCAAAGACAAAAGTGTCATGGTGTATCACTTTTCAGCGAAAACTATAGATCACAGATAACTGGCAGTTTGTGTGTAGTAGTAGCACAGAGTCACCTTTCGATCACAACAGCGGCCGATTTTCAGAAACTGTGTTACTGTGGTAGATATGGTGATTGTAAGTGGCCGACCAAGGATATTTTCGTATTTCGACTGTCTCCGCATATGTCACTTTTCTGCCACAACTACATAGCATAGAGCATTGCTGTTTGTTTTTCGTAGTAGAATCGTATCTCATGTAGTGCACTATGGTTGTTAGATGTCGGTAGCTATGGGGGTGTGGGAGAAATGGGGGATAAAATGGTAGACCTGCGGCAATTTCATATTTCTGCCAAAGACGCATGTGTCACGTTGTATCACTTTTAAGTGAAAACTATCAATCGCAGATTACCGGCGTTTTTGTGTGGTAGTAACACAGAGTCACCCATCGATCACAACGTTGGCCGAAATTCGGTAACTGTGGGAGTGTGTGAGATATGGTGTTCGAAATTGGTCGATCATGAATATTTTCGTATTTCATCCAAAGACTTGTGTGTATCCGTAAATTTTACTTTGCTGCCGGAACTACATAGCGCAGAAGACTGGTATTTGTGTGTGGTAATAGTATCGAGTCTCCCATCGTGCATTATGGTGGTTAGATGTCTACAGCTGTCAATATGAATACTTTACAATCACGAACGAAGTTGTGGGTACCAGCTATTATATTATAAATGTGGAAGTAAGTTTCTGTCTTTTTGTTACGTTTTGACGACTAAATGGCTATATCAATATTGATGGAATTTAACAATGAAATAGTGTAGGAAGGACACAGGACATTTTTTCGGCATGAATAACAGTTTTAGTCACGAAATTTTAAGAACTTATCGAATGATGAAAGACAGACAGATTCGTGTGTTAGTCTGTAATGTTACGTTGGTTGCTCAGTCACGCAATCTGTTAGTGTTTGATTTATTAATAAATTTCGATAAGAAACAAAACTTATTATTTAGTATAGAAGTCAATTTGCTCTGCACTGTACTATTCATTGTGTCTGTATAAAAGTTTCTGGCACCAATTTGTCTTCCTTTTTGACATGCCTTACGGACGTAAACCTGGCCTAAGGTGCAGGTCTAGAAGACAATGTGCTGCTATTATATTATAAGATTCAGATGCTCATGTTGAATAAAGACGAAAAAACCAAGCTGAAATAAAGCTGCCATCAGTTAACCCCCCCCCCTCCCCCCCCCCCCCACACACACACATCCCCGCACCTTCGCTTACTTTTCTGTTTTTAAATATGTTGTAAATTGATTCTCTTCATGAGACAGATTAGATGATAGGATGATATAATGGTGGTTTTCCATCATATTATGTCGACTCGGTGTTATTTGGGACAAATGTTATGTTACTAACAGTTTTCTATATCCAATTCTGGAATTGAAACTCCAAGTCCACGCGTACGAAGTCGCGGGTAACAGCTAGTTTGGGAATAAAAATGTATTTAATGTATTCATTGCTAATTAGGGATTGCAATCCCGCGGGATCCGCGCGGGATTTGCGCCAATCCCGCGGGATCCGTGCGGGATTGGTACAAACAGTTTTTTTAACGCATATATTTAAAACATAGTTACTTAAAACGTTAATAAATTAAATAATAATTAAATTAATAAATAATTTTTAATGTTAAATGATAAAAATTAACAGTTAACAATATTTTGATTGGTAAAATGACATTAAAACTTTTTAGCATGTATTAAGTGTATTTCGAGGTTTTACATTTTTTAAAATCTAAACCAATTTTTAAATAAATAATAAAAATGGAAATTATTGAGTCTTAGGTCATATTATGTGCCTTACAATACATCACATAAGTTTAAAAATATGGTTTGCTTAATGGTCAAGTTACCAGAGTTGTTTTTTTTTTTTTTAATTCTAAATAAACGTTCCATAACACCGAGAATAGCATTCTATTTCACAAAGTGAAGTGAACATACTCTGTAAAGTGTAGAAGATTTGGCTCAGAACAAGATCTCATAACTTTTTGTCACTGCACAAGCACGAGACTTGGCCTTTTTTTGCGTGATTCATTATTATATCTCCTGATTCCTTGATTGATATTACAGTTGATTCATTGTTATTAAAAGAAACTACTCACCAACACGTAAACTGTCAAGCATTTCAGATTTACGTATGTGGCGTAACGACGTTTTTAGAGTGGAAATTATTATTTTTTTAGTAAGAAAGGAGACTTCCTCGGCGAATGATTGCAGTGAAGTCCTCATAGGTTGTATCTCCGGATTTCATTACAAACACACGAAATTACACACGTGAGGAAGACGGCGGAGGCAGCCGTCGAAGTATGGTGTTCCTACAACACAATTCGTCGATACACCTGTGGAAATTTCATTATAACTTTTTTTACTTTTAGTCGAAGTAATAACAAGGAGAAGAGGGATTAATCGAAAGCCTGAGCGGCATATGTAAGCAGGTGGCTTTCGTCAAAGAAACGCATTGAGGAAGCGGCCAAAACAACAAGTCAAAGGATATACAATTTCCATTTGATAGCTGTTAAATAAATAGGTACGCGATCGTTAAAATTACGATAACATAAGTTTCATATCAACGAATAATCAAATTTTCAGCCGCAAATTAGGAAATTGTCACAATTACTTTATCTGCAAATACAGAAAATGGGAATAATGAAACCGTGAATAAAAAGCTGTAACCGTGTAGTTCAGATAACGTGTGCGACACTTAAAAAATAATTACGGTATATAGTTAGAAAATCGTACTAAATATGCACCATAACTCAAATTACAGAAATGTGTACTCGAAACAAACGTAAGTTTTGATGAATACGTAAAAATGTATTTATTTACTTACGAATGACGAAGGTTGACAAAAACAAACGCTTGTTCACATGAGTCAAATGCCAACTGGAAGGGTACAGGCAAACAGTGCAAAATATCCGACAGAGACCGATTGGGACAGCGAGTCACGCAGACTGACACGCGTTTCCGCCGGATTTTGCGGATTGCGGATCCGCTTAATTTTGTGCGGGATCCGCCAGACTGTCTAATGATGCGGGATTCCACGGGATTGCGGGATCCCGCTTTGCTGGATTGCAATCCCTATTGCTAATACGAGTTGAGGCTCTTGTCTTCGAGCAGCTGTGGGTCGCAGCGGAAATGCTAGCGTTGCGGGTTGAATTACGCCCTGCGTAGTGACACATGCGATGAACACGTGAAAGGCATGCGTTGTCCGTGCAGTTGGCATAGAATATTCTAGCGTGTTTCTGGTGTGGAACAAAGAACGCACCACCAAGTTGAGAAGTCACGTCACAAGTGTTCTTGTCTATGATTGGCTGGTTGAGCAATGGCGGCTGTCAAGACACATGGCGCGGTACGCTCCTTGGCGAATAAAGGTGATATCGCCATATTGTTCGTTCTTCATTCTGTTGGAAGCATTCGCGAGGAGAAGATGTAGTCGCTACTAGAACATCTGAGTAGCAGGTAAGACGAATAATGGTTCACTGTCCTGGCTTGCCTCGTAGTAGCAATGTCTGTTGATTGGTAAGGTTTAGTAAAGTTATTAAGTATTAATTACGGGAACAGTTGTGTCTAAAGTGTTATCTAATGGAAGTTATGTGATGAGTGTTAACAGTTTCATTACGTTTCCTAAGTGTTCATTATGATTTAGGTGAGCTTCGTAACGTGTTATTTCCTCAATCCGTCATAAGGTAGATGGTTATCGGACGATGTGTAATAGTTAGGTTTTTATCAATAAATGTTGTTAACTTGTATTTGTGCGTCTTGTTTCACGAACCTCATAACACTCTTGGTTAAAGAACTCATGTTGCCTTCCTAATGAGTTATATAAATTGGTTTTCAGTGTCAGAATGTGTTAAGTTGAAGGTAGTAGTTTTCTTGTGGTTACTTTGCCCACAAATGTCTTTCGGAATATTATCTAAAGCGTAGCTCTGAGTCTCTACGTTAAATATCGACTGCCCTGGTGTCAGATTACAATGTTAAGATCTTCCGGCATCCGCCACAAGAAAAGCTCTACATTTCTGCTCGTCAAAGGTAAGCACTATTTCATAATATCAGTGATAGCACCCTTGCTAAAAGTGTGTGTTTGCCCCGCCCATTCGGTTTTCCATCGTGAAAATAGGGGTTTAGTTGGCTTTGCAGTGATTAGGGTAGATGTTGATATTCAGAATGTGATTATAAGGTTATGTTTGGTCTTGCATTCAGTAATCCAAGTTACGTTAATTGGGAAACACACACAATCAACCCCAATACGCCTTTACAGTGTATATTGCGGGTGTAAGTCTGCTTACGCACGAGATCTTCCTTGCTGTCACATCTCTTAAGCATACAACCATAATGGCGTCCCTAGTCGTTGCCCGTACAAATGTGTCTGAGGGCTATTCAGCACAGATAACATATTATATTCTTAGATAATAATTTTGGGATATCAGAAGTTACATCGTTTATGCGGAAGCTTGCAGCCCAGTCAGCTCATCCTTCCATCAAAGAAGTATTAATTATGATTTTATATGTATTTTTCTTATAATTTCTTCCTAAAACTTAGCTTAAGGCTGAAAGTGTGTTCCTCCTGTCAGTCATTTCCTGGAAGTGAGATTATTCTCCTTCAGGTACACGTTTCTTTCCTTCTGCTTATGATCATAGTCTAATGAACTCTTTTGTACAAGTGTAAACGATACTTCATTAAAAGAATTGGAAATTTTCTGTCTGTAGGTTTATGTGTGTATATGGCAGTATCGTATGCGAACTGAGTAAGACTAATTGAAGTTTTAATCATTACGGACTGTTCTCGGAAACTGTTAGCATTCTTGAGCCTTGACGCAAATAGGAATATATGTGATGGTGAGAGGGTATATAAATTACAACTAATTACTCAAGGACTATCTTCACAGATTTATTAATTTCAAAGTAACTCATAAATTGGATTTTTCAACACCTCACTCGCAATATAGTAGTATACATACAAGGTAAAAGTTTGTTCAAACAATTCATCATCACGCTTCAATGTGCACACTTATCTATAAGCAACATTTATTAATATCATCAAAAGTAATAAACAATAGATTTTACTACCATATATCGGCATCGTCAATCATATCCAACAGTTTATTTACAAGAAAAAGCTGTTTATGTTTTTCTCTTTAATTCGTGATTTCTGTGTTCCGTGAAGGACACATCCCACAAACACG
>JARYHS010013631.1:70420196-70447428 GCA_031002005.1 Vandiemenella viatica
ACTGAGGTGCTCAGTTTTTCTAAGTATACCCATAATGACAGGTGTCTGAGCTCTATCATCCTACAGAATACTGTTCTTAACAATCTGGTATGTAGGGCGCGAAGGTTATGTGACAAAGATTACGCTGAAGTTGCATTTGACTATACTGTTTTTCCTCGACGTCAAGATCATTAGAGGCGGGATGGTACTTGGGACAAGTAACGGGAAGGAATTCGGCCACGGCCTTTTGAAGGAAGCGTCCCGAGATTCACCTGCGGTGATTTGGGGAAACTATGGAAAGTCAAAATCTGGATGCCTGGACGAGTATTCGAACCGGCGTCCCCTCGAATGCGAGGGCCTAGCGTTAACCACTAACCCACCATGCTCAGAGGATTCGGCTATCTTCTGAGAACTTTTTCAAATAATGGTTTCAACGGGTCCAGATCAGGCGCGAGTAGGGGATTAAGAGAGCACGCCAGAAACCGGGAAAACCCGTGACGTCACGAAGTGGTAGGGGGACCTCCCTCCCCTCCACTCCGGCGGGCTTTTTGAATCAGCCAATGGCGGCCAAGGTCGTATGACGTCAAACGTTAGTTCCTCGACCGCCCGCACAGATGGCGGCACCGGGTGGACTAGCGGACTAGCGGGGAAATTCCGCCGCCCGGGGCGTGTTTACACAGGTGTGCTCGCCTGCAACTATTTCCTCATCCCTCTTCTGGAATGCGGACGTCAGACAAGTTGTATCGTGGCGACAAAACTATGGATTCGTCTATCACTTTAGTTCCTAGTGGTCATCGTGTGTTGCGTATACCAATTCCACCTTTACCGAGTAACTTAAATATAATTAAAGTCTTAGTTTAAATGGCCCCATTGGTTTAAGTAGACAATGGACGATTAGTTCATCCATCTACATCTACATCTACATATATACTCTGCAAATCACAAAACTGTGGGTGGCAGAGGGTGCTCAGCACCAAACCTAATCTCTTTGTTGTGCATTCCAATCCCTAATGGTACGAGGAAAAAAGGAATTCATATAAGAATCAGTGCTGCACCTTATTTCTCTAATTTTATCTTTCCTGTCATGCCGACCCAAATAGGTTGGTGGACGAAGTATTTCACTACACTCGTAAGTGAAAGTGGGAGTACGCATGTTTACCAATAAGTTTATACGAAACGTGCGTCGTCTATCTACCAGAGACTCCCAGCCTAGTTTACTAATCAGTTCCGTAACGCTTTCATAAGGACTGTAGCAAGCGGTCACGAATCGAGCGGCTCTTCTCTGTACTTTCTCTGTACTCTCAATCAGCCCCTTACGAAACGGATCCCAAATGGCACAACAATAGTCCAAATGTGGACGTACAAGAGATTTGTACGCTATCTCCTTTGTTTGTTCATTACAATTTTTCAAAATTCGACCTAGGAACCGCAGCCTAGAATTAGCTCTACCTACCAACGTATTAATATGTAAGTCCCATTTCATGTTCCTTTGTACTGTTACTCCCAAATATTTCATAGAATCGACCACATCAATAACTGAACTGTTTACCTCGTATATCTGAACAATTGGATTCTTTTTGTTAGTTATGCTCATTGTCTTACACTTTTTACAATTTAGTGTGAGTTGCCACTCAGCGCACCATGCCAAAATAACATCCAGATCACGCTGAATTGCTAAACAATCGGCCAATTTCCTTACTTCCCTATAAATAACCGCATCATCAGCAAACAATCTAAAAAGGCTTTTCACTTTGTCTCCGAGATCGTTTATAAAAATTAAAAAAAGAAGTGGTCCTATTACACTTCCTTGAGGTACACCCGATGTGACATCTAGATTAGAAGAACTTTCTCCTTCAACAACGACATACTGCGATCGACCAGTTAGAAAATCCTTTATCCATTCGCAAAGCTGATCCGATATACCGTACGCTCGTAGTTTCGCTAAAAGGCGGTTGTGTGGCACAGAGTCAAAGGCTTTCTGAAAATCTAAAAAAATTGCATCTACTTGTGAACCTGCATCAATAACTTTCATTACATCGTGTGTAAATAGGGCCAGCTGTGTTTCACATGATCTTTTCTTCCGAAATCCGTGTTGATTTGTTGTAAGCAAATTATTTTCATCTAGGAAATTCATAATGTTCGAGCATATAATATGCTCCATAACTCTACTACAAACAGATGTTATAGATATGGGACGATAGTTTCCAGGATCGCTGCGATCACCTTTCTTGAAAATCGGAGTTACTTGCGCTATTTTCCAGTCTGAAGGTACTTTTCGCTCTTCTAGGGATTTACTGAATATATCAGACAGAAATGGCCCGATTTCCGCCGCATACTCTGAAAATACTCTTACTGGAATACCATCCGGGCCAGGTGCTTTTCCCCACTTTGGGAGCTCTAATTGCTTTATGATACCTGCAGTATCTATTCGTAATGATTCCATCTCCAACTCGACACGACGTGGGAAAACGGGAATGCTATCCTTATTTTCGTCAGTAAATGAATTTTTGAATACAGTATTTAGTACATTAGCTTTATCGCGGCTTTCAATAACCTCGGACCCTTCGCAAACTAGTGCTGGAATATTGCTGTTGGTACAACTGACTTTACGAACATACGACCAAAATTTCTTTGGGTTTTCTGCGAGACTCTTAGAGAGAGTGTTTTAATGAAAATCGTTGATGGCCTCACGCATCACATTCTTCACACGTAGTCTTAACTCAGCCAAGGTTTCTAAATCGCTGCGAGACCTCTTCCTTCTGTAGCGTCCGTGTATCCTTCTTTGTTTTTTGAGTAATCTTTTGACTTCGCATGTGTACCACGGTGGATCATTCTCCCCATTTATTTTCCGCTTCGGTATATGTACTTCCATACCTTCCTTGATTATATGTATAAATCGATGCCACATCTCTTCAACGGTGTCCTTTGTTAACTTAAAGTTATGGTAATTATTCCTCAGGTAGGTTCTAAAACACTCCTTTGAGGCCTTACTGAATCTGTATCCAATCCGTCCATTTCCCCTTTTTCGCTTGGTCATTAATTTGATAGTCGCAATTACCGCTTTGTGATCGCTTATTCCAGTGGTCGTTGAAATGTCGGTGAATAATTCTGGCCTGTTAGTAACTAGCAAATCTAAAATGTTTTCGCTACCGTTATGACACTAGCTGCTCGAGATGATTATCGGAGAATAAATCGAGAATTACTTCAGAAGCTGCCTTATCCCTGCTACCAGTAATGTGAACATAATTTCGCCAGTCGATATAAGGCAGATTGAAGTCGCCTCCCAGAATCCATTAATCGAGTATGATGGTCACGAATCCACTTCCTCTCAGATGTATACTGTTTGATACAGAAGTGGAAAAAATAAGTCGAAAAGCATAAATGTTTCCTTTTAACGTTCGATATGGGGAAAAAAAAAACCGTCATAAACTCCAGATATAAAACCGAGGAAGAATTCTATGTGTACCTGTTTTCATGAAATTATTTAGCGTTCTTGCCTCGCATTCGGGAGGACGGAGGTTCGAATCCCCATCCAGGCATCCATGGTTTCCCAAAATCACTCCAAGTGAATGCCGGGGATGCTACCTTCAAAAGGCCATGACCGAATTCATTCCCATTCCTTTCCCGTCTCTAAAGGCCACTTTGTTAGAGAGACGTTAAAAAAAAATCGACTGCCGAGATGTAAAGTACCCCGGTTTCCGATAGATGGCTGGCACACATCATTTCACCAAGCTTTTACGAGAAATATTTCAGATATTCCTGCCTGCTGTCTGTCTGCTATTATCGGTATATCAATGTGACAAGTATTTCGAAACTATGGAGTTATTCTCGGTGTTCCGTTTGCCCAGGTTGCGAAACTCTGTACACAGCAAGGTGCAAATATTTCAGCACAGTACAATATTTTCTTCGGTTTATTGTCGTGAAATATACTTGCGTTTGATTAAGCGTGAACCATTACTATTTTTTACTAAAAACAAAAGAAGTCCACATTAGCGTATATTACCTACAAAACATTTCTGTTCCCATGTCTCCTTGTTATTACAGAGCAAAGCACATACTATTAATCAGTCACATTGCTATACAGTACAGCAATATTTCATATATGTTATTCCCCCCAAACTTAGTGGCCAAGAATTAAAGAATATTTCACACATCTCCAATGATACCTGATAAAGTGAAGTTACAGTGAGTTTATTCCTTGACAGCCTTTTCAGTCCCTGGCTTTACCCTATAATGTCTGATCATAGTCCTCTATCCCCCCTCCCCTTTTTCTATATAGTGTTCCTAATTAAAAATTCATTCATATACCGAAAACATACTTTTGCACATCATATCGGATTCGTTATGAACCAATATAATAGCTAACAGCATTAATGATAGCTCACGAATTTTGGCTAGATTTCCACATTTTAAAGGATGTATTAAATTAGGTGCAATGAAACAGAGCGAGAACCAACCCAATTTTTAAACTCAGAGGCATTGAAGGGGTTTACTGATGTATGTAAGTATAACCTCGATGAATCTAAAGCAAAGTTGTCTATTTGAAAACCAGTTTCTTTCCCTACAGGCATTTATGAAGTGATTACATGTTAATCTCTCGACTGATATCAAACCAATCAGCCAGTAATTTTTTCCAGCCTGTCTTTGGACAAGAGCCCACTTGAAAATATTTGTGACAAAGTCCTTTCCCACATCAAAGCTAGAAAAAAAATCAAAGTTTCCAGTTTGACAATAGCAAAGCTCAAGGAATGGAAACATCAGTACGACTCCTTATTTCCCTAATCTTATCTCTGTTGCCATTGGTATAAAATATTTAATCACACTCGTAATTGTTGCCATCAAGGTCAAACCTTTGTCGTCTGTATCAATTCTGTTATGCTTTCGTAAGCAATCACAAATTGAGTGTCCTTAGCTGTACTTTGTCTAAAATTCCAATCAATCCCTTGTGACACATCAGTGATTGACATCTTTAACTGTTTTTACAGCACAGCACGTATGTTCCAGGAACGAAATACGTCTGTTAATCTTACTAATTTCACCCATGTCGAATCGAAGTACGCCAGTCCTATGTGATAAAAATCGAGTCACGCTAAGCACAGAACATGCCTGAGACCATCGCCTGTAACCAAGGTGGAGATATAGAAAATTTACCCACTTCCTTATAGAAGAAATCCAGTGCACTATTCCTAATTCTTTCACCAAGATCCACCCCTAGCCTCATCGCCAACATACGCCCCAGCACTTTGTCAAACACCTTCTGTTTTCCAATGATTCCCTGATCAGTTACAGACAGGGTTTACCTTCTTTCGTGCGTTAAAGTAAACCAAAAATTGAAAATTCGCAAAGTCTTCTCCTAATTCAGTAGCCAGGTACCAAAATGTTCACTTAAGGTGCTTCTACTGCAGTTTTTCCAGGAAAATTCGCCCTTTTCCAGGAAATTATTTTTCAATAAATCAGGACCCAGGAGAGTTTCTCCATTCGGTTTAAAATGTTTCCCATCTAACGCCAACCTTCGGATTCAGGGCCAAGTGTGACATTTGTTTGTAATTGCATGCTTCGTTCAAGTAACCACGATAAAGTTACCATAATGCTCATAGCTAACTGATAGTTTCTTGGTCATCAAACAGGCATCATAACCCACATTTTAATAGAAGAATCCCCACACTCGACAAGTATCCAAAGGTGCAGACACTAGTTCTATTGCGCCGAAGATAGCACCCCACGCTATGAACTGTCGTAAATTGTTAGGTCAAAAGTGGGTGTTTGGATATTTTTATCCACTCAGGCCTCATCATCTAAAGTCTAATGACAGATTGTGGTCATGGCCCACTTAGGCCTCCATACACCACTCAGAATTATTCTGCCAATAATCCATTCTAACAGCATTATACACCACATACAGCCCCTGACAACTCTTCCAATCTCCCAATGACATCCCGTCCAGTTCCTTTATTAAGGCACTTGCTGAATATTTTCCACTAATAAATCTGAGCTGCTTATATTTTGCAATCTGCATTTGATGTACAAAAATGTGGTTCTCCATACTACACTTATATATACAAGAAGGATGGTCTGACTGTGGTTTGTACCCAAGTCCTTCGCTTCTCTGGTAACATCCCCTCATCACCCTCTCTGTTAAACCGAGCGTGGTGGTGTAACGGATAGCGTTCTGGCCTCGCATTCGGGAGGACGGCGGTTCGAATCCCCGTCCGGGCATCCAGATTTGGGTTTTCCATGGTTTCCCCAAATCACTCCAGGTGAATGCCGGGATGCTTCCTTCAAAAGGCCATGGCCGAATTCCTTCCCATTTTGCCCCCCATCCTTTCCCGTCTCTAAAGACCACGTTGTTAAAAAGGGACGTTAAACTGTTAAAAAAAAAACTCTCTGTTAAATGATTTTTGTGTAGTGAAAAACGTGAGAAACACAATTCGTATGCCAACACAAACGGCAGTAAACTGTAAAGAGTACAGTGAAATGGGAGATTGCCTAAGCGCTGAAGCAATGGTTAGAAGCACACGTTGATGGTGAGCATAATTCTATAACCATATATTTTAGACTCAAATTAACAGAGGAAGTAGACACACGCACACACTTGTACATGCATACAGCGAGGTCGACAGAACTAACAGCAAGCATCATGGAAACGATGAAGTGGGGCAGAATTGTCGTTACCACTGATTAACTGGGCAGAACTATCGTTAAAAAAATCATCAGACAGACGAGTTTAAGTCAGGTATCACAATACTTACACTTACATGCACAAAGAGAGACGCAGATATACATGTACAAGTCTACAGAAAGTTCAGGACGACTACCTGCACCAATCATGGAAACAAAAAAAAGTGATGTAGTACTTTCTTGCCCCCATGACTGGCTGAAAAACAGAACTCTCCTTACATATCATCTGCCTGGCGAGATAGAGGGTGTGCAAAAGATGGCATGTTTTCACCATACACCTAAGTATTTACATCATAAATAGTGTTCATCACACACAATTGATTACATTTACCATCAATACGTTTCTCCCATACTGCAACCCTATCTGCCATTCATTAAGAGTGCCCCAGGTACCATGAGTTACAATAGACATTTGACTATCACCAGATACCAGAACCCCTCATATTCATACTAGGTCTCAACCACAAATCCATACGTATCCATGCACAAGCTCAAAGAAACAGGAACAGCAAATCATACATCCAGATAAATGAGTTTAAGGAAGGTATCACCATACTTACGCACACAGACACATATATCCATGCCTTCAGCGAGCTAGACACAACAACCAGCCCCAATCATGGCGACGAAAAAGTGAGGTAGAACCCCCATGGCTCATAACTGACCAAAAAATCATCAGTAACATTTGTTCCAGGCCACCATATTCTTCACATCAACATCATCTCATTTATTTCACACTACAGACCTCACTATCATCCAGTATCATGTGTGCTAGGTACAAAACTGTTCACATCAGCACCAACACGTCTATCCCACACCTAAGCTTTTTCTGCCATTCAGTAACATGTGCTCCCCATGTACCACGAGTAGCAGTAGACACTTGGTCATCAGACAGATACCATAACTCCCATATTCATACTAGGTCTCACCCACAAATCCATATGTCACCTCACACAAGCATAAGTGCAGGAACAGCACATCATACATCCAGAAAACGAGATAAAGGAAGGTATCACCACATTTACGCAAAAAACACACAGAGATAGAGATGCATACACACGTACATTTCCATGCCTACAGCGATCTCGACTCAACAACTAGCCCAATCATGGCAACGAAAAAGTGGAACAGAACACCCATGACTGGCCAAAAATCATAGAAAGACACACACACACTCACATGTCAATGCATTCACACAGTTCCATTCATCACCACACATAACTGGAGGAAAGAGACTGAACATGCTAGATCCAAACTGAAGAGTTACAGGATGTGTGAAGTTTGAAATCACAGCCACATCTCGCCCACACCGCAACCTTTCTGTCATTTAGTAATATGTGCCCCCATGTACCACGAGTAGCAGTAGACACTTGGTCATCAGACAGATATCATAACTCCCATATTCATACTAGGTCTCACCCACAAATCCATATGTCACCTCACACAAGCATAAGTGCAGGAACAGCACATCATACATCCAGACAAACGAGATAAAGGAAGGTATCACCACATTTACGCAAAAAAAAAAAAAAAAAAAAAAAAACACACAGAGATAGAGACGCATACACACGTACATTTCCATGCCTACAGCGATCTCGACTCAACAACTAGCCCAATCATGGCAACGAAAAAGTGGAACAGAACACCCATGACTGGCCAAAAATCAAAGAAAGACACACACACACTCACATGTCAATGCATTCACACAGTTCCATTCATCACCACACATAACTGGAGGAAAGAGACTGAACATGCTAGATCCAAACTGAAGAGTTACAGGATGTGTGAAGTTTGAAATCACAGCCACATCTCGCCCACACCGCAACCTTTTCTGTCATTTAGTAATATGTGCCCCCCATGTACCACGAGTAGCAGTAGACACTTGGTCATCAGACAGATACCATAACTCCCATATTCATACTAGGTCTCACCCACAAATCCATATGTCACCTCACACAAGCATAAGTGCAGGAACAGCACATCATACATCCAGACAAACGAGATAAAGGAAGGTATCACCACATTTACGGAAAAAAAAAAAAACACACAGAGATAGACGCATACACACGTACATTTCCATGCCTACAGCGATCTCGACTCAACAACTAGCCCAATCGTGGCAACGAAAAAGTGAAACAGAACACCCATGGCTCAAGACTGACCAAAAAAAAAATCATCATTAACATGTGTTCCAAGTAACAAACTCCTCACATCAAAATCATATCATTTAACTCACACTACAGACCTCTCTGCCATTCAGTATCGTTGGTAATATGTACAAAGCTAATTTCATAAGTTACCACATACATACAAGTAATTGCAGGAAAGGGTCCCGACACACGACATCCACACTGAGGTGTTACATGATAGGCAGATGATAGCATGTCTTTACAATACATTCAGTGCTCACCACACATACTTGATTTTTAATGTGCCATCAGTATAGCTGGTGGCTGGAACTAAGCTCTTGACAATTTTTGGTCAAAACTCATTTGTTAACAGCAGCTCATCAAACAAATTTTGGGTGAACCTGCCCAGGCGGCGCGGCGGGAGGTGGGCCACCCTTCCCCACTGCGGACAGAAATACCGTAATACGCCGGTCCTAAAAGCGCGGACCGCGATGGATTACCGGAGTTTTCCGACCGGAACCTACTACCGGTAACCGCATTTTTAGGACCGCACTGAAGACCGGAATTTCATTGCGCTAGTAAGGGGGTTATATGCGCCGGTATACCGACCTACACGATGTACGCGTCCGCTGTGAGGAAGGGTGGCCCACCTCACCGCCGCGCCCGCCTGGGCAGGTTCACCCAAAATTTGTCTTTGATGAGCTGCTGTTAACAAATGAGTTTTGGCCAAAATTGTCAAGAGCTTAGTTCCAGCCACCAGCTATACTGATGGCACATTAAAAATCAAGTATGTGTGGTGAGCACTGAGATGTATTGTAAAGACATGCTATCATCTGCCTATCATGTAACACACTCAGTGTGGATGTCGTGTGTCGGGACCCTTTCCTGCAATTACTTGTATGTATGTGGTAACTTATGAAATTAGCTTTGTACATATTACCAACGATACTGAATGGCAGAGAGGTCTGTAGTGTGAGTTAAATGATATGATTTTGATGTGAGGAGTTTGTTACTTGGAACACATGTTAATGATGATTTTTTTTTTTTGGTCAGTCTTGAGCCATGGGTGTTCTGTTTCACTTTTCGTTGCCACGATTGGGCTAGTTGTTGAGTCGAGATCGCTGTAGGCATGGAAATGTACGTGTGTATGCGTCTCTATCTCTGTGTGTTTTTTTTTTTTTTTTTTGCGTAAATGTGGTGATACCTTCCTTTATCTCGTTTGTCTGGATGTATGATGTGCTGTTCCTGCACTTATGCTTGTGTGAGGTGACATATGGATTTGTGGGTGAGACCTAGTATGAATATGGGAGTTATGGTATCTGTCTGATGACCAAGTGTCTACTGCTACTCGTGGTACATGGGGGGCACATATTACTAAATGACAGAAAAGGTTGCGGTGTGGGCGAGATGTGGCTGTGATTTCAAACTTCACACATCCTGTAACTCTTCAGTTGGATCTAGCATGTTCAGTCTCTTTCCTCCAGTTATGTGTGGTGATGAATGGAACTGGTGAATGCATTGACATGTGAGTGTGTGTGTGTCTTTCTATGATTTTTGGCCAGTCATGGGTGTTCTGTTCCACTTTTTCGTTGCCATGATTGGGCTAGTTGTTGAGTCGAGATCGCTGTAGGCATGGAAATGTACGTGTGTATGCATCTCTATCTCTGTGTGTTTTTTTGCGTAAATGTGGTGATACCTTCCTTTATCTCGTTTGTCTGGATGTATGATGTGCTGTTCCTGCACTTATGCTTGTGTGAGGTGACATATGGATTTGTGGGTGAGACCTAGTATGAATATGGGAGTTATGATATCTGTCTGATGACCAAGTGTCTACTGCTACTCGTGGTACATGGGGCACATATTACTAAATGACAGAAAGTTGCGGTGTGGGCGAGATGTGGCTGTGATTTCAAACTTCACACATCCTGTAACTCTTCAGTTTGGATCTAGCATGTTCAGTCTCTTTCCTCCAGTTATGTGTGGTGATGAATGGAACTGTGTGAATGCATTGACATGTGAGTGTGTTGTGTCTTTCTATGATTTTTGGCCAGTCATGGGTGTTCTGTTCCACTTTTTCGTTGCCATGATTGGGCTAGTTGTTGAGTCGAGATCGCTGTAGGCATGGAAATGTACGTGTGTATGCGTCTCTATCTCTGTGTGTTTTTTGCGTAAATGTGGTGATACCTTCCTTTATCTCGTTTTCTGGATGTATGATGTGCTGTTCCTGCACTTATGCTTGTGTGAGGTGACATATGGATTTGTGGGTGAGACCTAGTATGAATATGGGAGTTATGATATCTGTCTGATGACCAAGTGTCTACTGCTACTCGTGGTACATGGGGGCACATATTACTAAATGACAGAAAGGTTGCGGTGTGGGCGAGATGTGGCTGTGATTTCAAACTTCACACATCCTGTAACTCTTCAGTTTGGATCTAGCATGTTCAGTCTCTTTCCTCCAGTTATGTGTGGTGATGAATGGAACTGTGTGAATGCATTGACATGTGTGTGTGTGTGTGTGTCTTTCTATGATTTTTGGCCATTGGCCAGTCATGGGTGTTCTGTTCCACTTTTTCGTTGCCATGATTGGGCTAGTTGTTGAGTCGAGATCGCTGTAGGCATGGAAATGTACGTGTGTATGCATCTCTATCTCTGTGTGTTTTTTGCGTAAATGTGGTGATACCTTCCTTTATCTCGTTTTCTGGATGTATGATGTGCTGTTCCTGCACTTATGCTTGTGTGAGGTGACATATGGATTTGTGGGTGAGACCTAGTATGAATATGGGAGTTATGATATCTGTCTGATGACCAAGTGTCTACTGCTACTCGTGGTACATGGGGCACATGTTACTGAATGGCAGAAAAAGCTTAGGTGTGGGATAGACGTGTTGGTGCTGATGTGAACAGTTTTGTACCTAGCACACATGATACTGGATGATAGTGAGGTCTGTAGTGTGAAATAAATGAGATGATGTTGATGTGAAGAGTATGGTGCCTGGAACATATGTTACTGATGATTTTTTGGTCAGTTATGAGCCATGGGGGTTCTACCTCACTTTTTCGTCGCCATGATTGGGGCTGGTTGTTGTGTCTAGCTCGCTGAAGGCATGGATATATGTGTCTGTGTGCGTAAGTATGGTGATACCTTCCTTAAACTCATTTATCTGGATGTATGATTTGCTGTTCCTGTTTCTTTGAGCTTGTGCATGGATACGTATGGATTTGTGGTTGAGACCTAGTATGAATATGAGGGGTTCTGGTATCTGGTGATAGTCAAATGTCTATTGTAACTCATGGTACCTGGGGCACTCTTAATGAATGGCAGATAGGGTTGCAGTATGGGAGAAACGTATTGATGGTAAATGTAATCAATTGTGTGTGATGAACACTATTTATGATGTAAATACTTAGGTGTATGGTGAAAACATGCCATCTTTTGCACACCCTCTATCTCGCCAGGCAGATGATATGTAAGGAGAGTTCTGTTTTTCAGCCAGTCATGGGGGCAAGAAAGTACTACATCACTTTTTTTTGTTTCCATGATTGGTGCAGGTAGTCGTCCTGAACTTTCTGTAGACTTGTACATGTATATCTGCGTCTCTCTTTGTGCATGTAAGTGTAAGTATTGTGATACCTGACTTAAACTCGTCTGTCTGATGATTTTTTTAACGATAGTTCTGCCCAGTTAATCAGTGGTAACGACAATTCTGCCCCACTTCATCGTTTCCATGATGCTTGCTGTTAGTTCTGTCGACCTCGCTGTATGCATGTACAAGTGTGTGCGTGTGTCTACTTCCTCTGTTAATTTGAGTCTAAAATATATGGTTATAGAATTATGCTCACCATCAACGTGTGCTTCTAACCATTGCTTCAGCGCTTAGGCAATCTCCCATTTCACTGTACTCTTTACAGTTTACTGCCGTTTGTGTTGGCATACGAATTGTGTTTCTCACGTTTTTCACTACACAAAAATCATTTAACAGAGAGTTTTTTTTTTTTTAACAGTTTAACGTCCATATTTAACAACGTGGTCTTTAGAGACGGGAAAGGATGGGGGCAAGGAATGGGAAGGAATTCGGCCATGGCCTTTTGAAGGAAGCATCCCGGCATTCACCTGGAGTGATTTGGGGAAACCATGGAAAACCCAAATCTGGATGCCCGGACGGGGATTCGAACCGCCGTCCTCCCGAATGCGAGGCCAGAACGCTATCCGTTACACCACCACTCTCGGTTTAACAGAGAGGGTGATGAGGGGATGTACCAGAGAAGCGAAGGACTTGGGTACAAACCCACAGTCAGACCATTTCTTGTATATATAAGTGTAGTATGGAGACCACATTTTTTGTACATCAAATGCAAGATGCAAAATATAGCAGCTAGATTTATTAGTGGAAAATATTCAGCAAGTGCCTTAATAAAGGAACTGGACTGGATGTCATTGGGAGATTGGAAGAGTGTCAGGGGCTGTATGTGGTGTATAATGCTGTTAGAATGGATATTGGCAGAATAATTCTGAGTGGTGTATGGAGCCTAAGTTGGCCATGACCACAATCTGTCATTAGACTTTAGATGATGAGGCCTGAGTGGATAAAATATCCAAACACCCACTTTGACCTAACAATTTACGACAGTTCAAGCGTGGGTGCTATCTTCGGCGCAATAGAACTAGTGTCTGCACCTTTGGATACTTGTCGATGTGTGGGGATCTTCTATTAAAATGTGGGTTATGATGCCTGTTTGATGACCAAGAAACTATCAGTTAGCTAAGAGCATTATGGTAACTTTATCGTGGTTACTTGAACGAAGCATGCAATTACAAACAAATGTCACACTTGGCCCTGAATCCGAAGGTTGGCGTTAGATGGGAACATTTTAAACCGAATGGAGAACTCTCCTGGGTCCTGATTTATTGAAAAATAATTTCCTGGAAAAGGGGCGAATTTTCCTGGAAAACTGCAGTAGAAGCACCTTAAGTGAACATTTTGGTACCTGGCTACTGATTAGGAGAAGACTTTGCGAATTTTCAATTTTTGGTTTACTTTAACGCACGAAAAGAAGGTAACCCTGTCTGTAACTGATCAGGGAATCGATTGGAAAACAGAAGGTGGTTTGACGAAGTGCTGGGCGTATGTTGGCGATGAGGCTAGGGGTGGATCTTGGTGAAAGAATTAGGAATAGACTATCAGTAGAAGCTGGCACTGGATTTCTTCTATAAGGAAGTGGGTAAATTTTCTATCTCCACCTTGGTTACAGGCGATGGTCTCAGGCATGTTCTGTGCTTAGCGTGACTCGATTTTTATCACATAGGACTGGCGTACTTCGATTCGACATGGGTGAAGATTAACAGACGGTATTTCGTTCCTGGAACATACGTGCTGTGCTGAAATACAGTTAAAGGTGTCAATCATGATGTGTCACAAGGGATTGATTGGAATTTTAGACAAAGTACAGCTAAGGACACTCAATTTGTGATTGCTTACGAAAGCATAACAGAATTGATACATAGATTGGTCTGGATTGACAGACGACAAAGGTTTGACCTTGATGGCAACAATTACGAGTGTGATTAAATATTTTATACCAATGGCAACAGAGATAAGATTAGGGAAATAAGGAGTCGTACTGATGTTTCCATTCCTTGAGCTTTGCCATTGTCAAACTGGAAACTTTGATTTTTTTTCTAGCTTTGATGTGGGAAAGGCTTTGTCACAAATATTTTCAAGTGGCCTCTTGTCCAAAGACAGGGTTGAGAAATAGGCTTGAAAAAAAATTACATGCTGATTGGTTTGACATCATGTATTCACTTCAGAAATGTCTGTAGGGAAAGAAACTGGTTTTCAAATCGACAACTTTGCTTTAGTTTAGGAGCTATTAATTCATCGAGGTCACACTTACATACATCAGTAAACCCCTTCAATGCCTCTTTGAGTTCAAAAAGTGTCTGTGTTTCATTACACACAATTTAATACATCCTTTAAAATACACGGAATGTAGGTGACACTCGTGAGCTATATTGTATTGTTCATAACGAATCCAACATGATGTGACTAATTGAGTTTGTTTCCCGTCTCTTCGTCGGTGTATTAATTTTTAATGTCTGCCTGCTTCGATGAACGGAATTTTTTTATGGTTTTCCCTACCTTCGTCGGTGAATGTCTCTCGGTTTCAATGAAAGGATTTCACCATTGATGGGTTTTTGAGGCTACGAATTTTGAAAGGAATAACGTATGTGTGGTATTGCTATACTTTATCACAATAATTTCATTTTTTAAACTTTTTAACGTCTCTCTAACAACGTGGCCTTTAGAGACGGGAAAGGAATGGGAATGAATTCGGTCATGGTCTTTTGAAGGAAGCATCCCACCATTCACCTGGAGTGATTTTGGGAAACCATGGATGCCTGGATGGGGATTCGAACCTCCGTCCTCCCGAATGCGAGGCAAGAACGCGGCAGTCGCCCTGCATGCAGCGCCAAATATCGGAAACCGGGATACTTTGCACCTTGGCAGTCGATTTTTTTTTTTAATGTCTCTCTAACAACGTGGCCTTTTGAGACGGGGAAAGGAATTCGGTCATGGTCTTTTGAAGGTAGCATCCCCGGCATTCACTTGGAGTGATTTTGGGAAACCATGGATGCCTGGATGGGGATTCGAACCTCCGTCCTCCCGAATACGAGGCAAGAACGCTAAATGATTTCATGAAAACAGGTACACATAGAATTCTTCCTCGGTTTTATATCTGGAGTTTTTTATTTGCCCCACGTACCACGAGTATCAGTACGCACACTAACAACGTGGTCTTTAGAGACGGGAAAGGAATTCGGTCATGGTCTTTTGAAGGTAGCATCCCGGCATTCACTTGGAGTGATTTGGGGAAACCATGGATGCCTGGAACCTCCGTCCTCCCGAATGCGAGGCAAGAACGCTAAATAATTTCATGAAAACAGGTACACATAGAATTCTTACTCGGTTTTATATCTGGAGTTTATGACTGTTTTTTTCCATATCGAACGTTAAAAGGAAGAATGTATGCTTTTCAAATTATTTTTTTAGGCGTGGAAATTATGTAACTTTGCGGCTTTTTCACAAAACACTTAAACACCGCGGCCGGACTCGAACCGGCGACCTAGCCCCAACACTGCCGAGGTCGTTTTAATGTGGACTTTTTTTGTTTTTAGTAAAATTGCAATGATTTACGCTTAAGTACCGAAGAAAATATTTTACTGTGTGTCGATAGTAGCCAAGATGGTCAGTGCTTGCTTAACAGGACGCTAGGAATACATATTTCGTCACGCTTAGGTGGATAAGCAAACAGTCGTTGAAACAGTGTACACATTTCGCAGAGCGCGCCGGAAATACTGCCACCGAACGCCATCTAGCCGCCACCAAATGAACTAACGGCAAAGAAATTAAGCCCTTGGGAGATGCCACCATCTGGGCGGGGCGGTTGAGGAACTAACGGCGACCATCTTGGTCACCCCAAACGGGGGCGGCCATGTTGTGACGTCACGCGACCGTGCTGCCACCTGGCGGTGCGCTTGAATCGGCTATATCTTCCTACTCATGTAGATTATTAATTTTATATATTATAATATAATTACGAAGTATTAATATAGTTTAATAAATATATACTGTATTTAAGGACTATGATATATAATATTTTAAAGAATGTAGCACCGTGTAACACATAATTTAAAAATATAATGTAATAAATACATTTAATTACGCTATATAATAACAATATAATATATAAATAATAAAATTATTTTATATCCTTAGAAACAAGTAGACGAAATGATGCTATAATGGATCACTTCATTTTAGCATTTAGGTAGTGCTTAACAGAATCGACACTCATAGCAACAGTCAGCAAAATAAAATTTATGCTATTAGTCAAGAAAATTTATTTTTTCAACAGATTTTGCGAAATTTTCCTAACGTATGAGCGGATAAATTTATTGCTCACTATAAATCACAATATGATCATGACTTTCATGAAATTTGTGGAAACATTAAATTGTCGATTTGTGATTGAAATTACTTTCCTCTTCCAAAAATTCAGAATTGTTTGGAATATAGGAGTTAACTTAAATGCAGTAAATTACTTCAGAAGTGAATTGCACGCTGTGTAAACGTGGTGGAATCATCTTTCACCACCGTGTCTGAAAATTTATCCGTCTCTGACATTTCACGAAAATTTGGTGACCATCATGCTCTCCAGATAAAAACAAGTTTGTAAATAAATTTGTGTTTACGAACTTCTAGCTATGGTCGAGACCAAGATCAGGCAGTATAACATATAACATTTTGTATGTGAGTATTATTTATTTCACTACGTACATCAGAACCATGACTCTAATTGGTACACTTAATTCCATTACTTTTAGCATTTCTGCTGCCAGTATAACAACAAATCCGACCGCGCAATGGACTGCTTTGTTCTTCAAGAGCCGACCTATCGGAATACCAGGAGTGGTCACTCAGAGGACAGTGAGGAAAACACCCAACTTTCTCGTTGATTCAGGGAGTCCTGTCATGCTATCATCTTATTAAATGTCAGACTTTCAAACTTCATACATATTTTACCCATTTATTAAACCAGATGTAATTTTCGGCATCAGATTCATTTTTTTCACAAAATATAATTGTTTTTTCTACTTCTGTATGAAGTCTGTGACTACACTTATCTGATTTCCGCTCTATGAATCACTCCTTTGAAAATTATTAGGCTAGCATCGCTGTCCCTTCGAGCAGGTGGCATCATCTCTGCTCACGTAATGGGTCTAATATTCTCATTCTTACAGCATACTTTACTGGTGAACTTTCAGATTGATTGTTAAATCCCCTTCCGAAACTACGCGCTCTTGCTTATTCTCCCCACAACATTTGCACCTGCTAGTATCTATAATATTCCGTCTCCGAAAGACGATATTGCATGGCTTTTGACAGACTGTATAATGTACAGTCGGGGACACAACTCGCGAGACCCCTCGCCTTTCGATTATGCTTCGTTCTAGACACGAATACCGCATGAGACAGCATAACTGGTAGGTGGTACACTAAATTCATGACAAAATAGACCTCTTATACCCAGCACTTTAACCAAGACTAAAAAAAAATGAGCCCGCGCAGCAAGAAACTCGCAGACGCCCAGAGGCAGAGTTCGGAGTTCTACAGCTAAAATAACCACGAATATCACCACTTTAGTAATAATAATTATTAAAATAACCAAATAGATTGATTATAGAGGAATGATAAAACTTTTTTCGTAATTTTGATAGCCATTGTGTATTTTATTCCCCTCGAATAAACAGTTGACAATTCGCTAGCAAACGCAATGATATGAAGAATACCGAAAAGAAGCACTAAATTACGCACGGAAAACCATAAAGAGAGCTTCAAGGAATTAGTTACACTTTCTAGCACTGCAGCGTCATAGAACTGTGTGTGACAAATACACGCAAAGGTTGAGGGTAAGTAGAAAGATAATTTACGAAAGAACTCTAATGGTAAACTAAGTCACGAAATACAAATAAACTATTTCTAGAAAATTAAAATGGTTCGGAATATTAACACCTTAATTTTGTCTTCACCATAACGTATTTAAAAGGTAAGCTTAACTTGATCGCAGTAGCAACAGTTTTATTAGTAATAATAATAATTAATAACAGTAAATAAATATACAAATCCGTCTGCATTGTGAATTAGTGGAAGATAGAAGCAGGAAAACTTTCATAACTCACTTTGTTTCTAAATAACACTGATAATTCTATAAAATTTTCTGTCAAGCATTACTTCCTGCCTTCCAAGCCCGACGGATTATAGGTAACACTGTTGCTTGGCATTCGGGAGGACGCGAATTCAAACCCCGTCGAGGCATCCAATTTCAGTATTCCATGGTTTCCGTAAATCTCTGTGATGTGTTTTGGACCTTTTCCTTGTTGTATTTATGTTAATCAACGGCCGAACAAGGTAGCAAAGGGATTACAGTGCTATTTCCACATGTGGAAAGTCTCTACTTCGGTGTTGTTTTAGGGTTGGTCGACGTCGAAATCACTGTAGAGGAAAAAGGCCTGGGGGCATGTTTCGGGAAGGAATTCAGCCATGGCCATTTCACGGAGTCATGCCGGCACACACTGAGTGATTTCGGTTAATCTCGCAATATCGTAATACTGGACGGATGTGCGAAGGCTTTGTAACCCCTGTCCTTCCGTAATGGGATGGTTTGAGCGTTACCGGGACTCTCGGTCACTGGTGCGATTCCGGTCAGGGGCATGGGTGTTAAAGTAGGTGTGTTGTATGTCTTGTGTCGTCTTTCAACTGGATGAACAAAAAGCATTGGAAATACATCAGTACACAGGATAATCACACAAAACGGCTTAATTGGATGAATGGCTATCGGGAGGAAAGCCATTAAAAATTTAAAGATAATTTTTTGAACCAAAAGGCAACTGGTCGTCTTCAAAAATATCTCACGGGTCCATCTCATCTCACAAAAAATATTCTTTGTTTGGTGCCAACTAGTAACATGGCCGAGTTCTAAAAAATTTATACGGATAAATAATTTGGAAAGTAGGAGGACGATAGTGTAGCTCTTTTGTACACAGGGAGGGGTAATTGATTTCAGATGAGTGTATAGGATTTAATCTCTTTAACACAATGCGTGGCCATTATCTAAGAAGAAATTCTGCGTGAGGGCTCAAGAAAATTACAGTACAGACGCAAGAAGGAAGTAACCGTTCTGACAAACGTTTCGAGGAAGTATTTATTTACCAGTGGCTCTGAGGAAGTGAAGAACACTTGTTCAGTAGAGTTAGCTCCAATAAGGTTTGTGAATATCACCATCCGTACTTGAAATATGCCCCTTTTCAAATTACAAGCACCTACATATACAGTGACAGCCATTTGCCGAAAGTAACAGAAACAACTTCATATAACATATTATTAAAATTACTTGATCATAGTTAGAGGACCGATGAAAATGTTGAAAAATAACATTGAACTAATATGTATTAGTCATTAAAAAATTTCTGAAAGTTATTTTTCGAGGATTTTGACTTCAGCATACTCTCACTGCATCTTGCAATGTTCTACTTGCACTATTTGATTACAAAATGAATTAATCAATATTACATAATTATGGCGCTTTTTCTTTCTCTATTTTTTTTAAATAAAACTAGAAGTGCACGTTATTAAAAATAGACCTGCCTTCATTTGTTGATAGAAATATTTTTCGAGTTTCGGTGCCTTTAACCATTTATCCTGCTCCAATTGATATTGACTATTGTGTCAGCCTTTGCTGAGGTAATGTGGCACACTATTGTGAAGTCAACACAAGACGAAAACTACCCTCATCAAAAGCAACCATATGGGAGAATGGACTGGAATCGGTGATCTTGACAAAGCGATGACAGTGTTCTAGACCCTACACTTATAGCGCCAGCTTAAGTATCTTGGTCGAGACTCTATCGAAGGAATTTGTGAATGTGTCTGCGGTCGTGGTTTGCTAACACGGGAGAAAATTCCGTAGGCCCACAGAACAAGGAAATTATCAGACATTTCAGGCATGCGATTTTCCTTATCCTCGTTCAACTAGCTTGCTTATATCGCTACCTGAGGCTGTTGTCTCATACAGTTAACAGCCGAAAGAATTATACAGGAGTGGAACCGTTTATCCACGAGGAACCAGGGCTTCTGAACTTTTTAAAATTTGTTTCCAGCTTGGCTTCGAGGTCATTGGAGACGGGAATTCACTTTGAGTCTCCTTTTCGCACTGGCCTCGCTTGCGACCAGCCTATCCGTAACTACAACAAAACAATGGTGCTTTGAGTTGTATTTACGTATTTTTGCAAATAGCTCTATTTAATTGCATGTATGTTCTACGCTGCGGTAATAGTAGTTAAGACATATGGAGTCTTGCTGGAATTTCATGAACCAGGTGCACTCTTAGGGTGGTTCCGTCTGAACTTACGACAGAAACTGGCTACTGCTCGTCTTACGATATTTTAGTTTAAAAATTTACCAAAAAACGTGCCTATTAATTCATCTACCACAGGATTTTTGTGGTTCATCGTAGAGGATTACTAGCGGCATTCTGTTTATTAAGATTATGAATTTGTATCTCCAGTTAAGTTTCTTATGCCAAATTCTCTTGACTTTCTGTATAGATAATTATGACGTTATTAGTACTCTAAATTCTGTTCAATTTAATTTTGCAGGTTTTAGAATTTGATACTCTGTGGAGATAAAATATTAATGAACGGTGTAAAACCTCACTTAAATCTTTTAATTTTAGTACAATAATTTATTGTTTCATAGGGAGGAGAGAAACAACTCTAAAAATGCTGGATATCAGTTTATATTTCAAAATTTATGTTTCTCACTAATCTATTATAAACTAGTGTAAGCCCTTGACCGTTTCTTGCGTATCGTCACGAGTCTAGAATAGTTCCAGTTTTCAGGTTGAAAGATTTTGACAGGTTGACCTCATTTGAGCAAATAAAAACTTTACCTGTCTTTCAGGGTGAATAAAATCTCCGAGCTTG
Organism: Vandiemenella viatica; assembly: GCA_031002005.1. Taxonomy (NCBI): domain Eukaryota; kingdom Metazoa; phylum Arthropoda; class Insecta; order Orthoptera; family Morabidae; genus Vandiemenella; species Vandiemenella viatica. The sequence continues at coordinate 70,441,527 of JARYHS010013631.1, forward strand.
AACATCTCAGAAGCATTAAAAGAGATAGGTATAAAACATGAACAGGGACGATAGCGCAATCGTATAATTGCTTAAATACAAACTCGACTTGTATTTGACCCTTAAAGTTCACTCTGTAAAATTAAAAAAATCCTTTTTGCTTCGAAAGCATCACATTATTTTTTTTATTTTATTTTTTTATTATTATTATTTTTTAGTTGAGACTGGGCAAATACTCGTAATCAATGATCATAGTATCTGTAACGGCCAGAGAACTTAATACACATTCCATATTATGAAACAGTTGAGCAACTCCGCAGAAACGAGTTGCTAGAATAGTCAATTTGGTGACACATTTGGTCTGATGTCCTCTTTAAGCAACCCAATAACTCAGGTACAGCGAACATGAACAAATACCATTAACGAAAGTGGTCAGTAAAATGCCTAAACAGCAAATAAACCGCAATGCATAAATTTTGGTCAAGCAACAACATTAGTGAAAGTTGTAATTAAACTGAAATATATCCTAAGCCGAAATGACAATTGTCATTTGGGGTTACAGCAGAGACCTAGAGGAATTTAATTTTTTTAAAAGTTTTTTAAGTTGCTTTAAATAGTAACATGTTACTAAAAAGCTGAATGAATGTATTATGCCAATTAATTTGGTAGCAGTCACTTAGCTACTAAATTGTAGACATAACCACGAATTTCTTCTAATGGTATCTCTGGTCGCTGTTTTGTGAGTGAAGGCTGACACGTGACAGGGTTCTCCAGCCAATAGCTATCGAGGCGAATGGATGAGTGACCTCACGAAATTATATAGTACACTAGTGTAAGCCCGTGACCGTTTTTAGCGTATCGTCACGGGTCTAGAATAGTTCCAGTTTTTAGGATGAAAGATTATGACATGATGATCTGATTTGAACAAATATAAACTTAACATGTGTTTCAGGATGAATAAAATCTCTTGAGCCTGAAGAAATCAGAAGCATTAATAGAGGTAGGTATTAAACACGAACATGGACGATAGCTTATTGTTGTTTCAAAGGTCATAGACTCAAACGTGCTTAAATACAAACTTGACTTGTATTTGACCCTTAAGGTTCACTCTGCAAAATTTTGTTTTAAAAATTCCTGTTTGCTTCTAAAGTATTACGTTGTTTTTTATTATTATTGAGAATGACCAACGCTCATAATGTAATCATTGGTCATAGTATATGTAATGGCCATAGAACTTAATACACAGCCCATATTATTAAACAGTTGAGCAACTCGGAAGAAAAGGTTTGCCAGAACAGTTGATTCGGTAACATATTTTGTCTGATGTCAACTAAAAATAATCTAATAACTCACGTACAGTGAATATGAATAAAGACCATCGACAAAAGTGATCAGTAAAATACCTGAAAAGCAAATAAACCGTAATGCATAAACTTTGGCCAAGCAACAACGTTAGTGACAGTTTTAATTAAATCGAAATTTATGCTAAGCCGGAATGAAATTTGACATTCATGGTTACAGTAGAAACTACGAGTAATTTAATTTTTTAAAAGAATTTTTTTTTTTAGTTGCTTTCATTAGCAACATGTTACTGAAAAGCAGATCAACGTTTTTTCAGCCGCAAAATTTATCAGTAATTTTTTATCTATGAAACGCTACGAAAAGGAAACTAAATTAATGAATTATGGCAATTAATTTGGTAGCAATTGCCTCGCTATTAAATTGTGAACATAACCATGAATTTCTACTAGTATCTCTGGTTTACGAGCGAAGGCTGACAAGTGACACCATTCTCCAGGCAATAGCTATCGAGGTGAGTGGATGAGTGATCTTACGAAATTATATAGTAGATAGAATAAGTAGCATCATCTTTGCAACAGAGATGGTGTGATAATTGAGTGAGTTTGTCCAGTGAGAAAGAGAGAACTGAACGGTCGATATGTGGCGGTGACAGCTTAACTGATAGCTTCTAAGAAACTTTCAAACGTGTTCACAGTGTCTGCGTGTGCCTGCTCATTTATCATTATGAGATATTTGTAAATTAATAAACCAATACCCTCAAAATTCACCCTGAACTGTCACACTTAACCGGTGATTAATCCACTACTGCGCACTTGAATTTTTCATCGAAGCTCATTGTAGGCTGCCACCATATTTTCATTAATTATTGTCTAGACCCGTGGACACTACTTTGAGGAAATGGCTAATTTTAATCGGTGTTAACTGAACTCTGTAGAACACGCACGACAGCAATCGGACTAGTAGACAACAAGACTGCCTCCGTAAATCGCTCTTTACAGAAGACTTTTCGCATATTTGGGATTGATCCTAGGAACAATCATGAATGTTACATCAGTTCACAGATGTATCAACAGAAAACTTGCTGGAGGAGTGCTTTGAAAAAATCAATGTGCTGGCTGTTTACTCAACTAATTTGTATTCGATTTTTTCTGTAAAATGTTGTCATTTTTTTCTCTAACTATATATGGACAATGACTGAAGTTTCCTTCATAATATTAGAGTGGTGTCTCAAGTTGTCTGTTTTCATAAAAGGGGCAGTTTGGAGAGTTTTTGCACTTCAAGCTACTTCTATACTTGCTCATGCCTGTATTGCAGGGGTAAGAGTTTGGGAGAGACTATACTAGCCTTTTCCAACCAAATGTCAACCTCTCCTTCACGTGGTGCACCCTGTTTGCACGGACGAGGCTCTGGCGACTGAAAGATTCCCGGTATAAGGAGTCACCCACTGCTTGCCAACGGCCTTCGAAAGCAGGGCGGAAGTGCGGGGAGCGGTTCAGGGCACCCTCTTGCCCTTCGAGTTGGAAACGGCCCCTAAAGGCGGATGAATCAGAAATGATCAACGGCATGGGTATGCAGAAGGCAACGGGAAACCACTGCATTAAAGACCCAAAGGGTATCCCGAGGACATGTAATCCTCTTAAATTACATATATCATGATGGCTTCTTCCTGGGTAAAATATTCCGGAGGTAAAATAGTCCCCCAATCGGATCTCCGGGTGGGGACTGCTCAGGGAGGAGTCATCAGAATGGATAGAAACATTCTACGAGTCGGTGCGTGGAATGTTAGAAGTCTGAATAAGGCAGGTAGGTTAGAAAACTTAAAAAAAGGGAGATGGAACAACTTAAGTTAGATGTTGTTGGTATTAGTGAGATTAAATGGAAGGATGCAAAGGATTTCTGGTCTGGGTAACACAGGATAATTAGCACACAAGCTGTCAATGGAGTCACTGGTGTAGGATTTGTAATGAACAAGAAAGTAGGGAAACGGGTGAGTTATTATGAACAGTTTAGTGACGGGATTATTTTGATGAGGTTAGAAACTAAGCCCGTCCCAACCAAATTAGTACAAGTGTATATGCCAACATCACAGGAAGATGACGAAGAAATAGAAAAAATATATACCGAAATCGAAGAATTAATCCAATATGTGAAGGGGGAGGAAAATCTAATAATCATGGGTGATTGGAATGCAATAGTGGGAGAAGGAAAAGAGGGGAATACTGTTGGAAGTATTGGTCTAGGAGAAAGAAATGAGCGAGGAAGCAGGTTGCTAGAATTTTGTGAAAGATATAAGCTAGTAGTGGCGAACACTGTTTAAGAACCATGCAAGAAGAATATACACCTGGATACGTCCTGGGGATACAGGCAGATTTCAGCTAGATTATATCATGGTCAAACAGAGATTCAGGAATCAAGTACTAGACTGTAAAGCGTACCCAGGAGCAGACATAGACTCTGACCATAATTTGATAATAATGAAGTGCAGGCTGAAATTTAAGCGAATAAGGAAGCAGTATAAGCAGAACAGACTGGAAGTGAGTAAACTGAAACAATCTAGCACGAGAGAAAAATTTGCAGAAATGGTAGACTTAGGTCTAAGAAGTAAATGTGAAAGGAGTTCAACTGAGGACGAATGGAATGCATTAAAGGCCGAAATAATGAAAGCTGGCAAAGAAACATTAGGCTTTAGGGAACAAGCTGCCCGAAAACCTTGGATCACAGAAGAAATTTTGGAGCTGATGGATCAGAGGAGAAGGTAAAAAATGCTCAGGATGAAGCAGGAAGAGAGCAGTACAGGTAATTTAGACATCAAATAAATAGGAAATGCAAAGTAGCAATGGCTACAAGAAAAGTGTGAAGAAGTAGAAAGGAAATGGTCGTAGAAAAAGAAGATGTTGCATATAGAAAGATCAAACAGAATTTTGGAGAAATGAAGAAAAGAGGTATGAACATTACAGCTGCAGATGGAAACTTCTTTTAAGCTCAGAAGATAGAACTAACCGATGGAAGGAATACATTGAGAAACTGTTTGTGGCGGACGACTAGAACAATAGTGTATTGGAAAAGGAGGGCGATGACGACATTGATGACTTAGGAGATCCTGTTTTGAGGACAGAAATTAATAAAGCTCTGAATGACTTGAAAGCAAATAAGGCAGTTGAAATTGATGAGATCCCTGCAGAACTTCTTAAATCCCTAGGAGAAGAAGGAATCGAAAGATTATTCAAGCTGATATCAAAAAGTTATGAAACAGGAGAAATTCCAACTGATTTTAATAAAAATATCATCTTCACACTTCAAAAGAAAGCACAAGCCGACAAATGTGAGAATTATCGCACCATTAGTCTAACATCACATGCTTCAAAATTACTGACCAGAATAATATACAGAAGGATGGAAAGGGTAGTAGAAGAGATGGTAGGTGAAGATCAGTTTGGGTTTAGGAAAAATCGCGGTACAAGGGAAGCAATTCTGTCTTTAAGATTAATACTTGAAGGGCGGATCAAGAAAAACAAAGATACTTTTATGGCGTTTGTTGATTTGGAAAAAGCTTTTGATAATGTTAGGTGGGACAAGATGTTCAAAATATTAGAGAAGTTAGGTCTAAAGTATCGAGATAGAAGAATACTGTATAAACTATATAAGAATCAAGTGGCTATAATAAAAGTAGAGAATCACGAGAGACATGCATCAGGTAAAAGGGGTGTAAGACAACATTGTAGTCTATCCCCCTTAATATTCAACTTGTATGTAGAAGAAGCAATGAAGAAAGTCAAAGAATAATTTCCATGTGGCATAAGTGTTCAGGGAGAAAAAATCAGTATGCTACGATTTGCTGATGACATTGTCTTGTTAGCAGAGAGTGCTGAGGATATTGAGAATTTACTAAATGGCATGAACAAAATACTGAACGAAGATTTTGGACTGAATATAAATCAAAGCAAAACAAAAGTGATGAAATGTAGCAGAAATGATACCAACATTAGTATATTAAATATAAAAATAGAATCGGATGCAATAGGAGAAGTAAGTGAATTCTGTTACTTGTGAAGCAAAATTACAACCGATGGACGAAGCAGGAATGATGTTAAAAGCAGAATAGCACTAGCAAAAAGAGCCTTCATGAAAAAGAGAAATCTTTTAGTTTCAAATATTGATCTAGGAATTAGAAAGAACTTTTTAAAACTCTATGTGTGTAGTACAGCACTTTACGGTAGCGAAACATGGACTTTAGGAATACCGAAAAGAAAGAAAATTGAAGCATTTGAAATGTGGTGCTACAGAAGAATGCTGAAAATTAGGTGGACAGACAAAGTAAGAAATGAACGAGTTTTGGAAATGATTGGTGAGAAAAGAAGTTTATGGAAGAAGCTTACAGAAAGAAGAGACAGGCTGGTAGGTCATATTTTGAGACATGCTGGATTGGGTAATTTGCTTGTGGAGGGAACAGTCGAAGGTAAGAACTGTAGAGGAAGACAGAGATTAGAATATATGAAACAGATAATTGAGGACGTGGGTTGTAAGGTATATGTAGAAATGAAGAGGTTAGCACACGATAGGAATGGATGGAGTATTGCATCAAACCAGTCGAAAGACTGACGACACAAAAAAAAAAAAACCA
>JARYHS010013631.1:70448428-70515983 GCA_031002005.1 Vandiemenella viatica
TGGTTTGACCTTGATGGCAACAATTACGAGTGTGATTAAATATTTTATACCAATGGCAACAGAGATAAGATTAGGGAAATAAGGAGTCGTACTGATGTTTCCATTCCTTGAGCTTTGCCATTGTCAAACTGGAAACTTTGATTTTTTTTCTAGCTTTGATGTGGGAAAGGCTTTGTCACAAATATTTTCAAGTGGCCTCTTGTCCAAAGACAGGGTTGAGAAATAGGCTTAAAAAAAATACATGCTGATTGGTTTGACATCATGTATTCACTTCAGAAATGTCTGTAGGGAAAGAAACTGGTTTTCAAATCGACAACTTTGCTTTAGTTTAGGAGCTATTAATTCATCGAGGTCACACTTACATACATCAGTAAACCCCTTCAATGCCTCTTTGAGTTCAAAAAGTGTCTGTGTTTCATTACACACAATTTAATACATCCTTTAAAATACACGGAATGTAGGTGACACTCGTGAGCTATATTGTATTGTTCATAACGAATCCAACATGATGTGACTAATTGAGTTTGTTTCCCGTCTCTTCGTCGGTGTATTAATTTTTAATGTCTGCCTGCTTCGATGAACGGAATTTTTTTATGGTTTTCCCTACCTTCGTCGGTGAATGTCTCTCGGTTTCAATGAAAGGATTTCACCATTGATGGGTTTTTGAGGCTACGAATTTTGAAAGGAATAACGTATGTGTGGTATTGCTATACTTTATCACAATAATTTCATTTTTTAAACTTTTTAACGTCTCTCTAACAACGTGGCCTTTAGAGACGGGAAAGGAATGGGAATGAATTCGGTCATGGTCTTTTGAAGGAAGCATCCCACCATTCACCTGGAGTGATTTTGGGAAACCATGGATGCCTGGATGGGGATTCGAACCTCCGTCCTCCCGAATGCGAGGCAAGAACGCGGCAGTCGCCCTGCATGCAGCGCCAAATATCGGAAACCGGGATACTTTGCACCTTGGCAGTCGATTTTTTTTTTTTTTAATGTCTCTCTAACAACGTGGCCTTTTGAGACGGGGAAAGGAATTCGGTCATGGTCTTTTGAAGGTAGCATCCCCGGCATTCACTTGGAGTGATTTTGGGAAACCATGGATGCCTGGATGGGGATTCGAACCTCCGTCCTCCCGAATACGAGGCAAGAACGCTAAATGATTTCATGAAAACAGGTACACATAGAATTCTTCCTCGGTTTTATATCTGGAGTTTTTTATTTGCCCCACGTACCACGAGTATCAGTACGCACACTAACAACGTGGTCTTTAGAGACGGGAAAGGAATTCGGTCATGGTCTTTTGAAGGTAGCATCCCGGCATTCACTTGGAGTGATTTGGGGAAACCATGGATGCCTGGAACCTCCGTCCTCCCGAATGCGAGGCAAGAACGCTAAATAATTTCATGAAAACAGGTACACATAGAATTCTTACTCGGTTTTATATCTGGAGTTTATGACGGTTTTTTTTCCATATCGAACGTTAAAAGGAAAATTTATGCTTTTCAGAACTTATTTTTTTAGGCGTGGAAATTATGTAACTTTGCGGCTTTTTCACAAAACACTTAAACACCGCGGCCGGACTCGAACCGGCGACCTAGCCCCAACACTGCCGAGGTCGTTTTAATGTGGACTTTTTTGTTTTTAGTAAAATTGCAATGATTTACGCTTAAGTACCGAAGAAAATATTTTACTGTGTGTCGATAGTAGCCAAGATGGTCAGTGCTTGCTTAACAGGACGCTAGGAATACATATTTCGTCACGCTTAGTGGATAAGCAAACAGTCGTTGAAACAGTGTACACATTTCGCAGAGCGCGCCGGAAATACTGCCACCGAACGCCATCTAGCCGCCACCAAATGAACTAACGGCAAAGAAATTAAGCCCTTGGGAGATGCCACCATCTGGGCGGGCGGTTGAGGAACTAACGGCGACCATCTTGGCCACCCCAAACGGGGGCGGCCATGTTGTGACGTCACGCGACCGTGCTGCCACCTTGGCGGTCCGCTTGAATCGGCTATATCTTCCTACTTACATGAAACAAGGAACAAAATTGTAAACTCTTATTTCATATTGTAACTTGGTATATATTTTGCTCATAATAGTAATAAATTTCTAATAATTTTTATAATTAATCTTATATTAGTATTTACATAAAAATAAATGTAAAATCTGTAGCACTTTTGGCAAACACATCCAATTGTAATTTTTTGTACTATATTCTGTTCGTTCATTTACTTTTTACACATATGAAAACAAAATCATACTTTCTTTTATTAATTTGTATGCTGTGATAAAAAAAATTGGTCTTTTAACTGACGAATAAATATATAATCTTATATAACTGTGATTATAAAAAACTTCCTTAATTGTACGACAGTTCTACATTGCCAGGCATAAGTTGATTGCTGTGTTCCCAATACTTCGGTTTACTTATTCAAAATACGTGTTCAGTAGTCAGTACTGTAACGGAATAAGTTATTGTAAAGTCACGTGCATCGTGTGTAGGCATCGAGTCAATATGTTGCAGCACCTGTCTAGTGCGCGAGAACTTTAGCAACCCTCGGAATAGTTCGATTTACTTATTTATTACCGTATGGCAATTTAGACACTTTTAAGAACATTGAATAAAATATACATACTGCAACTTTACAAGACTACAGACATACACGGGTTAGTTCCAAATAGCGACAGCTATGAAAGGAAACTGCTGCACCCGAATGTACCTAACCCAAACACCTGCACGACAAATGATCCAGTTGTTCTGCAATCCTGCATTCTTCTAACAATCAGTGTGATCACCGAACGTAGTAGACAAACAAATTACTGTCATGTATTGTAGTAATATATCAAACCAAAATAAAAATTAATTACGGTATTAGCAGCAATGTTTATAAGAGTTATACTGGCACCATGAACAAAATCATAGTTAAACATGGTGTGATGAAATTACTGTTAGTGCTTCCAAATAGACACCATGTACTTCTACATTGTCACCTGTGCTGTGATAATGTCGTCACCAAAAAACAGGTAACGGAAAAGTCAACGAATGATCCACATTATGAGGGTAAAAGTAAGGTCAGGAGATCAAGTGTTTTGCAGTTGTCCGCTTCCTTCCTACAGTGTACATACTCACATCAATGTCGCTTATTAATTGGCACAAATAAAACATTTGGTGAATGAAAACATTTAGCCAATATAGTGATAGAAATCTTAAATCCATACATTGTTGTTTTATTGTAGAAGCTCCAATGAACATCTGTAGCATTAAAAAGTCAGTAAATGTTAACATGTAGGGCTACACCAATGAATTATAAATATGCCAAATTTAAAACATATTGACTCCAATTTCATGAAATTTTTCAATTCTATTACATTCCTGAAAATATTAATTGAATGTAATCTTATTCTAATAGTATGACATAAAAAGCTTTATATATAAGTAAAATATTTTAAGTGCAACTGTAATAATATCTGAAATAATTGTTTTTTTGTATTCCTAATACTCAGTACCGCAGCTGGGTTAACAAGGGCCCAGGTGCAAAACTTTTTTTTTTTTTTTTTTTTTTTTTTTTTTTTTTTTTTTTTTTTTTTTTAACGGCCCCCTTGAGGTGAGCTTGGGAGTCTAAGCTTGTCACATTCCTCATAATTCTTCTTAATATACATTGAAAACTGAAAGGTATAATCAGCTGTGGAAAAGAGTCTTATTCGGTACGTTTTGTGTTATGTTTTCCAGTCTAAACAACATTCTTCATCCGAGCTCGACAAAATAAGTCACCTTTGTAAAACCCGAATTCTTTTTCTTATACGACCGCCAGATCTATCACAAAACAAATTTGAGCCTACCTACATCATACATGTTCCGCCTGACACCAGAACACATTGAACACACCAAGTGGTGAGGGTGCTTTAACTGTAAATACACACACAATCAACGTCCTCTCGCTGTGCTAGATGTGCAGAAATGTTTTACTCACTTTGTTGTTGAGGTTGATGATATTATTAGACACATATTTACATTGGTCAAATGCAAATAAAAATTCTGCCGTAGTGAAAACACTGCTCGAAGTTCACCTTTATATAAAATTTACAATTTGTGATTTATCACATTTTATTTATTTTTTTACTATGCATAGTTTAAAAAATTTCTTTATATTGACTTCTCATGGATCTTAGGTAGGACACCAGTGTTTCAATTCTGGTTAGGAGGGAACGAGTTTCCTGCATTTAACTGTTTCACCATGATAATGTAGGTGATGGTGGTGGCTGCAGTTGATACTAGCAGACCCTTGTCAATGGTGAAAAATCCAGCAGCAGATAAGCGTAACGGCGGCCTGTTGACTTGTCTCACAAAAGACTCCAAAGCGTGTGACGGAGATAGTGCAGCGATGTCACATACTAGGACAGATATTCGGCCTGCCTCGTCCGCCAACGAAGACCACGTCGAAACAAGCAGTAACAAGTGGTAAGAGTGGAAGGTGAACCAAAAGACAACACTGAATAAAAACCACATAGACAGAGAGCTACCGCTTTGATGAGCCTTATGAATCGTGTTAAACAATATGTTGGCGGCGGAAACGATTCCAACAATCGATCCAGCCGTAATTGAAGTAGCGGCTACTCCGAAGTGCTGTTGCATGAGGTCTGCTGCTCTCAGAAGTGCCAGATGTGCCAGGCGCAGGCGGTGCAGCCCTCCGGTCCAGGTGGACGTCGCTGGTCGTCCTAGTAGAGCGTAGCATAGCTTGCTGTCGGCTGAGGGCGGACGCAAAGTCGACAGTCGTGCGTTGAGGACGCGCAGCCTCGCTCGAAGCTCCAGGGCTACCAGGGACATCTGGAGCATCACCAGCAACTTAAGCGAATGGCCAATTTCATCACACATACCTGAACCTTTGTTGCACTGACCATAAAAATTTCGTAGACTTGAGTGAATTCAATAAGTAAAAGTAACAACCAAAACAAACTGCCAAGTGTCAAGAAAATTCCAACTGTTTTGTGTTTTTGCTTTTTATCAAATATTATACAGTCATCAGAGAACCTGAGCAAGTAAAATAGCTGCTTCAGGTGCGCAAACCCCCCAAACGTCCCTTTAATAATAACTGACATCAAGAAGCAGTGTTCCACTATTTGAAAGAAAAATCCAGTCGCAAACAGCTTATTTTCAGAGACTAGATTAACAAGTGTTCGGACTGAATAACCAATGCAAATGAGATGCGTGAAGAGCCAGAACGTTGAAAACTTCAGAGCAGCTTTCCAGTAAGGTTCCCTACTATCCGCCGATGAACTGGAGCGAAACCCTAGCTGGTCATCAGGAATGATACCAAAAATATGAAATATTTTATATAACGCACGGTTTAAGACGTAGAAATTAGTGTCAGCCATGTCGTCTGATAACAACCCGGTCGAAGCTGCGAGTGTTCTGGCGATGTTGGGAACACAAAGACGTCTCTAGGACAACGATAATAGATTAGCTGTTAAAACATTAAACATCCATCATTAATTCATGCGGCGAGAAGGAAGTGACAAAGTACATCCCATTTGTTTATCAACTGAAACGCGGAAGACTGAAGTAATTTACGGTATATATTTGTCAGTTTTGATAATTCGTTCATTTACATTTGCAGTTTCCAGCATGCGAAATGTCGCAAAAACAATAAAATACATTGAAGACAACTATAAGTTTCATAGAAGTTATCCAATATGCGTTGTATGTCACATGTTTATATTACATCTTTTTCTTTTCTCTTGCTCTTACTGTATAAGATGGCACATTTTTTCGCCGTCGCTACTCAAGTGTTTCTTTATTCATCCTAAATGGTATTCGCAAGGTAATATTGGAGTTATTGAGATATTTAGATTTAAACGTATATTCACCTTCTTGAGGGTAAACAAATGAAAATCTGCGACACAGTTACTTTTGTTGCTTTAATTTATTTTGTGCATGACGCGTTTCGAGAATTTATTCCCATTTTCAAACGCACTATAAGTAGTTTTACATGTTTTTAGTTATAGAAATATGAGGAGTCGTGTTTGTTTCTGCTGGACGTTTGTACAGTTTTCATGTGATTTCTGGAAAAGAATTTTGGGATGCTGTACTATGGTATAAAGACTATGTAATAAAACATGAATAGAAACATTTTTCTTATCACTTACGTTTTTGAAGGTTTCTGACGAAAATGGCAACACAGAAACACACACAAATACATCCTTAAATTACACAAACGTTATGGATGATGAACACAGATTGAAAGTTTGTGTATTGTACACAAGGCAAAGATGATCTAAAGAATTAACCTTTGCCTTGTGTACAATACACAAACTTTCAATCTGTGTTCATCATCCATAACGTTTGTGTAATTTAAGGATGTATTTGTGTGTGTTTCTGTGTTGCCATTTTCGTCAGAAACCTTCAAAAACGTAAGTGATAAGAAAAATGTTTCTATTCATGTTTTATTACATAGTCTTTATACCATAGTACAGCATCCCAAAATTCTTTTCCAGAAATCACATGAAAACTGTACAAACGTCCAGCAGAAACAAACACAACGACTCCTCATATTTCTATAACTAAAAACATGTAAAACTACTTATAGTGCGTTTGAAAATGGGAATAAATTCCCGAAACGCGTCATGCACAAAATAAATTAAAGCAACAAAAGTAACTGTGTCGCAGATTTTCATTTGTTTACCCTCAATTTGAAACAGTTGCAGACTTTCACTAATCCATTTTGTTATGGATAAAGTTAAGATTCACCTTCTTGTTTCGTTTTCTTTTTTTGCATTCAACAAGGTTTCTCACAATCTGTGAACATCATAGTTCACCTATCACACATTTTCGCCAGTCAATAAAATCAGAGAAGAATAATCTGCTGTACTTTCAAGTTCTTTCGCCATTTTGTTCTTATAAGTTATCAAGCTTAAATGTTTATGTCTACCGTTCTATAACACACGAGTGAACAATGCGATTAAGTTTTCATTTAAATCAATGTTTTTCAACCTCCGTGAATAGGCGACGCCTTTACAAGTAAAAAAAAAGCCGGCCTCGGTAGCGTGGGGCTAGCGAGCTGGCTTCGTGTTGCAGAGGTCGCCGGTTCGAGTCCGGCCTAGGGCATGGGTGGTTTTAATTAAGTGTAGTGTCCGTCCTGTGTTGTCCTGTCACTGGTTATCATCATTAATAACACGAGAATAATCTATATACACACCTGACGAATAAAAGAAAAATCAGTTGCTGGCTGAATGGCTACACGGCCGAATGCCATTTTATATACAGGGTGTTACAAAAAGGTACGGCCAAACTTTCAGGAAACATTCCTCACACACAAACAAAGAAAATATGTTATGTGGACATGTGTCCGGAAACGCTTACTTTCCATGTTAGAGCTCATTTTATTACTTCTCTTCAAATCACATTAAACATGGAATGTAAACACACAGCAACAGAACGTACCAGCGTGACTTCAAACACTTTGTGACAGGAAATGTTCAAAATGTCCTCCGTTAGCGAGGACACATGCATCCACCCTCCGTCGCATGGAATCCCTGATGCGCTGATGCAGCCCTGGAGAATGGCGTATTGTATCACAGCCGTCCACAATACGAGCGGTGAATCGAGGAAGTACAGTACATACTAACGAAACTAAAATGAGCTCTAACATGGAACCTAAGCGTTTACGGACACATGTCCACATAACATATTTTCTTTGTTTGTGTGTGAGGAATGTTTCCTGAAAGTTTGGCCGTACCTTTTTGTAACACCCTGTATATAAAAAAAAAATTCTGGCGACCCCCCCCCAGGTCTGTAATAAAACTTTGATAGTGATGTTTTTATTAAAAATAAACCAACGTATTTAATTTTCTTGTTGTTGAGATTATCCATCCTGATCGAGAAAGCAACTGCTGTGCAACGTAGTCGCCAAAACTCTATACTATACCGCGGTGGAGATGCGGGAGGCGAGAAGGCGGGGGGGGGGGGGTGAGGGGGGATCAGGGGCCGTACAGTTCGTTCGTTGCAGTCATTTGTCCATGTACGCCAGCTAGTACGGGCAAATTTAACTGCAAGCGACCATAAAATGGAGGAGTTCCTCAAAAGATCTGTGCATAGCCCTCCAGGTCTTGTACAGGAGGCAAGGGCAGAAGCAAATCAAAACAAAAAAAAAAAATTAAAAATGCTTTATGACGAAAATTAACTGAAATGTGGTTTTACGGTCATGAATAATAAACCTCAATGTGTAATTTTCGGAGAAATGTTATCAACTGAAATTATGGAACCGTCGAGGCTTATTTCTAACCTGTCAACTACTCAAGGAAGCTAGTAAACCGTTGGATATCTTCGAGGGAAAGATTAAAACCGTTAACCAGCAGTAAAATACCATGATTTAGGTAGTAAAACTACTACCTTTTATTGTTTGTTGATTAAAAATAATATATGTTTTTGTTCGAAAATTATTGATAGTGGTTTGTATAATAATTTTATGTATTAACCAGCTAAAATCGCGCCTCTTACTATGTTAATATAATTATTTATTTGTTTTTGTGATTTAACAATATTTGTTTATATCTTTTAGGTATCCAGTGTCAACGCGTCGCTAAAGCAGGGAAGCCGCATACAATTATCCAGAATCTTGTTTTGCCAGCAGCTTTTGACATGGTTGAAATTATATTGGATAAGCAAATGACCGGCAATAATAAGACGGGCTCGTTGCAAAATTAAAATTAATAATGCCAAATGCTTGATTGACTCATTGGTTCCTTGAGTAACAAGCTCTGGCAGCCAAAGTTTACCTTCTGATTTAAATGATGTGTTTAAAGGTATAGCCTAGCGAACTCCACTCTTAAGATTCTAGAATCATTTGTGAAGAAATGGATTCGCCCATCAAAGCCTCCTTATCACACAGAGGTCAGGTTGCTATCAAACTGAATGGCGTTAACACTACTACTTAAGTTGGTGCCACATATTGAATGTTCAGTTCTTTCTCGCAATCGATTTACCTACTTATTGATAATTTTAGCACCGTTTCTGTTCCACATGCAGTGTGCTTTATAAAATGCTGGTAACAAAGTATATATGTTCGTCTAGGACAACTACGACTACTTAAAGCTTACGTTTGGCTTGAATTTGCGTTGGGTGTGTGTACATTCGTGTTAAAAGTACGGTTGCTGGCCCTAGAAGGGACTTACAGCTTAACGTGGAATCCAAACCACGGAAGCGTTCTGGCGTACTTCACATTACACAGCAAGCTGTGCCAGCGGTAACGATCGGGCTAAGGGCCTATTAAAATTCCTTCCCGAAACACGGAGCTTTCAACTGCCACTCAGATGCCCTAACCACTGCACCAGCAGTCATTCAGTCACAAAGTAATTTATTGATAACACACTGAATTTGGAAACGTCAACCATTTTTAATGGTTTCTAGAAGCAATTCCTCTATCTCTTAATTTATCATCAACACAATAAATTATGTATTAATCAACACAATAAATTACATATTAATCAACAGAATTACACAAAATTACACCAACATGATAACATTTTTCTCCCGGATGCAAATGATACAGCAATTTATTCTTTCACTATTCATATTACACGTGATGAAACCAAGTTACATCTTAGAAAAAGCGAAATGAGTTTCTAACAACATGTAAACCACTGCATTTCCCTTGATCTTCGAGGGGAGGCAATTTGTTGCATTCACGTTTTATAAAAATTTTATCACGTACGCTATGAACGAGGATAAATGTGGAAACAACTATCCTACAAACATTAGCAGATCAGAAATTTCGAGAAACAATGAGAAGCACCCACCTCGCGACGTCTCTGGATCACTAACAATCGCTTCAAATAATGGAAATAGTACAAACACAAACAGAACCTATACAAAATTATTTACGAGGCGCGTACAGAAAGTAAGTTCCCTTTCAATTTATCTCCGCTGCAACGCTGCGATTGCAGTTCCGCACATGCGCTGTAGACGATGTGTATCAAGGGGAAGAACGTGCGCCATTTGGAAATCGCTGTCAGTTACGTACGCTTTGTTGTGCTTGTTTGAAATGTCGGCGTTGATTGAAAATCCCGCCACCTGTGAAATCAGGGTCTGTGATTCGGTTTCTGAATGCGAGGTATGTGAAACCAAGTGAAAATTATCGGCAAATTTGCGATGTTTACGGACCAAATGCGATGAGTGATTCGATGGTGAGAAGATGGGTCCGACAGTTCAATGGCGGGCGTAGTGATGTGCACGATGAAGAACGAAGTGGGCATCCACCTGTGGTTACAGAAGAACTGGTTCACGCTATTGATGACAAGATCCAGGAAAACCGTAGGTTTACAATTAGTGCTCTCGCTATGGACTTCCCCCAAATTTCACGATCACTGATGCATGAAATTGTTACCAAACAACTGAAATTCCGTAAACTTTGCTCACGTTGGGTACCAAAGATTCTCACTGAGCAACACAAAACACAACGGATGGGTAGTGCACTTGAGTTTTTGACCCGTTATGCTGAAAGCGGCGAAGAATTTCTGAGACGGATAGTCACAGGAGATGAAACGTGGGTTTCTTACGACACCCCTGAGAGTAAGCGGCAATCAATGGAATGGAGGCACACTTCATCCCCACCAAAGGTTAAGCCGAAGCAAATCATGACACCTCGGAAAATGATGTGCACAGTGTTCTGGGACTGGAAAGGCATCCTACTCATTGACTTCTTACCGCGTGGTCAAACAATCAAAGCAGATGCTTATTGCGAGACACTTCGGAAATTGCGTCGTGCAATTCAGAATAAGCGCCGGGGACTGCTGTCAAAAGGTGTTGTTTTGCTTCACGACAACGCACGACCACACACTGCAAACGTGACGAAAAACCTCGTACAGGGATTTTGCTGGGACGTGTTTCACCATCCTCCGTACAGCCCTGACCTCGCTCCTAGCGACTTTCATCTGTTCTTACATCTCAAGTCTTTCCTTGGCGGTCATCACTTCACCAATGACGACGAGCTGAAAGAAACTGTTTCCAACTGGTTGAAGACACAGGCGGCAGATTTCTATGAAGAAGGTATACAAAACCTGGTGCCACGCTATGACAAATGCCTGCAAAATTTCGGCAGTTATGTGGAAAAGTAGTTTAAGAGTTGTAGAATTTTGTACAATAAAAAATTTCTTCTGTATCTGTGTACAATTTCATTTTATTACCAAACGGAACTTACTTTCTGGACGCGCCTCGTACATTGACGAAGAAACATTTTCAATGAATATTTCAAACACTATATTGATTTTAATCATTTTACACATTATTTAAACGATTTACACCAATCAAAACAATACTCATTCACAAGAAACATTTACATACTTACAACTGATTGATGTTTATCTGTCTCCAACACCAGTTTACTTAATTCATAGAATTGAAATTAATAGAAAGTCTGAGTGGTGTAACAATATTAGCAATATTCAGTTGCATGTGTCCTGCATGTTCCTTTGTTTTTTATGATTTTTTTATGCCCGGACAGATAGAAAAGAGACTATTGAAAGAGGCTCAGCATACTGTAACACCCGCTACTGTCGCAACAACGCATTGTTTTTACTAGTGCGTTGGTACCTTGGACCTTAGAGTATTCCAACCAAGCTGCCATGTCTCGCCAGTCATAGTCATTCATTGTCAATCAATCAGTCAGTACTGGAAGCAGTAATTTAGCTTAAAGACGTTAGTGTTCGGAATATTCTTTTACTTTTGGCTTTACGCCTCGTCGACGTCGAGATCATTAGAGGCGGAATGGGACTGGGAACAAGGAACGGGAAGAAATTCAGCGATGGCATTTCACCTGGAGTGATTTGGGGAAACCATGGAAATGCCAAATCTGCCCGGACCGGGATTCGAACCCAAGTCTGCGAGGCCAGTGCATTAATCACTCATCCACCACGCTCGGTGACACGTTATCAACTGCACATGAATAGTATTCAGTAGCCATTGAACGGACTCACCACCAGTTAGCTGTATTATCATTCTCACAGGATACTTTATACCAGCTAGTGCTAAATTAGTCATAGCCTTCTCTATCCTCCGTTCTCCGCCCGCAAAACGGAGTGGTGGTTGTAACGTCTACCTTGGGGACGTTTACTTTTGGGTCATACTGTTTTATCATTAGCAAAATTATCAATTTGGAATATCAAAAATCATACTTAATCTTCAGCTAATCACATGAAATATTATTGTAATGAATAGGAAAATTGAAAATTGGGTGTACAATTTATTATTGTGAAATTAGGCAAACACGAAGTTTGTTTTTATTCTGAGGTTAACAATTACATATCATTGAACGTCAAACAGTTAGAGCAAAATCTCAGGGTCATTGCAAAATCTCAGGGTCATTACTGGGTGGAACGATTGCATGAGCTTCCGTCCGGGCCGTAGCTTTTACCATTGTTCACAGCCCAGGTCAGCGACCAGGTAAGACCAGCGCCACATGAGGTCGTCCAGCTATCTCGACCGGCACAGCGTGGTGGCAGCGTTCCCAGCTGCCGACTCGTACTCCGCGAAAATCACTTCGGCCGTACTAGATGAAGATCTGCACCAGAATGTCTCGTCGTCCGTCCTTCTCCTCCGAGCAAGACTCTGTACTTCTCGTAACGCGATGTCGGGTCCGGCTCTTGGCGAATCACCGCAATCCGCGCCAAAGTACCAGCGTCACATTGGCCCCAGAACAGACAAGAAAAAACACCAACACGGCAATAAATTGAGGCGGCTTCTCTATTGGCTGAATCGTCTTCCCCTACTCTCATAAAGCACTCATTTACTAGGAAGCGTCACTAAGGTTTATTTTTGCTAGTCTGCGCCAGTTTTCGGCGGGAACTTTCCGAAACGTGCGAAAATAGAAAGGGGGTCTCAGTTATTTATGGGGGTTATAAATCCGCTTAATGTCCAAGTTGAGTCGGACGTTGTCAGCACCCCCCAAGGTGCGTGTAAATCCGGACGCTTTAGTTCCGTCACGTTTCTGTTCGTTGACACGACGCATCGGCAATATTCACACATACCATGGGACCACTCAGTGCCTAATGGCACTGTACCTTTTAATTCATTACATGGTGTAGGATATATCCTGATAAATTATCATCATTAGTAGGCGCAGATCGAAGAACCTTCACGGAAGAGCAGAAGACTTAGAAGAGGCATAGAACACGAAGGTTAGCCACACCACTTATGGTCCACCAGTCACTACGACCACAAATAGGCCAACCAACCATTCGGACTCTAACACTACTTCATTGTTTACCGTGAGTGAACAGGAGGTTCACCTGTCGATCGAACATAATTATTAAATTTCTTGTACGTGAAGGTTGCAAATTTACAGATATTTAGCGCCAATCAAGACCACAGTTCGGCATGAATACACTTTTGAAAGATCAAGAGTATAAGATGCTTACGTTCTTCTTTCAAGGACGGATAATAATTTCAAACGTCACTCAGATACATCTCCCAGAACAAGTTTCACACCTTGGTCAACTTCAATCCCGCAGACAATTAATGAAAAGAAGTTACATTTACGCATTCAATGTGGTTGCCGAAAATGTTTACTGCAATTCAAAAGGCCTAAAGAGGTAAAATATCTCAGAAGCTTCTAGAGCACTTTGCATCCGAATGTGATTCATTTATGATGCGTCTTCTCGCATACAATAAATCACGAGTGGACTACCACACTTCTGAAACGAAGAGGTCGAGTATAGGATGGCGTGTAAATTGCGAAGCAGCTCCAGTGAAGATGAAAACCTGTTTGTCTGCTGCTAATGTTCTCGTTGTCGTTTTTGATATGTCTAGAATTTCGAATTTTGTTTGTGCGTCAACTCTTGTTTAACTTAGGATCATCGTTCCTAACGTAAACATTTTTCACTAGGTGATCAATTTGTTTGGGCCTCTCAAAAAAAATATTTGGATGGAAAGAATTTTTTCAAATTTGAAGAGATACAAGACTTGATGCAAAACATATTATGAATACGTCCACAAATTTAAGCCAAAAGGGGACAAGAAAACTTATAGTGTGGTGAAAAATCTGCAGACTATAGTCAAGACCACGTAGAAAAGTAGTTCCCCATTTGTGTTGCCACATGTTAATAAAATGAAGCTTGTTCCAAAAAAGTCTCATTCATATTTGATCATCATCATCCTCAACAGTTTCCAGACATTGGCCTGGTCTGCTTCGTGCAGAAGCCTCTCTATTTCCTTTTTTCTTCTCACCACCTCTCTGCCACCACCTTGTTCCTGTCCTCTCCTCTCTTCCGATCACACTCCTCTCAGCCATTCATCCCTTGGTCTTCCTCTGGGTCGTTTACAATGCAACTTAATTTCGTGAATTTTTCTTAGGATTCTCTGAACCTCCATTCTCTTTACATGTCCATACCATCTTAATCTAGTCCTCTCTATTACTTCCTTTACTCTTGCCTCTTGTATGGTGTTTCCAGTCATTTAATTCCTTATCCTATCCATTTTAGTAACTCCCATTCTACCTCTTAAAAATCTCATTTTGCTTGCTTGTACTCTGCTGATGTCCCGCTTCTTCATTGTCCATGTTTCAGCGGCATATGTCAAGATGGGCACATAGTATGTGCGATAAATTACTCCCTTGCTTCTCTGTGGCACGTCTTTATTCCATATCAGGCTTCTAATTCTCCTTAAAAAACACTCCGTTTGTCTTCCTCTTTCTCCTATCTCGCCATCATTCCTTCCACTTTCCTCTAATACACTCCCCAAGTACTAGAACCTGCTTACCGTCTTTGGTTGTTAACCTGCCATCACAATTCCCTGGGTTATCCTATTCTTCTTTCTGGTTGTTACCATATACTAACATTTCTTTACATTAAATTTCAGGCCACATTCGTCCACACTGTCCATCCATACATCCAACTGCCGCTGCACTTCCTCTTCACCACCTCCCTAGATCATCAAGTCGTTCGCAAAAGCCATCACCTTCATGTCTTACTCTCCCATATTCACTGCCACCTTCTGCATTACATTATCCATGATAACAATAAAGAGTAGTGGTGATAGAGCACGTCTTTGTTTTAGTCCATTGCTTTGTTTCAGCCAATCTGTTCCTCCCCGCCCTACTTTCACATAGCTCACACTTGCTTGGTACAGTTCCGTCACTCTCCTGATGGTTTCTTTGGAAACTCCTCTGTTCTCCAAGGCCTTCTATGTTTTACTCCTGTGTACACAATCATATGCTTTCTCAATATCGAGAGATACCAATAGTAGATCCTTTCCATACTCATAATGTTTCTCCTGCAGTTGTCTCGTTGCAAATATCAGATCTACAGTCGATCTCCCTGATCCACAAACGACGTGGATGTTGACTTTAGGGGGTATAAGGCCTAGAAACGACGGGTATATCGACTTTATGGGAGGGCTGGGGGAACCAGGAGAGCTTAAAAGAAGCTCTAAGCTCGGGGGGGGGGGGAGTTGTACGACAAGATCTCACGAAATCTCACCACAGGGAGGGAAGGTGGGGTCCACAAAAACACCTCACGTAATTAATGGACGCTCCCTTAGCGCTTTTTCCACCCTGTCACGTATTATTTTTTCAATGATCTTCTCATACACTTTGGCACAATGGTACATCGGCGTGATCCCTCTATAGTTTTTAAACTCCTTCCTGCTCCCTTTTTTGATCATAGGCACGATTATTCCTTTTTTACGGTCTTCAGGGGTTGCGCTCTTTCTCATAACACAGTATAGCCACTGCTAATTCCTACTACTCCTTCTTCCCTTATCATTTCCACGCTCAGTTCATCAATGCGTGGTGCCTTTTCACGCTTTATCTTACTCAGAGCTGTTTCCACTTCTTCCCTAGTTAAATCCTTTTCTTCCTCTCCTACATTGCTGTTATTCTCCTATGTTCAACATGGTTTCAGTAAGGCTTCAAAATGCTCCTTTTACATCCTTTTTAGTTTTTCTGTGCTGTTTATTTCCTTTCCAAAAATCGTACTTGGTACAGGTGGCTAAAATGTGTTTTTGATGAGTATTTAACATGGTAAGATATAAAAAAATATAAGAAAAAATTTAAATAATTGACTTGATGGTTGTAAGACGCTAAGGTAGAATCAAAACAGCCGCGTTCTTAAAAATTTCTTCACATCCTTCAAATTGCAGAATATGGCAACACAAAGGTATTAATTTTGTTGGTAATTCCGGTCAGTGTTTATCTATTCTATAAAGTAAACGTGCAGGTGAAGTATTGCGTATCGTAATTGACTCGTAACTGATCTTGTACATCGCGTCAGCCCCGGTTATCTCAGCAAATTATCAATGATAATTAAGGAATTCATTAAAAAGTTTGCCACTTATTTTTCAGTGGATGATCATTACTGATAGCTTTCACTATTCACAATATTGAAACAGGCTAGGGGATGAGAATATGAGTGTGTACAAGTTCACAAATATCAGTGCCCTATTCATGATCATAATTTCAAACAAACTGTCAGTATCGTATTTGATTCATAGGGATTTATTTTATAATAATCATAGATTTTAATAAAAGTAATATTCGATGCAGTTAGAGGCAGCCAAGCCAGGTTGTAAGCACTACCTCAGCGTCGACTTGTTATTCACAAAACCTGCTGATATGCTGAGTCAATCATCAGCACCGATTTGAACTGGTTAATGACGTCAATAGGGTGTACCTCCGAAGTAAAGATATATTTCTCGTCCTCAGTCCGCGAGTAGCTTTCATCGAATCATTATGGGTAACTAACAGCTAGGCCAACTCTCTTAAGCTTCAGTCTGTACACCATGTAGGCCTTCGTAACATCCTGGGGCCAGGCATTCCATCTAGCCATTCAGTGTCCATTCAACCAGTCTAACTTCAATTAAATGCAGAAGCATCATTCATAGGCGTAGCCGGACAGATCCTTGCAGATCATATTATCAACTGTATTGTCTACAGTCTTTACTGGTCATTAAATGGGATTCTGTGAACTGTTAGCCGTCTGTTATCATTTATCAGGATAGATTCTCAACTAGCCACTTAACACGAGCTAGTCTTCCTTATCCTGGGTTGCTGAACCTATTAATCAGCTGGTGTCAAAATAATCCTGACTTAACATCATAGTTAATAGCCCACTAGACTGGATAGAAGAGCTTCGCATCAAGATACAAGAGATTTCTTCAGCTACACAAACGCCACGAGGTTAGTAAACTCTCCTCTAGATTCCCGCCACATCAGACGTCCACAAATCAACCACTCGGCTACCCTTCCTGTTCTGTCACTTAGACAGGACTCTCACAAAATAACTAATTTAGTCCAATACGATTGGACTCAGATAATGACAGTGCTAACGTAGAAAGATGAAATCTAGACATCAAGGTTTTTGATTTGCAGTTGTTAACTTTCTTCCTAAAATTTTCAGCCTGTAAAGCTTTGCGACTATAGATTAAAGGGGTGTATCGTCGATATCATTGAGTATTTTTTCCACTATGAATTGTAACACATGAGAAAGCTGCTGCTGAAATACACTCAGTGGGCGAAAACTATTTAGACAATATTGTAAAACTAGTTTAAAATAGTGCCTTGTTCATGAAAGGTTAATTGAGTATGTTTTTCATGTACAAAGGTCTCATCACAAACAACAAGCGGATTAGAAGGTATTTTAAAAACTTGAGTTTATTATTTTCAGTCTACTCTTTAACTTCGCTCCTTCTAATTTCTCTGAACATAAATTATACGAAATTCGATTTTGCTGCTATCATTGACAGATTTATAATAAAAACAGCATTCAGTCCATATTGTTTACATAATTTTTCTAGCTGGGCTAAACCCGATGTCGGTGTAATTTAAAATCCATCCATTCTAACACGAGGAATATTCGTCCAAAATCAACGTATGTGAGATATGCATAGCGATGTTCTGTTTGCTACTTTCCAATACGCACTTCAGAATTACACAAACAAGTTAGTACTTATCATATAGAATGCAGCTCTCACTGTTTATCTACATATGGCGACATATTAATAGAAAAGAAACTCCCAAACACGAGAGGTTGGCTTGGGAGTAAATACTCAATCCCTGGCTACAGAAATTTGTGAAGATATATGCCGCACAATTATATCAAAAACTGTAGACTGTTTCTTGATATGCAATAAAATTAACAGAAAAATAACTGAGAATTTTGAATATATCTATACTTCGTTCAGCATTTGCCTCTTACAAATCAGGTATCTCAGCAAGAACACATTGATCCAGAATGCCACACTCTTGGCGAAGAAAATGATTTCGAGGTAAAAATACACACCCTTTTTTGGAATATGAGCATTATATAAACAAAATATGTCACATATACATTTCAAATAGAAAAACCTGCGTCCAGCATCCATCTGCCTCATCATGACAATGCAGGAAACGGTTACGACTGCTGCTTACACCAGCAAGCCTCCTATCGTTGAAAAAGCCAGCAGCGGAAAAGCTTAAGCGGCCTGTTGACTTGCCTAACAAAAGCGTCCAAGCGTATGATGGAGACATGGCATCTTAGTGATCTGTTGCTTTATATTGAAATCATTACTTGGTTTGAATGAAAGAAGTTCCAAATTGATCGCGATCTTTATGGCCTAAACCACAATTAAAACTAATATTACGGGGCATAACATATGTAAGTTGTTAAGATTTATTTCACTGGGGTCAATATTTCAGCCACATGTGAGCTGTGTCACAATGATCTTCATCACAGAAAATAAGAAAGAAAGGTGTAAGAATCTGTGAAGATTTTTGATCAAGTTTATATCGCGATACACGATGACATTGACATGCGATACAGGGAATGCAACCTGGACCAAGCTGATAAATGAAACTTTTTCCTACAGCACAAGGGACGAGAAATTACATTGAGCTTTATTTTATAAAAATTCTATTTAGTTAAGCAACAATAAAAAAAAATTCCAGAAAAATGGTGGCTTTAATGGAGTTTTTGACAGGCTTTGAGGTTAGTACATCACAAGCTATTCATTCCAGATTTCAAATTATTTTATATTCTGAGCGTTAATTTATATTGGGATAATGTAATAAATTATCTGTTCCATAAACTTAGACTTAACTTAGTCCACAACCCGAAGGTTGGTTTGATCTTCCAGAAGGAGAGGTATCAGATGTAGAACTGCCATTTCCTTTCCTCAGGGAGGAACCATGAAGCGTACTAGAATAGCTCCTATGATCAAACACTCGAAATTCCTGCGGCTGCCCGGATTCGAACCCGGGATCGGAGCAGCGAACATCTTGAAAGTAAGCGCCTTAACCACTGAGCTACCAGACCACTCTATGTGTTCCATCTATTGGTACCAATTTGTTATATAAAAATTATAAATGGAAGATTTTACTAGTTAGTTAAAAAACTCATTTTAACGTGAGTACTTTCGTCGGAAATACACAAAAAAGTTTTTGTAACCTATTATGAATCATGTGTAACTTATTTCCAGATTCATAGCCGCCAAAGTACTTTGTGAAACTGGTTGCTAAAATATTCTGGAATAATAACAAATTGTAACTAAATAGGAAAATCGATATAAAAATAAATATAAAAATTTTTACTTAGACTTTTTATTTTAAAAGAATGTTTACAATTACCAAGCAAAAAAAATGAAATAATTATAAACATAATGAAAGATACATATGTTGCGTGGAAGATGCATAAACATTTATTAAATTACTTGTGATAAAGTCGATTTTATGCAATGAAGAAACAGATATGATACATTTACGGTCAGCGATCCTAGCCATTTGTCCCGTGTATCACACAATTATTCTTTTTGTGTAACTATGTTGATGTGTTTCATTTTTGACGATATACGTTTTTCAGATCTATTGTTACATTACAAATTATTTATTTATTTCACTTAGTGACATAACTTATATTAGATTCATTAATGAACCATGCCAGCAATACACTGGAGGTAAGCAATTTATATAGTTCTCCATTCTATGCCCACTGAAAAAGTTATTATTCAAGTAGACTGATCACAGGTATTTTAGACAAAAGAAGCACATTTTGATAACTTCCACTCAAACACAATGCAATATTTTTGGCTAATCTTAATTTTTGCTGTAACAATAATTTTATACAACGATTCAAAAAATTAGTCTAAATATTCTTAAATCTACATCTCAATGTGGCATAACACTAGGGTGATCACACATCAGCACGGATGCGAAGAAACAAGAAAGATATAATTCACTACGAAACAACATTACTTGCTCTAGACTGGGAATTATAGGAAAGACAATACAAAACTTAATACATAGAAAAGTATTTCTTATTTTGCAACGTCACACATAAACTTCTCAAAAATTTTCATAATTAATATTATATTTGTACTTAGATAAAATTAATAAATAAAACTGAATCAAATTTGACAAACACAATCAATTGTAAGTTTTTTGTTTTATATTCTGTTTGCTTCTGCTTTTTGTACATATAAAAACAAAATCATACTCGCTTTTATAGCTTAGTATGCTCTGATAAAAGCTTCTTGTGTCTGTTAAATGACGAGCATCTAAAATATTATAAGCAATAAGAAACTGAGATTACAGAAAACTTACATAATGGCTTGTGAACACAAAAATTTGCACATGAAAGCCGCTAGCCCAAACCCATGAACGGCAAATGCACAGTATTTCTGTAATCCTACATCCGCCATTCAATAGTCTCTCCGAACGAAGTAGACAAACAAATTCTATTGTATTAATACCACAAATTGGCACAAAAATAAAAATTAAGCACTTTTCAGAACACTTTATAATAACCATGATTATCAGAGTTAATTTTAATCATAAACAGAATTAAATTTAAACGTAGTGTGTTGAAATTACTGTTAGCGGTTACTGTTTTCTGCCAGCGTTTCTTCATAGTTTGCAAATGAGTGTACAAGTCTTTTGATTGTATGTAGAAACACTGCCACGCTTCGAAAGAGTCATCTGTGTGGTAGTAACAACTTCACAAAGCGGCTTTTCAATTTCAGGACACAGAAAGAACCTACGAATTATACGAATTATCCACATTATTAGGGCAAAAGAAAAGTCAGGATATCTAGTTTTTACAAACAGATTTGCAGTTGTCGGCTTGCTTCTTACATTGTGCGTATAGACAGAAAATTCAAGAGAAATATTCACATCAATATCACTTGACAATTTACACAAATCAAACATTTAGTGAATAAAAACATTTAGTCAATATATGATAGAAACATTAAAACCGTACATTATTCATACATCTTCAAGAAAAAAAATCGCTGTTATTGCTAATCATCTACGAATTAGCGTGAGTTTAAGTTCGTTCTCAAGACTAAATTAGGTGTCATATTATTCAGTGTACACAACATTGTTCACCCACAGTCTATTGTATAGTTCTCTTTAGTAAGAACAGAATTCTGTTGCTATTACGACCACCAGATTCATCAACAAACAAAATTTGATTCCGTCTACATCATGACACAAGAAAACAATGTCACACCATGTGTTTTGCACAAGTAGGTGCTGTAAAAATAGGAACAGTCAACAGGCTCGCTGTGATAAATGTGCAGAAATTAACTCTATTGTAGAGCTTGATAACATTATTAGCTAAATAATTTCATTGACCGTTTTCTAACAAAAATGATCGATACAGTGAAAACACCTTCACATGCAATAGATAATCTACAATGATTCACGCCTGATTTTTTGTTTCCTTTTGTCTTTTTTTAATTTTTTCGTAATGCCTAGTACTATAAGTTTCTAACAAATATTTCTTATGTTGAGTGAAGGTTAAGTAAAAATTTGACCTTATGGGGATGAGTGTATCAATTCTCGGTAGTAACAGACAAAGTTTCTGCTTTTAACTGTCTCACCATGATAATATAGGTGATGGTGGTGGCTGCAATGGATACTAGCAGACTCCTATCGATATTGAAAAAGCCAGCAGCAGAAAAGATTAACGGCGGCCTGTTGACTTGTCTCACGAAAGCGTCCAAAGCGTGTGACGAAGACAATGCACCGATGTCACGTACGACGACAGATATTCGGCCAGCCTCGTCCGCCAACGAAGACAATGTCAGAACAAACAGTAACAGGTGGTACATGTGGAAGATGAACCAAAATAAAAACCATATAGCCAGTGACGCAATGCTTTGATTGTCGTTATCATTCACCGCAAACAACACGTGGGCTGTAGAGACAATTCCAACAACCGCTCCAGCCGTTAATGAAGCAGCGGCCAGTCCGAAGTGCTGTTGCATGAGGTCTGCTGCCCTCAGAAGCGCCAGGTGAGCCAGCCGCAGGCGGTGCAGCCCTCCAGTCCAGGTGGACGCAGACGGCAGTCCGAGTAGAGCGCAGCACAGTGCAGGGTCCACTGAAGGTAGCCGCAGTGATGATAGCCGTGCGTTGAGGACGCGCAGCCTCGCTCGAAGCTCTAGGGCTATCAGGGACATCTGCAGAACCACCAGCAACCTAAATGAATGACTTACTACAATAAAAATTAATGCACAAATGTTAGGGTCAGTGATGACAGTGAATCCAAAAACTGAAAGTGATAACCAGAACAAACTGCCAGCTGTTAAGAAAAATCCAACCCTTTTGTGATTTTGCTTTTTCTGGCACGTCACGCAGCGATCAAAGAACTTGAGCAAGTACAATAGCTGCTTCAGTTGCACAAATCCCGCAAATGTCCCTTTCATGATAACTGACAATAAGAAGCACTGTTCCACTATCTGAAAGGAAAATTCAGTTGCAAACAGCATATCATCAGATACTATAATAAAAAAAGTTCGAGCAGTAAAAGCAATGCAAATCAGATGCGCAATGAGCCAAAACGTGGACATCTTGAAAACAGTTTTCCAGAATGGTTTCCTATTTTCCGTCCATGAACTGGTGTGAAACTCAAGGTGGCTGTCAGGAATCATACCAAAAATCTGAAATATTTTATATAACGCACGGTTTAAGACGTAGAAATTGTCGTCAGCCATGTCCCTGCTAACAACCCGGTCGAAATGGCTTGTATTGTGGTGCGGTTCGCAGCATAGAACTTTCCGCGCGGCTCATCATTAATTCAAGGACGCGCATAGAAGTTGACAAAGTATGTCTCATTTGTTGATGAAATCAAATGGGAAACACTGAGCTAATTTACGATGTACATTTGTCTTTTCTGGTAGTTCATTTATTTGTATTTGCGATATTCACCATGACAACTGAGGACAACTGCTAATTTCAAAAGAGTTAATAAATAAATGTTGGGTGCACATGTCGATATTTCTGGTTTCTCTTTATCTCTTGCTCTCAAGGTTGCTCACTTTTCACCGTCCTTGCTCAGTTTACTATTTCTTCATTATAAACAGTAGGAGCAAGATAAAATTGTAGTTATAAATGTGGATGTTTTAACGTAAATCCCTCTTTTTTATGTGCTTTCAATAAGGTTCCTTACAATATGCGTACACGATAATTCATCTATCCCATATTTTCGGGGACACGTTAACTCATTTGCCAGTCAATAAGATCAGAGAAGTTAGTAGGAAATATGTGTATGTTTTCCTACTAGATGGTGTATTAGATTCTAAGTATAACTAAGTACAAATAATATGGGTTCCAAAGGCATTACTTATTTATTTTATTGTTTGAATTAATTTCTCACAGAACAGATCTTCATTTCTCAATATATTTCCGGTTAGTGCTTAAACTTTCTTGTTAACGGTTTTTTTTTTTTCTTTGCAAGTCATAACTTAATAGGCATGGGGTGCTATTTCAGCTGTCTTATATTTTTTGTCGTTGGCTGTTTGTAAAGACAGAGTCATTGTCAAAATTTATGTAGAGCGCACCCCACGCTTTTTTAACATTAAAGTTAATTTTGTGATCAGTGACTTTATACTTTAAGCTTATTCAAAAAAATTAATTTATCCTGAATTGTGGGACGTCCTATCACTATAAAACAAAATGTTTATATTAAATATTATTTTTAACCTTTTAGTTCACATTACTACGAAAGCGTAATTTTAGTTTTTTAAACTACAATTTTATTTTTAACTTTTTAGTTCAGATAGTTTAAAAAGTATGTTTCTTACTGTTGGCTTCCTTCGCCAATTTTTTTTTCTTTGAGTTGTAGGTTCATTTTTAATTTTTATTCCCACGAGTACAATACAATTAAATGGTCAACTCGACAGAGATCCAATAGCAGGGTAAACGGGGAAGGCTACTTTTCTACGATAGTACGAAGTAATATTTCGAATACTTACTATTCAACATCACGCTAAGTGACTGCAGACAGAGAAACCTTTCTGGATAGGAGACAGCGGAAGACGATCGTCTACAACAACCAAGGCTCGTAAATCACACCCGGGTAACTGGAGAACGATGATGATGATGATGATGATGATGATGGCTATATTGGGCGGGAAATCTCCGAAGGGTGTGGCCGCCAAATGACGAAGATTTCTCGAATCGCACCTGTGCACTAATGTCGCGGCTGCATTTGCCTAACTCAGTAATCCCATCAAGTATAGGGTACGTGTAGTTTAACTTGAAGTCCTAACCATGGGTTATCCTAATCTTTTACATTCATAATATCCGCAAAAATGCGAACCGAAATCGGGATTCGAGCAGGGAATGTCTGCTTGCCAATCACGCGCCATAACCAACTAGGCCACAAAGACGATTCGGAAAGTGGGTGAAAATGAGCCACATCTTTCATAAGACGGTTAAATCACTTTAGTTTTTTTACTGTCAAAGTAAGGAGATTACCAAGACATAGATATGAAATTATTGGATTGTCATCGGTTCTTAATATATGTACAAAATTTCAGACAATTCGGACTTTCTGAAGTGGGTGAAAATTGAAATGAAATTTTCCATTATATTCAACCACTTTTAAGTTGTTTCTGACAACGTGGTGAGAGTAAAATTATTGAATTTTTATCGGTTCTTAATAAGTGTGCAAAATTTCAAACGATTCGGACGTCAGGAAGCGGGTAAACACTGAATTGAAAGATTCCATTACATGCAACCATTTTTCTATTGTTACCGTCATAGTAATGAGAATAGCAGGACGTTGCTAACAGACTACTGTATTGTCAACGGTTCTTAAAACGTGTGCAAAATTTTTATGTTTTTACTGTCAACGTAATCAGAATATCAAGACATAGCTATGAAATTATTATATGGTAATCAGTTATCAATATATGAGCAAAATTTCAAACAATTCGGACATCTGGAATTGGGTTAAAATTAAATTACAAAATTCCACGACATTCAACCATTTTTCTGTTGTTACTGTCAAAGTAATGAGAATAGCAGGATATAGCTATTATTGTATTATCACCGGTTCTTAATATGTGTGCCAAATTTCAAACAGCTCGGACATCTGGAAGTGGGTCAAAATGGAGTTGTAAAATTCCGTTACATTCATTCATTCATACATACATACATACATACATACATACAAGTCAAGCTAATATAAAGCGTGTAGAAATAAAAATGTGTATTTTATTTAAATATTACTTACACATATTACTTTTAATAGACGTATTCCGTTTACTCTAATGTTTTCAATTTTGCAGAACTGAAGAAGTTAATTCCCAAAGCCAAAAAACGAAACATAAACCAAAGAAAAGTAGTTTGATCATATGCCAGGTTTCCTTGAAGGGGGGTGCTCATCTAAACTGCAAAGTGATTTGTGGTCCATATTTGTTCCATCTCGGAATGAATGTAATTTCTTGCTCTGTTCCTCGGTAGATATAAGTAATAAGGTTTTGCTGCAGATTTTAATCCGGTGATAAGCTTTAAACATTTGGAAACACTTTCCAAATTGCTGCCGTAGTTTTTCATGATATCATTTCAAACTCTCAGAAACACGCGGCTCACACAGATTTATAATAGTATAGATACAACTAAATTTGTAACCTTCTACCATCTCCATAGTATAGCAAAAATGAGGATTTTTTATTTGTGCTGAACCATTTCTCATTTATCTGAAGGCTTGATGCTCATATTTAGTATAAGCTAGTGTTAATACGTAATTGTATGAGAGTACTCGTACAAAAAAGTACTCTCAATCAAAGCAACATAAACTGTTGTGGTGCGTCGTACAGCACTAATCAGCAGATACGACTAATGGTTTCCCGATGAATTTCAGGGAAATTTGGTTATTAAATTACACAGCTACATAACTACACGAAAATACAGCAATATCATTGAAATTAGTGCCATATATTGATTGTTCAGTTCTTTCTCACAACCGATAAACCCCCTCACTGTCCATTTTCGCACCATTTCTGTTGCAAATAAATTGTTAGTTTATCTTAATAAAATTCTAGTTACATATTAATATGTAGGTAATATGCTGAAATTTTAGATTTCAAAGCATATCAACATTTTTGTTGGTTTGGCATTATCTTAATTATCCATCAACACAATAAATTGTATACCAATCAACAAATTATACAAGATTTAGTGAACGTTCTTATACCAATAAGATGACATTTATCTCACACATGCAAATGATATAGAAATTCATTCATTTATTATTCATACTACATACCACAAAACAAAGTTGCGTCTTAGAACAAGTGAAATGAGTTTCACACAACTTGTAAATCGCTATGAGAAGTTTCTTTACTAGCTGCATTACAGAAATTTCCTTTCATCTTCAATGAAAATCAATTTATTCCATTCATGATTTATAAACATTTTATCACATATGCTATGAATGACGAAAAGGTGGAAACGAGAATTGAACTAACATGGTCATGCAACGAAAAAGTTATACCTCAATCACAGTTTCATCTCCGTGATGGTATGTATCTAGATAATTACATTCAGTAAGTCATGCGATATGTCATATAGCTTAGAGAAACATTACCAAAACATTGAAACCAGAAAAAAATAAAAAAAGAAGAAAAAATGAATTAAACATATTTATCGAACTGGTGAAGAGTAGAATAGATAGATGATTCCTTGTAAAGTAATTCATGGTGCATTATACGGAATGAATCATACCACTTAACCTGTACAAGCGTTTGTATACCGATAGTGAAATTGTGATTTTTCTCTAAATGAATTCGTTTTTTATTGTTGTCCAAGCCACTGCAGATTATTGTTCCAATACTAATGATTCGTTTTACATACAGATAAATAGTATTTGGCTTCTTTTGGTAAAATTCTGAAAAAATTACACATATCACTTGAGACAAGCATTTCTTCATTTTTACAAAAATACTCGCACACTAACTCACACATAGGTACTTACTGTGCCACAATATCAATATTTCTGTGTAGTCCTAAATGCTCGATTTAAAACTTCTTTTTACATAATTATAATGAAATCTGAAACAACGACTTTCACCATTATTAGTCAGTTTCTAACGCTCTGTAACTGAACAGATAAATATTCAACGAAAAACTATCACTGAATGGGATTTAATTACAATGGAGAGCATGCTCCTGTGGCAATTTCCATAGTCATCTAAGTATCCCATTCTTAATCTTGTACCATTATCTTATTTACTTTGAATGTAAATTCCCACACCAATCTACTTTTGTATTTACAAATTTCAGCAGTTTTGGTAGATTATTCATTGCTTCCCTCAGTAATTTATTCCCATCACTCACACCGTTACCCACAAAAGTAAATTTTCCCACACCCTTATGCATGAAATCGAGTACCTACTTGTACTCACGGTCATATTTTCTCTTCCATGCTCTACTCCTAATTCTTCGACCAATATCCTTCCTAGCCTGATCACTAGGATACGCCCTGTGCACTCCCAGCACTCTCTTCACCCTCCTCCTGTACTCCAAAGACTCCAAATTCCGATCCTTTATCATATTAGTTACTGACTGTGTACCGCGGTAATGTGGTTGCTGTCCCTGGAACTCCTGTATTTGATACCCTAAATGTGGGTCCCACATTACGCCGTCGTATTCAGGCAACGGCTTGACCAAAGTATTGTAACACAATTTCCTCTTTTCTCTGGTACTTCCTCTCATCACCCCTACAGTAAATGATAGATTTTGTAACTTTTTCCTGCCACCTGCCCACTGTGTCCTTCCCAGTTTACTATCAAAAATTATGCAAAAATATTTACATTTCAAGCCTTCAACAAAATATTCTGTCCCTACCCTATAATTATAAACAACCTTTGGTTTTTTTTATCTGCATTGCCAATAAGCTGACTCTTCTTGGCATTTACCTTCATTCTATGTTGACCTACCCAGTTAGATATTCTAGCCTCGTCACCCTGCAGCTTTTCACAGTTTTCTCACATTTTTATCATATTATATACCATTATGTCACCTGCTAACAAACTAAATTATAATTGTAAACTTATAACATAAATTAATAAATAGCGCTGGTCCCAACACACTACCCTCTGATATTCACTTCCACTTCTTTTGACACTGCATTTCCCCATCTAACGCTTTGCTTTCTGACTTTTAGGAATACCTCTACCCTCAAGTCACTTTTTCATCCACTCCAATAGTTTTCATCTTATTTAATACCACTTTATGGCTCACTCTGTCAAATAATTTAGAAAGATCTAATGCTAAATTATCAACATGGCTCTCTTGTTTTATTCATCCGGAAGGTACATTTGATATTACAGAACAGAAAACGGTTAGTCTGTTCAACAAGGTAGACCTAATTTTTGCTATACTTTTCTTAATATATTATTAGCTGTAATAACAAGAAACGTAAACTAGTTGTGCAGTTTTGCTATATCATAATTTAGGGAAAATTTTTAAAACTATAGTTACAGCTAAATTTGCATTTTTAATACACGCAGACACAAATAATACTTCGCGCAATATTAGCAAGTAATAATCAGCTGCATGTGTTCTGCATGTCCCATCGGTTTTTTAAATTATTTTTTATGCTTGGTCAGATAGAAATGAGATTTTCGAAAGAGATGCAACATTAAACACTCGCTAATGTGGCAACAGCACATATTTGGCATGGCAGAGTTGGCACAATAAATGCTACTGACAGGATTTCTTATTAATCGATAAGGGAATAGGACGTGCGCCTATCCATTGAATATTATTATTAAATTTGCTAGTACCCGAAGGGTGAAAATAAGCAGAAATTTTGTGCAGATGACGTCCTCAGATCGGCATCGATACGTCCCTTAATACGTCTGCCAGAACGAGCAACACGTCATATTTTTTTTACTTATGACTTTACGCCTCGTCGACGTCGAGGTCATTAGAGGCGGGATGGGACTGAGGACAAGGAATGGGAAAGAATTCAGCCATGGGTTTTTGAAGAAAGCATCCCCGCATTCGACTGGAGTAATTTGGGGAACTATAGAAAACCTAAATCTGGATGCCCGGACGGGGATTCGACCCCGCGTCCTCCGGGATGCGAGGCCAGAGCATTAATCAGTCATTCACCACGATCGGCAATAAACATAAAATCAACATAAAAGAGTTTGATCCTAATAGCCACACTTTAGGTTAGGAACAAAACGAATTAGGAAAGAACTACAAACTTCTTTTACGAAATCAAATTAAATCGTATGTAAAAAAACCTCTCGGGGTTCTAGCCGCGCCAAAGTCGAATCGGCTGGCCGTTTTAAATCATCCGGTAAACACTACTGCCATCTACAGTACTGCCGCCGCGGAAATGTACAAACCGAGCGTGGTGGTGTAACGGCTAGCGTTCTGACCTCGTATTCGGGAGGACGACGGTTCGAATCCCCGTCTGGGCATTCAGATTTGGGTTTTCCATGGTTTCCCAAATCACTCCAGGCAAATGCCGGGATGCTTCCTTCAAAAGGCTATGGCCCAATTCCTTCCCATTCCTTACCCCCCATCCTTTCCCGTCTCTAAAGACCTCGCTGTTAGAGAGACGTAAAGCAGATTTAAAAAAAAGAAATGTACAATATCTATCCAAATTAAATCGAGTAGGAAACTAGGTAAACTAAACTATTTTCTCATAAAAACCATCACTAGGTGATTACCACAGAAAACTAATTAGACACTTCCAAACAAAAAAGATTACCGCCAAATTTACTTAGTTAATAAAATTTGTAGTTGAGCTACAATCATCTAATAGTTATGGTCTGTGTGTGTCAAATAATATTTAATAAATAATATCTTAGCTGAATTATCACCCTTTAATCTATTCCTAAGCGTGTCGTAAATTAAACGAGCTCTATTCACTTGGTAAAGAGCTGGTACTTATGATATGCGCAAAAGCTTGATGTTTCATGTTCATTTTCCATCACAGTAGAGGGTTCCTAGGTTAGATGGAGCCTTTTATCTTTATCATATTCATGTAATGACTATTTTAACCTCATGATGTTCTTTATTATGTTATATTCCTCATAACTGCTGTTTTTCAACTATAGGCCTATTTGCCAGATTAGAACAAATACTTTGTTATGGTGTAATGTAAGAATTCATCATCAGTTGGTTTAGTTTTTATTCTTGATTTCTTAAATACGAGATCTCCGATATCGTCACTTGTTTACATACTTCTATTTCCAAGATCCAAATAATTATGCAGCCTAGTAAGATCTGGGGCTCTGCTTCTGCATGGGGGCTGCCCCGCCTCATTATCGCAATGAATCTGGTGTGTTGCGGGTTAGTATTTTCTATATCTTTTGGCTCTTCTCAGACTCATTGAAGAGAAAGGTTGGACAATGCGGGCATGATGAGTGACTACGAACCAGATCGCATTCGGGATTCGCGAGTTCGAATCCCTTTCCGGGGATATAGATTTTAGTTTTCCATGGTTTCGCAAATCATTCCAGGAGAATGCCTCCAAAGGGCCATGACCGACTTCCTTCCTTGCCCCCAGTCCTTTACCGACTATAATGACCTCAACGTCGACGAGCTGTAAAGCTTCACAATTTCATTTAGTTTAGTTTAAATGTCCCTACCAGTCTACTTTTGACATTTACGAATTTTAGTTTTAAATTCTTTCACCGTTTATAGTACAGTATTCATCATTTTGCTTGCTAATTTATTCTTTTCCCTGACACCCTTACCTAAAAAATAAAAATTTCCCGCTCCCTTATTCCCAAAATTGAGCGCCAGTGTGGTCATGGTCATCTCTTACTTTCAGCATACTACTTCTACCAACATTCATCAAGCCCTCACCCTAACGTAATACGTGTATACTCCATGCATTTTTATCTTCATTTTGTCATCGTTGTTTGTGGGATGTGTCCTTCACGGAATACAGAAATCGTAAATTAAACAGAAAAACATCAACAGCTTTTTCTAGTAAATAAACTGTTGGATATGATTGACGATGCCGATAAATGGTAGATAAATCTAATGTGGATTACTTTTGATGATATTAATAAATTTTGCTTATGGATAAGTGTACACATTGAATCGTGATAATGAATTGTTTGAACAAACTTTTACCTTGTATGTATACTACTAAATTACGAGTGAGCTGTTGAAAAATTCAACTTACGAGTTATTTTGAAAGGAATAAATCTGTGAAGATAGTCCTTGAATAATTAGTGGCAATTTATATCCTCTCTCACCATCCCATATATTCCTATTTGCGTCAAGGCTCATGAATGCTAACAATTTCCGAGAACAGTCCGTAATGATTAAAACTTCAATTAGTCTTACTCAGTTTGCATATGATACTGCCATATACACACATAAACCGACAAACAGAAAATTTCCAATTTTAAAAAAAATGAAGTATCGTTTACACTTCTACGAAAGAGTTCATAGGACTATGATTATAAGCAGAAGGAACGAAACGTATACCTGAAGGAGAGTAATATCACTTCCAGGAAACGACTGACAGGAGGAACACACTTTCAGCCTTCAGCTAAGTTTTAGGAAGAAAGTTTAAGGGGACCTGGACGTGAACAGACTGCGTTTTTACGCCTCGTTTAAAGGCACATTACTCATGATCAGTAATGTGGAGGAAATTGCGATTTTGTACCAACACTTAATTACATTAACTAAATTTGCATATGGAAATTTATTTAATTATCTGTTATAGTTTAAAAATTACAACATCTAGTAGATTGTTTTATAACACACATTCCCATTCTGGTACCATTTACTACTACATCATCAGTCTATTAGCGTTCAAACTGTGTCAGACTACAGTCAACATTCCTAGGAACTCATTATGCCTCTCCTTTTTTAGTTCGGAATACGTCAGGGGAAATAGAAAATAAACTTATCAAACCACCAAATTATTTTGTTTCAAAATTACCACTAAAATTATATGCATGATGACAAAAACAAAAAAATTCTGCAATGTATTAGGCATAACACAAACAGACTGTCCCATTCTTCACTTGGTAGAAATTTGGTAAACATAGCTCAAACCATTGTGAAGATATATGTACCTAATGTTCTAAAAATGTAGTTTTGAGAAAATGACAGCAACAGTGAGCTGAAAGAAGGCTAGGCTGGTGTGCAGACATTTCTTCAAAGAGCATTTAGGACCAAACTAACAATTTAAAAGTTGATAAACCATACATTTTTGGAAACAGAAGAAATTTTTCTATCAGATAGAGGCAAAAAAAAATTTCGATGTTTTTTAGTCATTTTCACGTCCAGGTCCCTTTAAGACAAATACACATAAAAACATCATGAATACTTCTTTAATGGAAGGATGGGATGACAGGGCTGTAAGCTTCCGTATAAGTGATGTAACTTCTGATATCCCGAAATTATTAACTAAGAATGTAATATGTTATCTGTGCTGAGTAGCCCTTAGACTCATTTGTATGGGCAACAGCTAGAGATGCCATTATTGTTGCATGCTCAAGAGATGGTACAACAAGGAAGATCTCCCGCAACATAACCTCCTGCCTATTAGGAGACCAGAAATCTTCCCGTGCTTGTCTATTTGAATGTGAGGCCAAGGGGTGATAGTCCCATAACCCACGCCACTAATGCATTGTTCCATGCTGGGGGCTCTATATGAGTGACAACGGGGAACTTCAGACTCCACCGTAACTTCGTGGCCAGGACCACGGACATCACAGTCCAGACAGTCTCGACGTGCAATGAGGTTGGTCCCACAGGGCGTTGTACTAGCCGCAGACCACGTGACCTCGCCAGGATACAGGATGACCCCACTTGCAATATGCGTGTTAGTGTTCGTGCATTGATAGTTTTAAACCGCCTATCCGGGCGGTTGTGTTGAAGCGCTGGGTTAATTTTGGTACAACGGCACAGAAGCACAAGTCTAAATAAATCTGCGGTGCCATGTAGCATAATACGAGATTGTACCGGCGTCAATTGTACAGTAACAGCATCGAAACGATGTATCTAGCCATATCGAACACACTACGAAACAATAATAGTTGACCCAGACTGGGAATCACAGGAAATACAGTCAAAGTTAATTTATAATAGAAAGGTAGTTATTATTTCTTCTCTTAATATACACAAAAATTTTACAATTATATTTCTATTTTTACCAAAATGATTTTGAACTGTTGCAGTAAACAATCTTAAACATTTGACAAACTTTACCAAACTACCAAACTAACTTTTTGTCTACTTTTACATTTTTGTGCGTATTGGTTTGCATAATGTGATAAAAATTTATCACTTCTATTAAATGGAGAACATCTATAATCTTAGAAACAATAAGAAACTGTGATTGCAGAAATCTTACCCAATTGCATGACAGTTCTAAAGTGCTGAAGCAGAAGCTAAGTGCCCTGTTTCTAATATTTCGCATTTCTTCTTCGGCATTAGGACACTTACATTAGTGATAAGAGATCGGTACTGTAAAGGGTAACGTTATTTCAAAATCACCTGCACTAAGTGTAGTCATACAGCCAATATGTTGCAGCAGCTATTTTTTGCAACCTTGGAATCAATCCGGTTATGATCCTTCAAGGTGGAGGTTGCAGGATAGCGACAGTTGTCAAAGGAAACTTTTCACCTGGAAGTCCCTAACCCAAATCCCCAGCATGGCAAATGACCCAGTAGATCACCAATCCTGCATCCTCCGCGCAATAAGTTGGATCATGGAGCAAACAAACCATTTATTGTCCTATATGGTATTAATATAATACAGGTAACTAGCACTGTAATAAATATTAAAAACTTCTATCTGCGCTCCTTTAGCCAATAATGTTGACAAAAACTAAATTGGCAAATTAACAGAAAAAAAAGTTGAACGAGGGATACTAAAATTAGTGTCAGTGCTTTCAAATAATTACCATGCAGGCCCTCTCTTTCCTTCCAACGTATCTTGATACTATGGAATCAGTTTGTATACAATTTATATTGTCTTTAAAAATAATGCTACACTTCCATGCTCGCACCTGTGTATATGAAAATGCCTAAAACAAAGAGTCAACGAATGACGAACATAATCAGGATAAAAGTAATGTTAGGAAGTAAGA
This sequence comes from Vandiemenella viatica, assembly GCA_031002005.1. Lineage (NCBI taxonomy): Eukaryota > Metazoa > Arthropoda > Insecta > Orthoptera > Morabidae > Vandiemenella > Vandiemenella viatica. Next base: position 70,482,764 of record JARYHS010013631.1, read on the forward strand.
TGTTCATGAACTGGTTTACAGTTGTCGACTTGCTTTTTGCATTGTGCATACAGACAGAAAATTCAAAGGAAGTATTCACGTCAATGTTGGTTAATATTTGCTACAAATCGAGCATTTTGTGGATGAAAACATTGAACCAACACCGTGATAGAAATATTAAACCTATGTATTATATATATTCCATCAAGAAAAAATTGCTGGATTTACCAGTGAACTATGAACATGAATTTCAGTTCGGTTTGAAGTGTAAATTTTTTGCCACGTTTTTTGGTTTAAATAACATTCTTCACTGACGTTGTATTACATAATTCACTGTAGCCAGAACCTAATTCTGTTGTTATACGACCATCATCAAACAATTTTGACTCCATCTACATCATATATGGTCCGCCTGACATAAAAATACATTGGCGCACCATATGTTTTACACAAGTGATGCAAGTGCTTTAGCTGTAAACGTGAACGCAGTCACTGGCCTCTCGCTGTGCTAGATGTGCAAAAATAATTTATTCACTTTGTTGTGGACTAATAGAAATGATGGCTCCCTGCGAAAACCCCCCTGGAATTTCTTTATATACAATAGATAATTTGCAATCGATCACATTTACTACCTAGTACTATAAGATTCTGATATTTTTCTTTTGTTAGGGGGCGTTCAAGTATTACGTAACACAATTTTTTAATATTTTATATCCTCCCTCCCCCCCATGTAACGCACCGTAACGTTTTTTTTCTGTACCCCCCTCCCCCTCCCTAAACGTTACGTAACATCCAAGTGACCATTTTTACCTAAAAGTCACAGTCATGTTGCGCAAAGTACCGGAAAGGCGCTAAAATACCTTTGTTATTGTTTTAATCGCGTTTGCAATAATAATAAATAAAAAAGAGATTTTTAAGTAATATATAATTTATTTAGTCATAAATCAAATATATAGGTATGTAAAAAAAAAAAAAAAAAAAAAAAAAAAAAAAAATCAATTGGAATTACTGCTCCTCTGTACACGGGGTTGGCAGGCACTCGGAGTCTTTCATTACTGGCATCCGGAGAGCAGGCGAAGAGGGTTGTGCTTCTGTGTAAACACTAATGAATACTGACAACGAAAACAAAATAAAAATGACGTATAATACAGTCAAGGTATTCCCCATAAAACATAAACGAAAAGAGTTACCAACTTGGTAGAACAAAAATATAAATGACGTACAATACAGTAGAAGGATTCCCCGTAAAACATAAACGAAAAGGGTTGCCAACTTGGGAGATTTTAATTCCCTAGTTTTTTATTAAAATAAAAAACGTTACGTAACATGTTGTTCCAATACCCCCTCCCGCCTCTGTAACGCACCGTAACGTTTTACAAGACTCCCCCTCCCCCGCAAATTGCGTTACGTAATACTTGCACGCCCCCTTATGTGATGATTACAGTAAAATATTGACTTATCCTGTAGCTCAAGACATCAGTGTTTCAATTCTAGGCAGCAGGAGACAAATGTCCCTCACTTAACTGCCTCACTATGATGATGTAGGTGATGGTGGTGGCTGCAGTGGACACTAGCAGACTCCTATCGATGGTGAAAAATCTAGCAGCAGAGAGGCGTAAAGGGGGCCTGTTGACATGCCTCACGAAAGCGTCCAAAGCGTGTGACGGAGACAGTACACCGAAGTCACGAACGATGACGGATATTCGGCCAGCCTCGTCGGCCAACGAAGACCACGTCAGAACGAACAGTAACAAGTGGTACGCGTGGAATGTGAACCAATAGACGGTGATGAATAAAAGCAACATAGAGAGTGTTTTACCACTTTCATTGAGGTTAGACATTTCCATAAACAACATGTTGGCAGCGGAGACAATCGCTGCAGCAGTGCTGGAAGCGGCGGCCAGTCCGAAGTGCTGTTGCATGAGGTCTGCTGCCCTCAGAAGCGCCAGGTGAGCCATCCGCAGGCGGTGCAGCCCTCCAGTCCAGGTGGACGCAGACGGCAGTCCGAGTAGAGCGCAGCACAGAGCGAGGTTCGCCGAGGGCGGATGCAGTGACGACAGCCGTGCACTGAGGACGCGCAGCCTCGCTCGAAGCTCCAGGGCTATCAGGGACATCTGCAGAATTACTAGCAACTTAAAGAAATGTCCTATTATGACACACATTAAATTAACTTTTTGTACAGTGCGCTCAGATTTGTAGTATATGTTAACGAATGTAATAAATGAGAATAGTAACCAGAACAAACTTCCGAGTGTCAAGAAAAATCCAACCGTTTTGTATTTTTGGTTTTTCTCGTATGGAATATGGCCATCAAAGAACCTGAGCAAGTGCAATAGCTGCTTGAGGTGCACAAACCCCCCAAACGTCACTTTTATGATAACTGACAACAAGAAGCACTGTTCCACTATATGTAAAGAAAATTCAGTTACATGCAGCATATCTTTAGAGACAAAAGTAACATGTGTTCCAACGGTAAAACAAATACAAATCAGATGCGTTATGAGCCAGAACGTTGACCTCTTCAAAACAGTTTTGCAGAAGGATTTCCGGCTATCCATCAATGAAATAGTGCTAAACCCAAGATGGTCATCAGGAATGATGCCGAAAAAGTGAAATGTTTTATATAACGCACGGTTTAAGACGTAGAAGTTGGTGTCAGTCATATCGTCTGCTATACAACCCGGTCGAAGCTACGTGTGTTTTGGTACTGTCAGCAACACAAAGACGTTTCTAGAACAGTACTAAAACATCGTCCTTTCCAACATCGATCTTTCCACGCGGCTCATTATTAATTCATGTGGGCGCAAAGATGGTGACAAAGTACTTTCAATTTGTTCATCAAGTCTAATTTCGCAACACCGAAGTAATTCGCAGTGTATTTTTTGTTTCACAGACAGTTTTGGTAATTTATTTACTCTCATTTGCAATTTTCATCATGCGAAATGTCGTATACAGTCGAACACCTTGAGGACAATAGTAATCTTCCTAAAAGTTGTTAAATAATTGTTGAGTGCCACATATTGACATTTCACCTTTCCCTTCTCTCTTGCTCTCACTGTATAAGACTGTTCATTTTTCGCCACCCCTGCTCAGTTGTTTCTTTACTCGTCCTAATTAGTAGAGACATGGTGATATTGCTGTTATAACTTTAGATGTTTAGATTACGCGTATATCCATCTTATCTACATCTTCATATATACTCTGCAATTCACAAAATTGTGGGTGGCAGAGGGTGCTCAGCACCAAAGCTAATCTCTTTGTTGTGCATTCTAATCCCTAATGGTGCGAGGGAAAAAAGAATTAATATAAGAATCAGTGCGGCACCTTATTTCTCTAATTTTATCTTTCCTGTCAGTCCGACTCAAATAGGTTGGTGGACGAAGTATTTCACTACATTCGTAAGTGAAAGTGGGAGTACACATGTTTACCAATAAGTTTATACGAAACGTGCGTCGTCTATCTACCAGAGACTCCCAGCCTAGTCTACTAATCAGTTCTGTGACGCTTTCATAAGGACTGTAGCAAGCGGTCACGAATCCAGCGGCTCTTCTCTGTACTTTCTCTATACTTTCGATCAACCCCTTACGAAACGGATCCCAAATGGCACAACAGTAGTCCAAATATGGACGCACAAGAGATTTGTGCGCTATCTCCTTTGTTTGTTAATTACAATTTTTCGAGATTCAACCTATGAATCTCAGCCTAGAATTAGCTCTACCTACTAATGAATTAATATGTCCCATTTCATGTTCCTTTGTACTGTTACTCCCAAATATTTCATAGAATCGACCATATCAATAAGTGAACTGTTTACCTCGTATTTCTGAACAATAGGATTCTTTTTGTTAGTTCATGTTCCTTTTGTACTGTTACTCCCAAATATTTCATAGAATCGACCATATCAATAACTGAAGTGCTTACCTCGTATTTCTGAACAATCTGATTCTTTTTGTTAGTTATGCTGATTGTCTTACACTTTTTACAATTTAGTGTGAGTTGCCACTAAGCGCACCATACCAAAGTAACATCCAGATCACGCTGAATTTCGAAGCAATCGGCCAAATTCCTTACTTCCCTATAAATAACCGCATCATCAGCAAACATTTAAAAAATGTTTTTCACTTTGTCTCCGAGATCGTTTATAAAAATTAAGAAAAGAAGTGGTCCTATTACAATTCCTTGAAGTACACCCGTTGTAACATCTACATTAGAAGAACTTTCTCCTTATTTGGTGTCTGCAGCAAAGTTCCTCAAAATCTGTGTACCTGTACTTCACCTCCCTCACATTTTATGAAACACGTAAACTCATTTGCCATCAATATAGTCAGAGAAGAGCTGACTGGTATACTATCAGGTCCTTACGCCATTTCGTTTTTATAAGTTGCCACGCTTACGCAATTATGTCTACCGTTCCAAAACACAAGCTTCAACAACGTGATTATATTTTCTTTTAGAATAAGTACAGATGGAAATAATTTATCTATTTTTAAAAATAAATAGGTGTACATTTTCTTACTGAATGGTGCACTAGAATCGAAATATTCCTAAGTATAAATAATGTCGGATCTAATGGCATTACGTATTTATTCTATAGTATAAATAAATACCTGTTACTGAAAAGACCTTGATTTCTTAATACATTTCCGTTTTGCCGTTTAGACTTCCTTGTTAATGGTTTTTGCTATCTTCATTGGCAAGTCATACTTCAAATTAATATGCATTAGACATCAAGAAGCTTCTGATATATTGTCATCCTACCTCGAATTCACAACCGCCAGAAATTTAAAGGACAATTCAACCAAACTTATATCTTGCTCCATAGAGTTACAAAATACGTTGATTTTTTTAAATTTGTGATGAACTCTTTACATTTATCAGATACACATAATTTTACGAGTGTACAAGCATTCTTTAATGCTATTTTTTATTCACTCTGTGAAATCCGTTAGAAAAATCTAGTGCTACATAATCAGCCTGGCCCTTCTTAATTTATTCACTTAGATTAGTAATTACATAAAAAACGAAGTGTTATCTACAAGGTTAACTTATTTTTGTAAAAAAAATCTTGTTAATACATTATTTTTTATCATTTTTTTATGAACGGTCAGAAAGGAATGAGAGTTTTGAAAAGGCAGCAGCGTAATTTAACACTCGCACAAGAACTGAGAGTTTCTGCCCGAATACGCACACCCCCATACTACTAGTGATAAGCAAGCTAACTACACTTCACTATACGGGTCAAATCTGGACCATCCTCCCATGTGACTAACATTTGTTTGGGCCTCCCAAAAAAGATGTAGGTGGAATGAAACCCAAAGGCGAAGAAATACAAGTTTCTTTGTGCTAAACGTGTTACGAAAACACAAAAATTTTTAACGAAGGGGGTTTAGAAAACTTCCAATGTGGTGTAAAATGTGTATACAATACTGAAGAACACAAAGATTTTCTTTTTTTGCTTATGGCTTTACGCCTCGTCGACGTTGAGGTTATTACAGGCGGGAAAGGACTGGGGCAAGGAACAGGAAGGAATTCGTCCACGGCCTTTTGAAGGAAGCATCCCCGCATTCACCTGGTATGATTTTGCGAAACCATGAGCAACGCAAATCTGGATGTTTGACGGGGATTCGAACCCACGTCTTCTCGAATACGAGGCCAGTACGTTACCACTCACTTCCCACGCTTCATAAAAACCTTACTGTCGTGTAGCAGGATCCACATTCCTCTTCATTACCCTGAGTCCTGGGAAAGTTGCTTCAGCTGAATATGCTATGCTATGCTATGACGGCTTAGAAAAAAATACCGATTCATTAGGCTCCCGACAAAGGAAATATTACACAGGTGCCTTTGACTTCACAAACAATATCAAAATGTGATAACCCTAAGACAGTAATAATTAACTTTAAGAAACAAATAATAATTATTAATGTTGGTAAATTTTGGGGAGAATATGTGCTGAGCAACTAAAACATACAAGGTATATGTAACTAGTAGATAATTCCAAGCTTGTAAGGGTAAAACTATCTTTCCAATTTAGCCATGAGATTTGGGTGCACGGCAGTGCACCCGCCAACTTGCCAAGTCGAGTCAACGGCGGCACTGCCTACCCTTTTCTCGAAGCGATTCGGGCCATTTTTGAACCTCAATTTCTTCGGTCGTATTTATGATATATGTCTCAAATTTCTGTTATGCATAGATATCAGAAGTCTTAGCAAACGAACTTAATTTTATTATGTTACTGTCCTTAGTTCGTATGTTATTCGGATGCAAACTTCAGAGATTTTGTCACTCACTGACTGACTGACTGACTGATGATCATCAAAATTCTAAGGTACTTCCCGTAGCCGTAGAAAGCTGAAATTTTGTACACAGATAGAATTTTACCCACATATTATGAGAAAAGTCTGAAACTCGTAAATGTTCATATACCTACCCCCTTACCTACCCCTAATGTGAAATCGCTTTCTACCCTAATTACTTTATAAAGCTCAGATTTTCACTGTAGAGTGAGCTTAATATGTTTAACTAAAGTGTTTAATTACACTTCTTTCCTTTTCTTACTTTTGAAGTTATTGAAATTCAAAATTTTATTTTGTCACAACACCCCGACATCAAAATTCCACTGTACTTCCAGTAATCCTAGAAACAAGTAATTTGGTACACATATATGGTTTCATCCCTAAATAATAAGATAAATCTGATATTGGAGTTTTTCCCCGTATTTATCTATATATAAAAAGATGAATATTTGTTTGTTTATTCTTCATACAAATCCACAGTTTTCATCCGATCTCGATGAAACTTAGCACACTTTTCCTTTGAAACATGGAGAAAAATACGGTCTATATTTGGTTGACCAATTTCTCGTCATATTGTCACGTGAATTTGAAAAATTACCGAAACGAACATAGACCGACGTTTAGGATGTGGAAAACTCTGTAGTTCCATATACTATTGTGGGCTGGTGGCCCGTTGGTTAACGCGCTTGCTTACTAATGTTTGTACGGCCGGATCAAATCCCAATGGAGGCAAAGATTTTTAAAATTTGTTTTTGATCGTAAGAGTCACGCCTGGACCGTTGGTTATTCGGATTGAATGTTAAACTGTAGATATCACAAATTTAGGGGTGCAATGCGAGGAAAATCGTAAGTAGTCTTGCAATGCTGTAGGTGTACACTTTTTTACGTTATATTGACCACTCAGGGGTGATTCACAGTCAGTGTGTGTGTGATCTGCAGTAATAATACAATAAATGCGGAAGTAAGTCTCTATCTTTTTGTTACGTTATGACGACTAAATGCCTATACCGGTATAGACGGAATTTGACAAGAAAATCCGTTCGGTATGATTAACAGTTGTAGTCACGAAATTTTGAGAACTTATGGAATGGTGACGGAGAGACGGATGTGTGTGTTAGTCTGTAATGTTAGGTCGGTTGCTCAAGGTGTGCTTCTCGCGCATTATCTTAGTGAATAATTTGTTAATAAATTTCGTTTAGAGGAAAAAACGTATTATTTAGTATAGATGTAGATTTTCTTTGTCCTATTACTTTGCGTCTGCTTAAATGTTTCTGACACCAGTTTATTTTGTCTTCTTTTTTTTACATTCCTTGCTGGTGTAAACTGGCCTAAGTTTTAGCTCTAGCAGAGCACGAGCAGCTAAAGTTATTAGAACCCAAGAATCGGATGCTCGTGCAGAAGAAGGAAGAAAAGACCAATCTGAAATAAAGCTGCCCTTAGTTAACACCCCCTCCCCCCCTCAACCCAACACCTTCGGTTTCTTTTTTTTTTTTTTTTTTTTTTTTTTAAATATGTTGGGAATTGATTCTATTCAAGAGAGAGGTTTGACGGTAGAATGATATAGTGATGGCTTTCCTGTCATATTATGCCGACTCGGTGTTGTTTGGGACCAATCCTTCGTTACCAAACACTTTCTATATTCAATTCTGGCAAAGAAATTCTTAATCCACGCGTACGAAGTCGCGGGTATCAGATAGTTTAATTATAATCCCAAACATGAAAAATTCTGGCACATATTTGCGGCTTAATTACTTTGCTCCGGATTAAGCTATAAACCTGACATTTCTATTAGTATATATAGGCAAACAAGTTTAACAAAAGCTTTAAATTTTACTTTGTTGCTATGGTTAGTTTGGAAGTTACTTGTTATTTATTTGAGGTGGTAGTTAAACCAGCGACAATGCTCATTGCTAGGCTACGACGCACATTAATTGTTTGCAGAGATTGGGACATTGTTGGTAATGATATTGCTGATTTTCCTTATATTTATTCAATGGAAACCCAAACGTGAAACGTTCCGGTACATATTTGCAGGTTAATTGCTTTGTTCTGGATGAATCAGTAAGCTCAAACCGTCGACGAACCTGTCTCATGAAGAGAATTAATTTCCAACATATTTAAAAACAGAAAAACAAAAGAAGGTGCGGGGGTTCGGGGATCTGTGTGTGTGTGTGCGCAGGGGCGGATCCAGTGGGGGGGGGGCTAGGGGGCTCAAGGCCCCCCCCCAAAATATCTGGGTCCACCACCGACATTGTAATTTTGATAATTTTTTTTCTTTTTTTTTAGCTCTACGGATTTGAGGCCCAAGGAGGCTATAAAGACTATCCCATGGCCGACTCAAGCCTTGCCCCCCCCCCCCCAAACCAAAATCCATTGAAGGCAAGTCCTCTGAGCCAAAATTCACTCAAGCCAAGCCCCCCCCCAAACCACACTCCGCTCAAGCCCCCCCCCCCCCAAACCAAAATCCTGGATCCGCCCCTGTGTGTGTGTGTGGGGGGGGGGGGGGGGTGTTTAAATAATGGCAACTTTAATTCAGCTTGGTCTTTTCTTCTTTCTTTAGCATGAGCATCCAATTCTTGGGTTCTAATAACTTTAGCTGCTCGTGCTCTGCTAGATCTTCACTTTAGGCTAGGTTTACACCCGCAAGGCATGTCAAAAAAGAAGACAAAACAAACTGGTGCCAGAAACTTTCAAGCAGACACAAAATAATAGTACAGTGCTGAGCAAATCGGACTCTATATTAAATAATAGGATTTGTCTCTAAACGAAAGTTAATAACAAATCATGTAAGTGACCGACCTGGCTATGTTTGCCTGCTAAGGGGTGAAGGGTGGACGCTGGAATGCGGGGTGGAGGGGAGGATGCACAGCTGCGGTCTGGGGAAGACGCTCTTGTGCAGGCAGAACGCACTGAGCTGTAGAAGGAAACGGTTTCTGTATTTGTGTGCAGTCCATGATGCTAAATAAAAGTGTTGTCGTACTGAGAAGTTGTTATTCTCTTGATGCCGTTTCATAGATGTTTCCGAACCCATGAAAATATTGAATGAAAGACTTTAAGTATTTAGCTGTATTGACGGCAGTCAGCAGGACTGCGGGAGCAAAGGATTGGACGTCATGTCGACCATTGCAAGGAATCAGGTACCTTGCAATCATCAGTGAGTTCAAGAAGGAGATACATCGGCGTTACCGTTGCAATCATACACTAACAAATCGCGCGAGAAGCACAGCTTGAGTAACCGATGTATCATTACAAACTAACAAACGTCACCATTCGATAAGTTCTAAAAATTTCGTGGATACAACTGTTATTCATACAGAAAAAATATTTCCGGTGACCTTCCTATAGATACACAGTATTTCCTTGTCAAATTCCATCATCATTGGTATAGCCACTAAGTCGTCAAAACGTAATAAACGTAATAAAAAAACAGAGACCTACTTCCGCATTTATAATTTGAGTGCACGGCAGTGCCCCCGACAAGTCGAGTCAACGACGGCACTGCCTACCCTTTTCTCGAAGCGATTCGGGCCATTTTTGAACCTCGATTTCTTCGGTCGTATTTATGCTACATGTCTCAAATTTCTGTTATGCATAGATATCAGCAATCTTAGCAAACGTACTAAATGTTATTTCGATACTGTTCTTAATTCGGTTGTTGTAAGGATGCAAACTACAGCGATTTTGTCACTCACTGACTGACTGATGATAAGCAAAACTCTAAGGCACTTCCCGTAACCGTGGAAAGCTGAAATTTTCTACAAAGATAAAATTTTACTCCCATTCTAACATACCAACAAACTCGTAAATTTCCATATATCTACCCCTTACCTACCCCTAACGTGAAATCGCTTCCTACCCTAATAACTTCATACACTTCAGATTTCAATTGTAGAGTGAGCTTACTAAGTTCAACTAATGTGTTAAATGTTACTTATTTGCCTTTCTTATTCTGAAGTTATTGAAATTCAAAATTTTATTTTGACCACGACACCCTGATATCAAAATCCCACTGTACCTCCAGCCATCCCAGAAACAAGTAATTTGGTACACATATATATGATTTCACCCCAATTTCATGAGAAAAGTCTAATATTGGAGTTTTCTCCCGTATTTATTTAATTACAATCCCAAATATGAAAAATTCTAGCACATATTTGCGGCTTAATTGCTTTTCTCCCGATGAAGCTACATGGCTGAGAATTTTTTAATGCAAAGAGATAAGCAATTTTAAGTGACATCTTAAATTTTACTTCGGTCTTATACTTAGTTTGGAAGTTACTAGTAATTTATTTATGGTGGTAGTTAATCCAGCGGCAATCTGCATTGCTCGGCTACTGGTCAGGGTTGCCAACTCAAAATTTTTTTTACCCCTAAAACTTAGGTCAAAACCCCTAAAACCACTAAAATTAAGTGGAAAAACCCCTAAAAAATAAATACTATATTTTTATTAGTAATATTTTGTATTTATAAATTATTCAATATTTCTAATACCATTTCGTTTTGTCCTGACTGTACAGAGATTTTGAGATCATACATTTAGACTTCACATTTTAGTAGAAGGATTAAATTTTATGCAAGATCCAACGTTTCGTTGTAATGTGAATCGGACCACCATCACACTTTGTAGCATTTCAATAGATAACATATTACGCAACTTATTTTTAACAATATTATAGATTGAAAAGGCTCGTTCAACACTCGCCATCGAAATTGGAACTGTAATTAATGTTAGGCCAAATTTTGAGACGTTTTCAAAACGTTTCCAGCCAGCTGCATCAGAACCATCGTAGACTTCTGAATAAAAATCAGCTGAAGAGGTAATTGTTGCCATAACTATGAGTCCGCTGAATGTAATTTATTATTGGTTTTATGTTAGATTTGACTTGAGATGTAGCAACCTTTGGGTGCTAAATTGTCTGGAGGCCGTTTTTGGATCTGTTCTACTAGACAACATAAAAAAAAATGTGTACAGTAAAAATAAATCTTCAAATAATTTAGTGGGTTCAACATTGTCACTTTGAAAAAGTATATTTAATTGTATCACACTTTTCAATTCGTTTTTCAGAAAAAGAAAAAAAAAAAAAGCTTTGAATGGTAGTCTCCTCATGATATCGTGAAGCAGTTCTGCGATGTAACATTTGTCTTCAGTCTTAGCAATTTTAGTTCGTCCCACTGCTCTAACATTAAACACTGAGTCTATGCATTTTTTTAAAACAAATATTTTATTCTGTAATAAGGAAAATATATTCAGCCATAGAGGAGGATCTGTACGAGGATTTGATGTCGCTATTTAAATATTTAACAAATAAATACAAGAAATCATAAACTACCTACAAAAAAAAAAAAAACCTAAAAATTCCCCTAAAATTATAAAGCCCCTAAAAAAATCCCATCACGCTGTATTCCCCCTAAATTTAGGGGGAAAACCCCTAAGTTGGCACCCATGCTACTGGTCACATCAATTGTTTTCAGAGATTGGGGCATTGTTGGTAAACGTATATTTATGTCTTGAAATCTGAAATGTTCCTATTAACCGATTTTCAAGTGGAATCATTACATTTGAGCGGCGATTCAGGATTCTTCTGTAGCACCACATTTCAAATGCTTCAATTTTCTTTATTTCCGGTATTCCTACAGTCCATTTTTCGCTACCGTAAAGTGCTGTGCTCCGCACATATAGTTTTAAAAAGTTTTTTCTATTTCCTAGATCAATATTTGAAAGTATAAGGTTTCTCGTCTTCATGAAGGCTCTTTTTCCTAGTGCTATTCTGCTTTTAACATCATTGCTGCTTCGGCCATCGGTTGTAATTTTGCTTCCCAAATAACAGAATTCACTTTCTTCTCCAATTGCATCCGATCCTATTTTTATATTTACTCCCCAAGTATTGGTATCATTTCTGCTACATTTCATCACTTTAGACTTATTTTGATTTATATTCAGTCCAAAATCTTCCTTTAGTATTTTGTTCATGCCATTCAGTAATTTCTCAATGTCCTCAGACCTTTCTGCTAACAAGACAATGTCATCAGCAAATCGTAGCATACTAATTTTTTCTCCCTGAACACTTATGCCACATGGAAATATTTATTTTATTTTATTTATTGCTTCCTCTACATACAAGTTGAATATTAACGGGGATAGACTAAAACCGTGTCTCACGCCCTTTTTAACTGATGCATGTCTCTCATGATTCTCTGTTTTTATTACAGCCACTTGATTCTTATATAGTTTACATTCTTCAATCTCGATACTTTAGACCTGACTTCTTTAAAATTTTGAACTTCTTGTCGCAATTAACATTATCAAAAGCTTTTTCTAAATCAACAAATGTCAAAAAGTATCTTCGTTTTTCATGATCCGCCCTTCAAATATTAATCTTAAAGCCAGAATTGCTTCCCTTGTACCGCGATTTTTCCTAAACCTAAACTGATCTTCACCTACCATGTCTTTTTCTATCCTTTCCATTCTTCTGTATATTATTCTGGTCAGTAATTTTGAAGCATGTGATGTTAGACTAATGATGCGATAATTCTCCCATTTGTCGGCTTGTGTTTTCTTCTGAAGTGTAAAATTTTATTAAAATCAATTGGTATTTCTAATGTTTCATAACTTTTTGATATCAGCTTGAATAATCATTTGATTCCTTCTTCTCCTAGGGATTTAAGAAGTTCTACAGGGATCTCATCAATTCCAAATGCCTTTTTGCTTTCAAGTCATTCAGAGCTCTATTAAATTCTGTCCTCAAAACAGGACCTCCTAAGTCATGAATATTGACATCACCTTCCTTTTCCATTATGCTATTGTTTAAGACTTCCCCATCATACAGTTTCCAATGTATTCCTTCCATCGGTTAGCTCTATCGTCTGAGCTTAAAAGAGGTTTCCCATAGGCAGCTTTATTGTTCACATCTCTCTTCTTCATTTCTCCAAAATTCTGTTTGATCTTCCTGTATGCAACATCTACTTTACCTAGGACCATTTCCTTTTATACTTCTTCACACTTTTCTTGTAGCCATTTTTCTTTTGCTTTTTTGCCTTCCTGTTTATTTGATTTCTAAATTGCCTGTACTGTTCTCTTCCTGCTTCATCCTGAGCATCTTTGTACCTTCTCCTCTGATCCACCTGTTCCAAAAAAATTCTGTGATCGAAAGTTTTCTGGCAGCTTGTTCCCAAAAGCCTAATGTTTCTTTATCAGCTTTCATTATTTCGGTGTTTAATGCATTCCATTCGTTCTCGGTTGAGCTCCTTTCTGAGTTACTTCTCACACCTAAGTTTACCATTTCTGCAAATATTTCTCTGGTACTAGATTGTTTCAGTTTATTTACTTCCAGTCTGTTCTGCTTATGCTGCTTTCTTATTCGCTTGAATTTCAGCTTGCACTTCATCACTACCAAATTATGGTCAGAGTCTATGTCTGCTCCTGGGTACGCCTTACAGTCTAGAACTTGATTTCTGAATCTCTGGCCATGATATAATCTAGCTGATATCTGCCTGTATCCCCAGGACGTATCTAGGTGTATATCCTCTTCCATGCTTGTTAAACAGTGTCTTTATCACTACTAGTTTATATCTTTCACAAAATTCTAACAACCTGCTTCTTCGCTCATTTCATTCTCCTCGAACAAAACATCCTACAGTATTTCCCTCTTTTCCCTCTCCTATTATCGCATTCCAATCACCCATGATTATTAGATTTTCCTCCCCCTTCATATATTGGATTAATTCTTCAATTTAGGTGTACATTTTCTCTATTTCTTCGTCACCTTCCTGTGCCGTTGGCATATACACTTGTACTAATGTGGTTGGGGTGGGCTTGGTTTCTAACCTCATCAAAATAATCCTGTCACTAAACTGTTCATAATAACTCACCCGTTTCCCTATTATCTCATTCATTACAAATCCTACAGTAGTGACTCCATTAACAGCTTGTGTGCTAATTATCTTGTGTTCCCCAGACCAGAAATCCTTTTTTTTTAAACTGCTTACGTCTCTTAACAGCGAGGTATTTAGAGACGGGAAAGGATGGGGGGAAAGGAATGGGAAGGAATTCGGCCATGGACTTTCGAAGGAAGCATCCCGGCATTCACCTGGAGTCATTTGGGGAAACCATGGAAAACCCAAATCTGGATGCCCGGACGGGGATTCGAACCACCGTCCTCCCGAATGGGAGGCCAGAACGCTAACCGTTACACCACCAGGATCGGTCCAGAAATCCTGTGCGTCCTTCCATTTAATCTCACTAATCCCAACAACATCTAACTTAAGTCGTTCCATCTCCCTTTTTAGGTTTTCTAATTATTTTTTTTTTTTTTTTTTGCTGTCGTTAGTCTTTAGACTGGTTTGATGCAATCCTCCATCCTTTCCTATCCTGTGCTAATCTCTTCATTTCTACATACCCCTTACAACCCACGTCCTCAATTATCTGCTTCATATATTCTAATCTCTGTCTACCTCTACAGTTCTTACCTTCGACTGTTCCCTCCACTAACAAATTAACCAATCCAGCATGTCTCAAAATATGACCTCCCAGCCTGTCTCTTCTTCCTGTACAATTCTTCCATAAACTTTTATCTCATCCATCATTTCCAAAACTCGTTCATTTCTTACTTTGTCTGTCCACCTAATTTTCAGCATTCTTCTGTAGCACCACATTTCAAATGCTTCAAGTTTCTTTCTTTCTGGTATTCCTAAAGCCCATGTTTCACTACCGTAAAGTACTGTGCTCCACACATAGAGTTTTAAAAAGTTCTTTCTAATTCCTAGATCAATATTTGAAACTAAAAGGTTTCTCTTTTTCATGAAGTCTCTTTTTGCTAGTGCTATTCTGCTTTTAACATCATTCCTGCTTCGGCCATCGGTTGTAATTTTGCTTCCCAAGTAACAGAAATCACTTACTTGTCCTGTTGTATCCGATCCAATTTTTATATTTAATCTGCTAGTATTGGTATCATTTCTGCTACATTTCATCACTTTTGTCTTACTTCGATTTATATTCAGTCCAAAATCTTCCTTCAGTATTTTGTTCATGCCATTCAATAACTTCTCAATATCCTCAGCCCTCTCTGCAAACAATACAATGTTATCAGCAAATCGTAGTATACTGATTTTTTCTCCCTGTATACTTATGCCACATGGAAATTTTTCTTTGACCTTCTTCATTGCTTCTTCTACATACAAGTTGAATATTAACGGGGATAGACTACAACCTTGTCTCACACCCTTCTTAACTGATGCATGTCTCTCATGATTCTCTACTTTTATTACCACCACTTGAGTCTTACATAGTTTATAGAGTATTCTTCTATCTCGATAGTTTAGACCTGACTTCTTTAAAATTTTGAACATCTTGTACCACCTAACATTATCAAAAGCTTTTTCTAAATCAACAAATGCCATAAAAGTATCTTTGTTTTTCTTGATCCGCGCTTCAAGTATTAATCTTAAAGACAGAATTGCTGCCCTTGTACCGCGATTTTTCCTAAACCAAAACTTATCTTCACCTACTATCTCTTCTACTACCATTTCCATCCTTCTGTATATTATTCTGGTCAGTAATTTTGAAGCATGTGATGTTAGACTAATGGTGCGATAATTCTCACATTTGTCGGCTTGTGCTTTCTTTTGAAGTGTGAAGATGATATTTTTATTAAAATCAGTTGGAATTTCTCCTGTTTCATAACTTTTTGATATCAGCTTGAATCATCTTTCGATTCCTTCCTCTCCTAGAGATTTAAGAAGTTCTGCAGAGATCTCATCAATTCCAACTGCCTTATTTGCTTTCAAGTCATTCAGAGCTCTATTAAATTCTGTCCTCAAAACAGGATCTCCTAAGTCATCAATGTTGACATCGCCTTCCTTTTGAATTACCCTATTGTTCAAGTCGTCCGCCACAAACAGTTTCTCAATGTATTCCTTCCATCGGTAAGCTCTATCTTCTGAGCTTAAAAGAAGTTTCCATCTGCAAATTTAATGTTCATACCTCTTTTCTTCATTTCTCCAAAATTCTGTTTGATCTTTCTATATGCAACATCTACTTTTCCTACAACCATTTCCTTTTCTACTTCATCACACTTTGCTTGTAGCCATTTTACTTTTGCTATTTTGCATATCCTATTTATTTAATTTCTAAATTGCCTGTACTGATCTCTTCCGGCTTCATCCTGAGCATTTTTGTACCTTCTAATCTACCTGTCCTATTCCGACTTCTAACATTCCACGCTCCGACTCGACTCCTCCCTGAGCAGTCCCCACCCGGAGATCCGATTCGTGGACTATTTTTCCTCCGGAATATTTTACCGAGGAAGAAGCCGTATGATATATGTAATGTGAGAGGATTGCAGTGGTTTCCCGTTGCCTTCTGCATCCCCATGCACTTGATCATTTCTGATTTATCCGCCTTTAGGTGCCGTTTCCAGCCCCAAGGGCAAGAGGGTGCTCCTTTCGGAGGCCTTTGGCAAGCAGTGGGTGACTCCTTATACCGGGAATCTTTCAGTCGCCACAGCCTTTACGGTGCAAACAGGGTGCACCACGTGAAGGAGAGGATGACATTTGGTTGGAAAAGGTTAGTATAGTCTCTCCCAAACTCTTATGATTATCCTTCGAATATCTGTCTCGGGACTAAAACAATCTGGATAGTTCTTCCACTGATTTATTCCGAAGGCTTCCGTGAAATCTGCTGTCAAAGAAAGTGATTTCGATTTTCCTGTCATCACAACATTTCCCTCTCTTACTTTCCTTATGTCGATACAGAGAAAGAGGACACAGCCTTCTTTTAATATAAAACGTCTTGAAGAACTTCTAAAGGAATGGTATAGAGCACGGCCTTGCAATCGAAGGACGTAGGTTCGGAGATTTCGGTTTCCAATTAATCCCAAGATCACTCCTGGTGGATGCCATAATGGCTCCTTCAAAAGGAGATGGCCTACTTCCTTTCGGTTCATTGGTCTTATTTGTAGTACCGGATGGTTGTTTTGTGTATTGTGTTATATTATTAAATGCATTTCTTTACTAATTTACCTAAGACTTACAAAGTAACGCTTCCTTCTTGAATCTTCAGGTCTTCATTCGCTAATTGACGCCTAGATTTTGGCTGCGTATTATTGGAGAAATCGTACGGGTTTGCTACTGCTCAGTTATCTACACCTATAAAACTCTAGTCTTGGTCATGCTGTAGCCCTGTGACGCTATGACGTCACACTTTTCACCTTCGTTGCTCAAATTACGACGACAGAAGTTGTTCTAGGTTATGCAATATAACAGATATATTTTGCATACATCTGCGAATAAAAATTGTCAGAACACTGAAAGAAAAGTACGTATTCCGTTTAAATTGACATAATAATTTCTGGTTGCTAATATTTACTTAATATTGGTTTAATGTAAAGGTTTTCGTTGAAATATTTTTCCATATATATGTAACATAAAAGCATTTATTTACGATTAGAAATATCAGCGTCAGTATTTATACAGGGTGGGGCATTTAATATGTTTTCTGGAAATATTTCGGAAAGAAAGCATTTTAACAAACAATAACCTATATTAAAAACAATCGTACAGTAGGGGGCTACAATTATGTGATATTGGTTTTTTCACAGGTGGCGCTGTTGTCGTTACAACAAGGTCAACTTAATTCTTTTAAATGTGAACCCCTATTTTTTTTTGGAAGATTCCGATTCCTCATGAAAAAATAAAAACAGTTTGCTTAACTCACTTTTCTGTTAGCCTCACAGATGGCGCTGTAATCGCGAAAAATGAATATTCGCGTTTTTTGTGTATAATTTTAATTATTGTTTAAATAATTACATGTAATTTTCATTCTGTAAACATGGAAGGTAATTTTAAAGGATAATGACGAAATTGATTTTTTAAATGCTTTTTCTTACTTATTTGCAGCCATGTCTACAGCAGGTGCTCAAAAAGGTGACCATTTACTTCCAGACATTTTCTGACCCTTTGCAGAAATGATGCCTGAACAGCTCGAAGTGTGTCAGAAAATGTCTGGAAGTAAATGGTCACCTTTTTGAGCACCTGCTGTAGACATGGCTGCAAATAAGTAAGAAAAAGCATTTAAAAAATCAATTTCGTCATTATCCTTTAAAATTACCTTCCATGTTTACAGAATGAAAATTAAATGTAATTATTTAAACAATAATTAAAATTATACACAAAAAACGCGAATATTCATTTTTCGCGATTACAGCGCCATCTGTGAGGCTAACAGAAAAGTGAGTTAAGCAAACTATTTTTATTTTTTCATGAGGAATCGGAATCTTCAAAAAAAAAAATAGGGGTTCACATTTAAAAGAATTAAGTTGACCTTGTTGTAACGACAACAGCGCCACCTGTGAAAAAACCAATATCACATAATTGTAGCCCCCTACTGTACGTTTATTTTTTATATAGGTTATTGTTTGTTAAAATGCTTTCTTTCCGAAATATTTCCAGAAAACATATTAAATGCCTCACCCTGTATATTGTTATTAGAACTGGTTATTGACGTTACAGGAATAAAGGGCCATGAGTAATTTTTTTTTTTTTTTAATAATTAAATTGTTTTCATGAGTGTTCTGTTACTTAAATAATTACCGTACTTCGTTTTAATGAAAGTAGTTCCACACTGATCGCGATCTATGCGGCCCAAATCTCATTCAAAACTAACATTACGTGCCATAACGTAAGTAGTTTACATTTATTTTTAGCATCCTTCGTTTTCTCTGGAATCATTATGTCAACCACATGTGAGCTGTGTCAGCCGTTAAAACATCGAACTCCATTTCAGATAGTAAAAAAGAAAGATGTAAGAAAACGTGAATATTTTGCATCAAGTTTATATCGCTAAGATGACATCGACATACGATACAGGGAATATATTAAATTCGCGGGTGATTGAAGCTTTGGTTTTTTAGCGGCAATATTAGTGGAGATTGTGGTTAAGCTGAAATGCAACCTGGACCAAATTGGCAACTGAACCTTTTTGCTAAGGCACAAGGGACAAGAAATTACATTGAACTTTATTTTATAACAATTCTTTTTAGTTAAGCAACTGCAAAGACATTAGATGCAAAAATCACCGTTAAATCAGTCATTTTTTACGAGCTTTGAGGCTAGTAATGAAGAAATGAATCTGTTGAAAGTTCCTGAGTTACGTTAATATAACCAATAGTGCAAGGAAGAAGAGAAATACAGCTGTGAAATTTTTAGTACTGAAATGCGAGCAAAAGTTTCTAGCTCCTAAATCGCTTACGACAAAATTGGCGGGTACTTAGTTACAATCGATCGGTAGGCGGTCCAAGGCTCGATTGACCGCTGCAGTAAAACAGAATCACGTGAAGTCGGATAGCCTGTTGATTGCTGCAACTGATCTCTGCTGATTGCGCTGAGGCAAGGGCTGACAGTTTCCATTCAGTTGAGCTAGCTGTCCTGGCACGTTAGCCATTGAAAATAAGTATTGTAAAAACTTTAATAATCTGAACTAATAAAATATAGCCGCTACACAATCCTTTCTTCCCTCTGATGACTTCGAAGTAGACGAGTTGTATAGCCATCAGAGAAAATGCACGAAATAACTTTAAATAATCAGACCGTAGAGGTTATGTGTTAAGCGAAATCAATGAGATTTATAGCACAAGACAACTTCTATCCAGTAGCCTTAGTCCCGATGGCCTTCATACAAAATTTTAATGCTGCAGTTGAATTTGTGGAGTTAGTTTTTAATGAACATCACAAACGAGGTGGTTCTCAACATCACCCGTATGTTCTTTTTTTAATGCATGAGCCCACTGCTCCAAACATGGTTCCATTTAAATTTGATCCATTTTTACAGCAGTTTTTTAATAAATTATTTAATAACCTTAAAATGAAAGGGTTTTTATTTATATAACCGTCTTGCGTTTTATTTTTTATTTTTATTTTTTTTTATTATTTTTTTTTTTTAAATTGAAAGATGATGCTTTCGGAATGATCTCATTGCAACGTTATCGCAGTTGATCCAATTCTTGTTTGTAAATTCAACATACAGCAAAACAACATTGCTTTTTATGTTTGTAGGCTACGCCATCACTTCGAAAATGCGCTGATGATTTGCGGCAATGTTTTTGTATTAAAAAATACGTTCAATTCAGTTTTATAAATTCAAGGATTAAAATAATAATAATAATTTTAAGGCATGGGCGTCAATAACTTCAAAACTCCGCTATAGTTTACGATCGTCCTTTGTATACGACATCGCAAAACGAGACGGTTCTCAATTCAACCTATTTTTTCTTTGTTTTTTATGTCCAACCCTATCAGTCTGAGGGAATCTATTCCTTTTAGGTGAAAGAGTACCCTTCAATTAGTCCCATTTAACCTACAACTCTGATGCAGTTTTAAAAAAAAACGAAAATGTTTTATCTACCAATACTGATTTGGCATAATTTTTTTAATTGAAAGATGATATTCTCGGATTGGCCTCATTCAAATTTCATCTTAGTTTGTTCAGTACTTGTAAATTCAAAGTGATTAATTTATGCATGTGCAAAGATTACTAGAATATACAATCTATTAATACGAGTATTCCAAGGAATGTTTCATGCAAAAATCAACTACTTAAATTACATAATATTCAACATGTAAATTAAAAAAAAAAAACTAAGAATCTATTTACAAAACCACTATAATGTAATATATAATTTTTGTATAACATTGTTCTCAGTAGATTTTATTAACTAACCTGTCAAATATTATTTAGGTTCAGCGTCGAATTATCATTCTTGTTCATACCTCTCATTTTTTAAAACAAATTCCTTGTGCTTTTGTAGTCTCTGTCGTTCAATATCAATGTGGAGAAGTTCAGTATTTCCGCAAACAATCTGGTAATTGAAATGAAAATTTGTCGGGTTTTCTGCCGGATAATTCGTCACAACTGCTCCTACCATACTGCCAAAGTCCCGAGTGGTGAAAATACCTTTGGCTACCGACGCTCAAACCAGCAAACACCCTCGCAGTAACGACTGAGCCAACGGGACAGGCTCAGGAAGGAATTTACAAATTTCCACTAAGCAATTCTAAACAAACTATTAATAGTATTTCTGGTATATTAGAATATTTACAGATAAATACCTAGTATACATACCTTATATTAATACCTTACTTAAAAAAAAGTCTGCAGAGAAATAGCAGCAGAATATCGGTTTACTGAAAAAAAAATATCAAATTCAATTCCGAAATGAAACACATAGTGTTGAGAAAATTTGCAAATCGAAGAAATGTTTTAGAAGACCGCTGATGACATAGCTTTCACATGTGGGCCTGCAATGGTCTTTTACTGGCTGAATTCTGATCATTTATGCGGACGTAATACGATATTCCATCCGCTACACTAAATGTTAAAATTTGTTACGTATTTTCAATAGCTCACAAATCAAGCTGATTCAAAAAGAAGAGAATAGTCAGAATTTCGAATTTTTTGAAAAATATGTAATTTCTGTCTCGTTTGGCGTAGACTCTCTCTCTCCTTAAAGGAAATAATAGTAAAAAAAAGTAGGAATGGTCATAATCATAATAATAAATAACTAGTGATCGCCCAGAGGTCGAAATTCAACCATAATTCATTAAGTTATTTAGTTTCTTTCATGGAAGAGTAATAATCAGTATTTGAATTTGTTCTATTGCGTTGCATGCGAGTATAGATGTATTATATACTGTATACAATGAAGTCGTAGACTGAGAGCCATGGAGGAAAGAAGCTTTCCTCCATGCTGCAAGCGTGTACCAATACGTTATTAGCTTGTGTTGTTGGGCTCAATTCCCTGCAATACCTATAAAATTAAAACGATACACTCCATGAGTGACTGTATCCTACATTTTAGCTTCTGAACTATCCATAGCAAATGATGAAATTTATTTATCGATGGTTCATTTAAATTCAGTCCATCATACAATGATTAAAAATATTCAATTTGCCTTCAGGCCGGAAAACTGCTTTAGCTTTATGACAACATGAAGTAAATGCAGTCCTTTCACCTGAAGTGACCTCTGATTCGAAATATTTTGTATTGCCAAACCTGCATTGTAAATTCGAAACTATAAAAATTTCGTGGAATGACATTTAGTGCGCATTTAATGTATCCATTAAAATAATTTCGTCATTTTGCATGTTTGCTTCGTAAGTTTAGTCTATCATCATTTTGAATTTCACGCAAACAAGTAATCCTTCTATTTTGTCTCTCTCTCTTTCTTTCTCTCCGACCTGTCAATGTTCTATATCAAGGCATAATGGAAGTAGGTGCAAATATCTTAATGGAACAAAAAATTCGTAATGAAATTACCGAAATTCAAAAATCAACAGATCCAGATAAAACTTTCTGCACTTCTTCTCTATGTAAACTTTAACTGTGCCAAATCTCACACTCCTCCGTTTGCGCAATATTCTTAAACAGGGATTCGAAGTTTTCACTTAGGGTATTAATACGACATTGGGCGTAAGTAATAAATGAATACTCTACTTAACTCAAACTATTGTTGGAAGTGTTCTGTAAAAGTTATTTTTTACTTTGTTGTAGCTTTTGAAATAGCTTGTGTAGGAATATATTCGTAGTAGTTAATTACTATAACGTCTTGAGATGCTAAGTTGCTTTCAAGTAGATCTCACGATTGAAGTAACTTCTACACTCTATTATATTCCAGTCAGCGATCTCACAATTTTCAAAATTACGCATCAATGAAATAACAACTGACAGAAACCAAGAACGATAATCTATAGTTTGTGTAAGGGCAGTTGATTATTAACACCGTCTTCCAGTTTGGCATGCGTTAGGAATCGAAATTTTGGTTCTCTAAAGACGATTATACAAATATATTAGGTATTTGTATAAACAATTTTTATACTATCAAAACAACGATAACTCCAAAAATTATGGAAAGTTTTTCCCATTTCATCATCGAATTTTTCTCACAAATTGGGTGCCAGTGAAATGGTACGTTATCCCTTCCTAAATAATCGTTATTATTCAAAATTTAATTTGTTAAATATATGAATATGAATGATTATTTAAATTACTCATTGAAAACGGAGCTTGCCATGATTGTCAAAACACATGTAAGATTAAAATATATCTTAACCTGACATCATATTCCATTTAAAATCTGACCAACAGACATAAGAAGGATTTAATTTTATGGTAACTAGGCAATTAAAATTATATTGGACTTTGTCCTACGTCAATTGCCTCTAAAAGAAAGCAGTTAACTAATGCATGGCAATGTATATCACCTGAAGTCTTGACAGCAGTCTGAATGGTGTTATGTGTCACATCACATTTTCACCCCTTAGGCGGAAATCAAATTAAAAAATTATTATCTATCTAATTGTATCATTATCTAACTATGCTAATCACTGTCTCACTTTAATGTGGGGAAGTAATCTGTAGTACTTATACATTGTAATTCTAATTGCTAATTCTGAAACACTACATGTTTGCGAATAGTATATGGATTGTAGGCCAAAAATCAATCAAGACGTATTGTATATATATTATCTCAGTGCTTTGTCATAGAACATTTTAACCTGTTTACATCTACTTCACAGTAACAAAATTTCAATACAAGAAACAGAAATAACTTGCACAAAACACAAACATTTCTGTCAATAGTACAAAGAGGAGTCAATTATTCAGAGATACATCTGTTTAGTAAACATCCCAAGCGTGTAAAACAGTTTGCAGGTAATAAAGACATATTTAAAGAAAAACTGAGAAATTATCCTATTGGCAATTCCTTCTACTCCATTCAAGAATTTGAACAAAATATTAATTATATTCAATAAGACCTTTTGCAAAACTCAGTCGTAAAAATTTATATTTATTCTCAGTATTTCTCCATGTAACATATGATTCATTATATGTATGTGTATTAACTATGACATGTTTCACATCCCAGAGGTCCTTCCTCAGCAGGGATCCATGAAACAAGATAGATAAATAAATAAATAAATAAAATAAAATAAATTATGCTAAATCAAATGTGACAACGATTTCTTTCATCACCTACATTTTTGAAACCAAAACCTCATTATCAATATTATTGCCGCAAATTCTAGTGTTAAAATAAATAAGTAAAATCCAAGTTATTTAGGTAATGGAGTAAAATACTAATTATAGAAAATTATTTTTTCTGAATTAAGTTTTATTCTTTAATAATCGTACAGGATATAATGAATGTTGTCAAAACACTATTCTGGTTTGATATTATAACCTAAAGTATTTCCAATGGAAAAACACAATTTAATATTAAAGTTACAGAAGAATTTAGTATTATAAACAACATAATGGTTACTGTGATTTGAATTACATTTTCTTGCCGTTCAAGAAATATTTATCAAATTAAGTAATTGTGATTTAATACTAAAGCATTTTTAAACAGTAGTGTCCCATCACACACAAATGAAGAATCTTTAAAATCGATTAATGTACGAAGATTTGCAGTGGCCAAATTTGAACAATTTTAGCTTAAGAAATACAGTGAATATTCTCTAAAAATCTCTATTAGAACTTTTTGTAGAAAAATAAATTATCCACCGCGATTACGCACCGTGATTCTAGATTCGTGCACATTAAAATACTCTTAGTTTCAACCGCAAATTAATTGTCATAACATGGAATGAAATTTTTGTATCAGAGTACTAATATACTTCAATTTAAATAAATAGTCTGTCCGGAGCAAAATTATATCTAGTCGCATTATAAACATATTAAATTTTTCCATTAGCATCCCTATGTATAAAATGGTAATACACTTTGAACGATTTTAAATGATGCAACTGTTAGATTTTGAAGAATAAAAATTGGTTGCCTTTAAACAGTAGGTACAAAATGAAGCTTATGTGCAGAGGATATAAGGTGTACAATATAATCCACTAATAATAATTATTCCACTAAGTCAGACAAAAGGAGGGATATTTCTATAACATTTGATGGAGTTTGTGGTAGTATCATCGATAGAATTTCTTGAACAATTACTACCTCATTATGTATTGAAAGTAGCCAAAACTTTCTATCTATGATTCCACATTCAATAACAAAT
The DNA here is from genome assembly GCA_031002005.1 of Vandiemenella viatica. Classification (NCBI taxonomy): domain Eukaryota; kingdom Metazoa; phylum Arthropoda; class Insecta; order Orthoptera; family Morabidae; genus Vandiemenella; species Vandiemenella viatica. The sequence goes on from JARYHS010013631.1 coordinate 70,508,098, forward strand.
TAAATGATTTGGCGTTGAGCATTTTTTTCCATTTAGCAACGATCCGGTGGAGTTCAACATTGAGATTTACATTTTTTAATGTTTTTTTTTAAAATGTTTTTTTTATATCTTCATTTTAAAACTAGATAGTAGTTAACATTCAGTTTTATTTCATAAACACATTTCTATTTTTATTTGTTAGTGTATGGCCTACTCTATCCAAAGTCTTGCCTACTTAGTCTGATTTAAGCCAAGACAGTAGTTCCGAAATTCGGAGTGCGAATATATCGTAATAGAAAAAAAAATGTGAAGTACTCTATCAAATGTCAATTTTAAATATTCTAATGCTATAAACTGAACAGTTTCACTATCACAACTATTAAAGCATAATTTGAAAAAACTGCAATTAATTAAGACAGTAAGGAGGAGATAGTAGAAAGATAACATCTTCAATGTACTGGGTTTATTACTTCATTTGCAGATTCCGTTTAATTCCTTTGTGCCCCACAAGACACAGTAGCCAAAATCCTTGATGAATATCTTCTTCAACAGCGTTAACTTTCAACGTGGTTATCTCTATGCTTATCGCTGATGCTTATGCCACTATTCGCCATTATTCAAATTTCTTCATTTTTTTACCCTGTCTCTTCTTTTTTAGTAAAATCCAGCATTAGCGTCTTCAGATTTCAATTTCTCTAGCGCTTAGTATCTGGCATAAAAAAAATAATGTGTCTGTCGACTACAATAACTGTAACCTTCCAGACTGGAGTATTTCTTCTTTCGTGTATTTCACAGAACAGAGGATAGGTGTGCAGTAACACAATTATCGTCACCAGTTTGCCAATAATCCTTTTGTTGGCGTTATCATTGCATGTAAGAATATCATACAGTTATTTACATTGAAAACAGATACCTCTTCCCATCTTCGGAAAATACATATTTTATAGTATACTAATATATGATCTCACTATAGTTTTCGTTGCATCTGCAGTGATGGTGAGCCCCATGAGCTGCTGAAAGGAATTAACTTCTCTTAATAAACTCTACAGGCGGCGCACCTCATTAAACCAGGCGTTGAGGAAGAATTTGTGCAAGCGTTGATCAGGTTATTTGCAGCAGTACGAAGAATCTCAATAATCATATCGCACTCCATCACTAAGTGGGTCTAGGTACTACTTAAGCCCCTCCATACCTATCCATACGCTTCAAAATTCCTTTCTCACTACTGCCACCGCTTGCCAAATCTCCGTTCAACAGCTCTCCTAAAATCATTGCTCCTCACTTTACGTGCTGTTTCCCTTACACGATTCCTAAGGGTTGCAATGTTTTCAGTTTGTATTGCAAATCTTCCCCGTTTCTTCATCTTGTTTCTACAAGACCAACGTACCAAGCGTTGAACCAGGATACCAAACAGAATGAGAACAGAAGTCAATTTTGAAATGTTAAAATTTATGACTTATCCAACTATTTTTTAGAAGCATTGTTACACTACCATTCTGTTAGTGTAACAATGGCAGGTGACATAAGGTGGCTTTTTCTTATAAAAGAAGTGGTTGTGTATAGGACCAGATAATAGAGGGATGGGACAGTCGTCTTTCACAGAAATCCAAAGGCCATTTAACTGAGGGAACTATTAGGCTGTAGATGATAGAAACTGACCGAGAGTGGTGGCGTGAACGGTTAACGTTCTGATCTCGTATTCGGGAGTAAGCGGGTTCGAATCCCGTCCAGACATACAGATTTGGGTTTTCCATGGTTTCCCCAAATCACACCAGGCGAATGCCGGTATGCTTCCTTCAAAAAGGCAAATGGCCGAATTCATTCCAGTTCCTTGCCCCAGTCCCATCTCGCGTCTAATGACCTTAGCTGTCGACGAGGCGTAAACCAATTTAAAAAAAAGAGAAAAACTGCTGTACATTCCATAGCCATTATCATTCCAGCGCATAGTTTAATTTAATTTAATTTAATTTAATTGCAATGGAGCACAGGATCCGGTGGCAATTTCCCTACACACCCATCTTCCCCCTATCCTGCACCCGCCTACATTCGCCCTCTACAAATTTTATCTTTAAATTCCTTCAAAGTTTTCGGTAAATTATTCATCATTTCTCTTGGTAACTCATTCCATGGTAAACAACGGGTCCACGAAAAAACATTAATAGTTGCATTTAAAACAAAAATGATTACCAGTATTTTATCTCCACTTTTGCTTCAAATGATCAGTCAGCATTTTCTTACAGGTATTTCTTGTCAGTTGAGGACTAGATACAAATCACTTGCCACTTCGTTAACTAGAGCGGATCAATGATTATATTTTAGGGTGCAAGAGTACTGAATTGCGCGTCGAACTGTCTCATTATAATAACATAGGTGATGGCTGCGGCTGCAGCTGATACCAGAAGACTCCTGTTTATGATGAAAAAGCCAGCAGCAGAAAAGCGTAGTGGTGGCCTGTGACTTGCCTCACGAAAGCGTCCAAAGAGTGAGACGGTGACACTGCCTCAGAGAGTGCGTCAATATCGCGCACCACAGCACACGACCGAGCTGCTTCATCCGCCACCGAAGGACCACGACAGAACCAACATCAACAAGCGAAACATGTGGAAGGTGAGCCAAAAGATGGATACTAATGCAAACAATATTGGGGGCAGGATTTCAGTCTGCTTTAAGTTAACCTTCATGGTGAAATACGTATTTACAGCAGAGACAATACCAACAATAGCTCCAGCCGTTGCTTGAGGCGGCAGCCAGTCCGAAGTGCTGTTGCATGAGGTCTGCTGCCCTCAGAAGTGCCAGGTTGAGCCAGCCGCAGGCGGTGCAGCCCTCCAGTCCAGGTGGACGCAGACGGCTCAGTCCGAGTAGAGCGTGGCACAGTGTGGGGTTCGCTGACGGCCTGTGCGCAGCGACGACAGCCGTTGCGTTGAGGACGCGTAGCCTGTTCCGCACCTCCAGTGCCATCAGCGACATCTGCAGCGCAACCAGCAGCTTAAATGAAAAATTAACTGCAGCGTACACCATCTTATATTGTTGTTTGCTTGGCAAAAATCTGGGTGTTAAAGTCAGCGACTACGATCCACAAAATCAATAAACTTATCAAAGTGACAAGTACCAAGAAAAAACCAACGGTTTTGTACTTTTTTCCTTTCCTTGATGGAACACATGCATCAAAGAATTTTGAGCAAAAATAAAGTTGCTTCAAGTGGAAAAATTCTCCAACTGTGCCTTTTATGATAATTGATAGCAATAGACACCCACTCTGCAATGAACATCGATACTTCACTCATAAACCATACGTCTTCAGAGAAATAAATGATTATGGTGTGACTGTAAAAAGCGACACAAATCAGGTGGATAAATAACCAGAACGTTGGCAAGTTCAAAGCACGTCTCCATCCGGTTTTCCTCTCATCCATCCATGAATTGAGGTTACATTCTACGTCGGAGTGGGGAATCATTCCAAAAATATAAAACATTTTATGTAAAGTGCGGTTTAAGACGTAGAAACTGGAGTCGCTCATGTCGTCTCTACTAGTCAGTTCTGTAACGTGTGTGTTCCTGTTAGCAATACAAAGACAGCACTGAAAATTTGTCACCAAACAGAACGATTGTATCGCGATTAAATCAGGCAGACAGTACAGTAAACGAAATTGCGTTTGCCAATTTCGTGATAAAATCTAAAGCAAGCACAATACTATGGAAATTGTTTCATACATAAATCAGTTGCTAGAATAATTCTGAGGTAGTTGATTTGATTTTATTCGTATTTTTGACGAGTAACATCATTACGAGAACAACTTAAACTTTCTTAAAATCTATTATCTACGTCTCGTTATCTCTTGTTTATCGAACGGTTCTGCCTATGTTATCCCTAAGCACACAGTCATTTTTCTTCATCTTCGTAACAAAATCCATTTCACATTCTCATTCTAATATGGTAAAGAAATCGTTAAAACAATAGTGATAATGTTAGGTTATTAGATTTGAAGGGATATTCTCCAAATTTGCAGCTACTAGAAGAAGATTTCTTTTCGCTCTGTCTGTTATTTTTTTCCAGTTTTGTAGTGAACTTTATATAGTTCGCTTTTAAAAACGAGGTAGGGTTATACACTAAATTTAATTGGAAGTAATACTTTCCATGTGATAAGAATCTTTTTTAACACTTCTTTATTAAGCCAATTTGTTTGTTACTTTTTAATTAATAACAAATTATTATTCAAGTTTGTTCACATAGATTTGAAACATGGGCTTTGCAGCAAAATGACTCCTAAGAATTAGACAAGTAGATGTAACAGTTTTGGACGTTGCTTAGGTGACATTTTCGCCTGCAGTTGGCAGCTCGCATTATTTAACTATAGAGCAATCCATAAATATCAGTCTCTTCTCAGTTTCGACTTTAAACGAGTGCTGTATTTTAAATTTTGCTGTCATAATGTCGCAATCCAGTGGTATGCCGTTACATACGCTGTGTTCGTCAAGATAATTCACTTACAAGTTTTGTTTATAATACGTGAATTAACAAGAAGAACAAAAATCTTTTGACTTTTTACATTTTGCTAGTAAAAGTGAAATTAGAATAAGAAACTTTCTGAAAAGCCAATTTTGGTTTGTTCAGACCTATACAAGCGCCGATACATTTGCACTGCATAATGTAATGTGAGAAATTAGTCGTAGCACTTTTTCGATTTCTTATTTTTTAATCTAAATTATTTTTACCCGGTGTGGATATTAACTATTGCAGTGTTTTTGGCGAATTGCGCTCATGAGGTCATACTGTTACCCCAGCTCCATTATCACATCAGTTACTAATCACGTTCTGCAGTAAATTCCACAAACAACTTTAGCTGCCTTCCTCCATACCTCTTCAACCTCCCGTACCCCTTGATAACTAAAATTTTAGTCCTATAGTATAACAATTTTAGCACTTTCTAAATGTCCTTCAAAGTCCGCATTAACGATATTGATTCTAGTGGTTAAGTGGAGCCTCTGTGTCACAATCTCTCAATGTAACGCATAATCAGTGATCGTAGTTTTTTTTTTTTTTTTTTTTTTTTTGGAGATGTAAATTTTTGAGGCGAGAGTGGGATTTGTTTGAATGTTGTGCTATATGTGCTGTTCACTGTGTTTATGTAATGTGTGTTGTGTTGTTATTTGTGATATGTCTGTATGGGAATAAAGGAATGGAAGGAGTCAAACCCGGTGGCGGTTCAGTTGGATCTATTCTTCCGAAATACACAAAGGTACAGCCAGGCTTAACGTCTCCATCGAAAGGGACAGTGACTTGTCCCTAATCCAGGCGTAGTATTACACATCTTGTATATGGACTACACGTGAAAATGGAGATACTGAAACATATATTTAAATGCCAACATAGTGGAGAACATTCACCTTTTAGTTACATCATTTGTATTTCCATTACAGTGCCATCCATGGCGATGAATACGCAGTTCTGACTCCAATTATCCTGGAACTGAGGTTGTGGGGAAACTAGTTATCTTTCATCAACTGCGAAATGCTATCACCACATAAAAATTATCGGTACAGGTATCATATCAATCTAAACAATTTCGTTTTGTCATAGAGTTCGTGCTTAGGTGGAAATACGGCATGGACCAAGACAAAAAAATTTACGAAATTTTCGTTCTGGGGCATTCATCGCGGAAATGACGAATTTGTTTACATTCGAAGCAGTTGATTACCTCTGGTAGCTCGTTTTTAAATAAGATGACGGATATCACAGAATTACAACTAGGATAAATATTGTCTATTTGTCAATTTTGTGCGGCTTTTTACAATGAAGAAGAGCAGAAACAGTAAGGAAAAATTACAACAAAGGATTATATCAACATTTTAAGAGACTGTCACTGCTTTTCAATGATGGCGGCATCTAACGCATCGCTGTCACATTTCGGCATTTTAAAAAGAATTTCTAGCATCTTTTTTGCAAATCAAGAGCCCAAAACGTGAAGGAACATATTGACGAAATTTCAACTGGTTTGCGCCAATTTCGCGTCGGTTCCGAATATTATTGTTATCTCAGAGTAAGGTTCCTCAACTTTTGGTACTGATTTTTTTAAAAAATCATAACATCTAATATTGCCTCACAATCATGAAATGAAATCTCTCGTTTTAAATTTAATTTAGGGATTTTGTATAGCCAATTAATTGCTTTCATCGAAATCAAATCATTTATTAAGATATTCCAGGCTTTTTTCAACGAATACTAAAAGAATCTCTTTAATATTATCAATTTCTCTGGAGGATTTGACTTATAAGGACATTTCATTTTTTGTTTCTTAATCAATGAAACAGTCTCTTTTATGTTACTATAGCGCTTATTTTAAAGCTGTCTTAATGTTATACACATCTAACACTGTGATGTTATTACGTTAATAACGTCGATGTTATTAGAGGCGGGAAAGGACTGGGGCAAGGAAAGGGAAGGAATTCGTCCACGGCCTTTTGAAGGAAGCAACCCGGCACTCGCCTGGTGTGATTTGGGGAAACCATGGAAACCGCAAATTTGGATGCTTGGACTGGAATTCGAACCCACGTCTTCTCGAATACGAGGCCAGAACGTTACCACTCACCTACCACGCTTGACAAAAACCTTCTTGTAGTGTAGCAGGATCCACATTCATCTTTATTACCCTGAGTCCTGGGAAATTTGCTTCAGCTGAATATGCTATGCTATGACGGCTTAAAAAAATTCCAATTCATAACACTCCCGACAACCGAAATATTACACAGGTTCCTTTGACTTCACAATTTCAAAATGTGATAACCCTAAGATATTAATAATTAACTTTAGAAAACAAATAATTATTTTTTTTCTTGGTAAATTTTGGGGATAATATGTGCTGAGCATCTAAAACATGCAATGTACATGTAAATAGTTGATAATTCCAAGCTTGTAAGGATAAAACTGTCTATCCAATTTAGCCATGAGATCTACACTTATCTTACCAAATCCGCTGTTTTCCTCTTGTCATTTAGCGTTTCCTGCCCTTTAAACCTGACATCAAGATGAGGAGGAATTGCCTTAGAGTTAAACAACATATCAAGAAATTGTAATTCTGTATCATAACGCCTTCATCCTAGATAGTCCTTACTTAATATTTGTCAATGTGCTTAGCAAATCACCAAATTTATTGATATTGTCGCGTTGGAACCGGGACAGGTGTGAATTCGAAGGTTACTTGTCAATGAACACAGCACTTAAACTGAGAACAGGTTTATTGAGAACTCAAACATACACGCAGCACTGACTGCCTCTTGGGCAGAATGCTCTTCTATTATACACAGATAGAACGTACTAGAGATTACAAGAGTAGTTAACAAATGAAATGTGTAGAAGTTACAAGTGACCTTAGGAAACATGTAGAATCTTCTGGAAATAATAAACAGAATTAAATAATTTTTGTCAGTGGGCGGGATTGAACCGGCGACCTTCGGTACCGCAATTCGTGACGCTACCCGCTGCGCCATGCTGGCAGACGGTACACTGGCGTTCATGCGGCATTGCTCCCTCTCCTGAGGAAAACAGCGTCCCGCTGTTAGATTTCTTTTGGGGCACGCTGAAGTGTCCTGGATCTTGATCTTGTCGTGGGTCCTCTGTATGGCAGTTCTGGAGGGCCCCTCCTGTTTGTACTATTATCTTCCTGTCCGACTTCCTCAGTATCCAAACCGTCCTCAGAGTCCTTGAACAAGAAGCTGGTGCCTAGCTGCTCGTCAGGATTGTAGTAAGGCTTCATGCGGAGGACGTGAACAATGTCCCTTCGCTTTCGTCGTTTCGAAGACGGCTCATAATCCTCGACTTCGTATGTGACGTCTGACCGGCGGCGTATGACACGATACGGACCAAAGTACCGCTTCAGTAACTTTTCTGATAGCCCAACCTTCCGGACAGG
>JARYHS010013631.1:70516983-70550604 GCA_031002005.1 Vandiemenella viatica
CTTTTTGCTAAGGCACAAGGGACAAGAAATTACATTGAACTTTTATTTTATAACAATTCTATTTAGTTAAGCAACTGCAAAGAAATTAAATCCAAAAAACACAGTTAAACCAGTCATTTCTTACGGGCTTTGAGGCTAGTAATGAAGAAATGAATCAGTTAAAAGTCCCTGATTTATAATCAATAGTGCAAGAAGAAGTGAAATACAGCAGTCAAATTTTTAGTACTGGAATGCGAGTAAAAGTTAGGATTTCAAGCTGATAAATTGTAAAGTCGATTACGACAAAATTGGCAGTTACTTAGTTACAATCGATCGGTAGGCGGTCCAAGGCTCGACTGACCGCCGCAGTAAAACAGAATCAGGTGAAGTCGGATAGCCTGTTGATTGCTGAACTGATTTCTGCCGATTGCGCTGAGGCAAGGGCTGACAGTTCTGGCACGTTCGCCATTGAAAATAAATATTGTAAAAACTTTAATAATCTGAACTAATAAAATATAGCCGCTACACAATCCTTTCTTCCCTCTGATGACTTTGAAGTAGACGAGGTGTAGAGCCATCAGAAAGAAAATGCATGAAATAACTTCAAATAATCAGACCGTAGAGGTTATGTGTTAAGCGAAATCAATGAGATTTATAGCACAAGACAACTTCTATCCAGTAGCCTTAGTCCCGTGGTCTTTATACAAAATTTTAATGCTGCAGTTGAATTTGTTGAGTTAGTTTTTTAGTTTTTAACGAACGTCACAAACGAGGTGGTTCTCAACGTGAGCCATTTTTTCCTTTTTTAATGCATGAACCCACTGCTCCAGACCTACACCATAGACTTCGCTGATTTTTTTAGGTAAGTGATGATGTTCTCGTATTGGTTCCATTTAAATTTGATCCATTTTTACAGCAGTTTTTTAATCAATTATTTAACAACCTTTAAGTGAAAGGGTTTATATTTATAAAACCGTTTTGCTGGGTCTTCTTTTTATTATTGAAAGATGATGCTTTCTCCTTGCAACGTTATCGCAGTTGATACAATTCTTGTTAGTAAACTCAACAAACAGCAAAACAACATCGCTTTTTATGTTTGTACGCCTATCACTTCGAAAATGCTCTGATGATTTGCGGCAATGTTTTTGGATAAAAAGATAGGTTCAATTCAGTTTTATAAATGGAAGGATTAAAATAATAATAATAATTTTAACGCATGGGCGTCAATAACTTCAAAACTCCGCTATCGATTACGATCGTCCTTTTTAGCCAACCTCACAAAACAATTCTGTTCTCAATTCAACCTATTTTTTTTTTTTTTATGTCCAACCCTTTCAGTCTGAAGGAATCTATTCCTTTTAGGTGAAAGAATACCCTTCAATTAGTCCCATTTAACCTGCAACTCTGATGCAGTTAAAAAAAACCGAAAATATTTTATCTACCAATACTAATTTGTAATCTTTTTTAATTGAAAGATGATATTCTCGGATTGGCCTCATTCAAATTTCATCTTAGTTTGTTCAGTACTTGTAAATTCAAAGTGATTAATTTATGCATGTGCAAAGATTACTAGAATATACAATCTATTAATACGAGTATTCCAAGGAATGTTTCATGCAAAAATCAACTACTTAAATTACATAATATTCAACATGTAAATTAAAAAAAAAACTAAGAATCTATTTACAAAACCACTATAATGTAATATATAATTTTTGTATAACATTGTTCTCAGTAGATTTTATTAACTAACCTGTCAAATATTATTTAGGTTCAGCGTCGAATTATCATTCTTGTTCATACCTCTCATTTTTTAAAACAAATTCCTTGTGCTTTTGTAGTCTCCGTCGTTCAATATCAATGTGGAGAAGTTCAGTATTTCCGCAAACAATCTGGTAATTGAAATGAAAATTTGTCGGGTTTTCTGCCGGATAATTCGTCACAACTGCTCCTATCGTACTGCCAAAGTCCCGAGTGGTGAAAATACCTTTGGCTACCGACGCTCAAACCAGCAAACACCCTCGCAGTAACGACTGAGCCAACGGGACAGGCTCAGGAAGGAATTTACAAATTTCCACTAAGCAATTCTAAACAAACTATTAATAGTATTTCTGGTATATTAGAATATTTACAGATAAATACCTGTCATACATACCTTATATTAATACCTTACTTAAAAAAAAGTCTGCAGAGAAATAGCAGCAGAATATCGGTTTACTGAAAAAAAATATCAAATTCAATTCCGAAATGAAACACATAGTGTTGAGAAAATTTGCAAATCGAAGAAATGTTTTAGAAGACCGCTGATGACATAGCTTTCACATGTGGGCCTGCAATGGTCTTTTACTGGCTGAATTCTGATCATTTATGCGGACGTAATACGATATTCCATCCGCTACACTAAATGTTAAAATTTGTTACGTATTTTCAATAGCTCACAAATCAAGCTGATTCAAAAAGAAGAGAATAGTCAGAATTTCGAATTTTTTGAAAAATATGTAATTTCTGTCTCGTTTGGCGTAGACTCCTCTCTCTCCTTAAAGGAAATAATAGTAAAAATGTAGGAATGGTCATAATCATAATAATAATAACTAGTGATCGCCCAGAGGTCGAAATTCGACCATAATTCATTAAGTTATTTAGTTTCTTTCATGGAAGAGTAATAATCAGTATTTGAATTTGTTCTATTGCGTTGCATGCGAGTATAGATGTATTATATACTGTATACAATGAAGTCGTAGACTGAGAGCCATGGAGGAAAGAAGCTTTCCTCCATGCTGCAAGCGGTGTACCTACCAATACGTTATTAGCTTGTGTTGTTGGGCTCAATTCCCTGCAATACCTATAAAATTAAAACGATACACTCCATGAGTGACTGTATCCTACATTTTAGCTTCTGAACTATCCATAGCAAATGATGAAATTTATTTATCGATGGTTCATTTAAATTCAGTCCCATCATACAATGATTAAAAATATTCAATTTGCCTTCAGGCCGGAAAACTGCTTTAGCTTTATGTCAACATGAAGTAAATGCAGTCCTTTCACCTGAAGTGACCTCTGATTCGAAATATTTTGTATTGCCAAACCTGCATTGTAAATTCGAAACTATAAAAATTTCGTGGAATGACATTTAAGTGCGCATTTAAATTATCCATTAAAATAATTTCGTCATTTTGCATGTTTGCTTCGTAAGTTTAGTCTATCATCATTTTGAATTTCACGCAAACAAGTAATCCTTCTATTTTGTCTCTCTCTCTTTCTTTCTCTCCGACCTGTCAATGTTCTATATCAAGGCATAATGGAAGTAGGTGCAAATATCTTAATGGAACAAAAAATTCGTAATGAAATTACTGAAATTCAAAAATCAACAGATCCAGATAAAAACTTTCTGCACTTCTTCTCTATGTAAACTTTAACTGTGCCAAATCTCACACTCCTCCGTTTGCGCAATATTCTTAAACAGGCATTCGAAGTTTTCACTTAGGGTATTAATACGACATTGGGCGTAAGTAATAAATGAATACTCTACTTAACTCAAACTATTGTTGGAAGTGTTCTGTAAAAGTTATTTTTTACTTTGTTGTAGCTTTTGAAATAGCTTGTGTAGGAATATATTCGTAGTAGTTAATTACTAAACCGTCTTGAGATGCTAAGTTGCTTTCAAGTAGATCTCACGATTGAAGTAACTTCTACACTTTATTATATTCCAGTCAGCGATCTCACAATTTTCAAAATTACGCATCAATGAAATAACAACTGACAGAAACCAAGAACGATAATCTATAGTTTGTGTAAGGGCAGTTGATTATTAACACCGTCTTCCAGTTTGGCATGCGTTAGGAATCGAAATTTTGGTTCTCTAAAGACGATTATACAAATATATTAGGTATTTGTATAAACAATTTTTATACTATCAAAACAACGATAACTCCAAAAATTATGGAAAGTTTTTCCCATTTCACCATCGAATTTTTCTCACAAATTGGGTGCCAGTGAAATGGTACGTTATCCCTTCCTAAATAATCGTTATTATTCAAAATTTAATTTGTTAAATATATGAATATGAATGATTATTTAAATTACTCCATTGAAAACGGAGCTTGCCATGATTGTCAAAACACATGTAAGATTAAAATATATCTTAACCTGACATCATATTCCATTTAAAATCTGACCAACAGACATAAGAAGGATTTAATTTTATGGTAACTAGGCAATTAAAATTATATTGGACTTTGTCCTACGTCAATTGCCTCTAAAAGAAAGCAGTTAACTAATGCATGGCAATGTATATCACCTGAAGTCTTGACAGCAGTCTGAATGGTGTTATGTGTCACATCACATTTTCACCCCTTAGGCGGAAATCAAATTAAAAAATTATTATCTATCTAATTGTATCATTATCTAACTATGCTAATCACTGTCTCACTTTAATGTGGGGAAGTAATCTGTAGTACTTATACATTGTAATTCTAATTGCTAATTCTGAAACACTACATGTTTGCGAATAGTATATGGATTGTAGGCCAAAAATCAATCAAGACGTATTGTATATACATTATCTCAGTGCTTTGTCATAGAACATTTTAACCTGTTTACATCTACTTCACAGTAACAAAATTTCAATACAAGAAACAGAAATAACTTGCACAAAACACAAACATTTCTGTCAATAGTACAAAGAGGAGTCAATTATTCAGAGATACATCTGTTTAGTAAACATCCCAAGCGTGTAAAACAGTTTGCAGGTAATAAAGACATATTTAAAGAAAAACTGAGAAATTATCCTATTGGCAATTCCTTCTACTCCATTCAAGAATTTGAACAAAATATTAATTATATTCAATAAGACCTTTTGCAAAACTCAGTCGTAAAAATTTATATTTATTCTCAGTATTTCTCCATGTAACATATGATTCATTATATGTATGTGTATTAACTATGACATGTTTCACATCCCAGAGGTCCTTCCTCAGCAGGGATCCATGAAACAAGATAGATAAATAAATAAATAAATAAAATAAATTATGCTAAATCAAATGTGACAACGATTTCTTTCATCACCTACATTTTTGAAACCAAAACCTCATTATCAATATTATTGCCGCAAATTCTAGTGTTAAAATAAATAAGTAAAATCCAAGTTATTTAGGTAATGGAGTAAAATACTAATTATAGAAAATTATTTTTTCGAATTAAGTTTTATTCTTTAATAATCGTACAGGATATAATGAATGTTGTCAAAACACTATTCTGGTTTGATATTATAACCTAAAGTATTTCCAATGGAAAAACACAATTTAATATTAAAGTTACAGAAGAATTTAGTATTATAAACAACATAATGGTTACTGTGATTTGAATTACATTTTCTTGCCGTTCAAGAAATATTTATCAAATTAAGTAATTGTGAAATTGTGATTTAATACTAAAGCATTTTTAAACAGTAGTGTCCCATCACACACAAATGAAGAATCTTTAAAATCGATTAATGTACGAAGATTTGCAGTGGCCAAATTTGAACAATTTTAGCTTAAGAAATACAGTGAATATTCTCTAAAAATCTCTATTAGAACTTTTTGTAGAAAAATAAATTATTCACCGCGAATACGCACCGTGATTCTAGATTCGTGCACATTAAAATACTCTTAGTTTCAACCGCAAATTAATTGTCATAACATGGAATGAAATTTTTGTATCAGAGTACTAATATACTTCAATTTAAATAAATAGTCTGTCCGGAGCAAAATTATATCTAGTCGCATTATAAACATATTAAATTTTTCCATTAGCATCCCTATGTATAAAATGGTAATACACTTTGAACGATTTTAAATGATGCAACTGTTAGATTTTGAAGAATAAAAATTGGTTGCCTTTAAACAGTAGGTACAAAATGAAGCTTATGTGCAGAGGATATAAGGTGTACAATATAATCCACTAATAATAATTATTCCACTAAGTCAAGAAAAAGGAGGGATATTTCTATAACATTTGATGGAGTTTGTGGTAGTATCATCGATAGAATTTCTTGAACAATTACTACCTCATTATGTATTGAAAGTAGCCAAAACTTTCTATCTATGATTCCACATTCAATAACAAATTAAATGATTTGGCGTTGAGCATTTTTTTTTTCCATTTAGCAACGATCCGGTGGAGTTCAACATTGAGATTTACATTTTTTTAATGTTTTTTTTTTATTTTATTTTTTATATCTTCTTAAAACTAGATAGTAGTTAACATTCAGTTTTATTTCATAAACACATTTCTATTTTTATTTGTTAGTGTATGGCCTACTCTATCCAAAGTCTTGCCTACTTAGTCTGATTTAAGCCAAGACAGTAGTTCCGAAATTCGGAGTGCGAATATATCGTAATAGAATAAAAAAATGTGAAGTACTCTATCAAATGTCAATTTTAAATATTCTAATGCTATAAACTGAACAGTTTCACTATCACAACTATTAAAGCATAATTTGAAAAAAAACTGCAATTAATTAAGACAGTAAGGAGGAGATAGTAGAAAGATAACATCTTCAATGTACTGGGTTTATTACTTCATTTGCAGATTCCGTTTAATTCCTTTGTGCCCCACAAGACACAGTAGCCAAAATCCTTGATGAATATCTTCTTCAACAGCGTTAACTTTCAACGTGGTTATCTCTATGCTTATCGCTGATGCTTATGCCACTATTCGCCATTATTCAAATTTCTTCATTTTTTTACCCTGTCTCTTCTTTTTTAGTAAAATCCAGCATTAGCGTCTTCAGATTTCAATTTCTCTAGCGCTTAGTATCTGGCATAAAAAAATAATGTGTCTGTCGACTACAATAACTGTAACCTTCCAGACTGGAGTATTTCTTCTTTCGTGTATTTCACAGAACAGAGGATAGGTGTGCAGTAACACAATTATCGTCACCAGTTTGCCAATAATCCTTTTGTTGGCGTTATCATTGCATGTAAGAATATCATACAGTTATTTACATTGAAAACAGATACCTCTTCCCATCTTCGGAAAATACATATTTTATAGTATACTAATATATGATCTCACTATAGTTTTCGTTGCATCTGCAGTGATGGTGAGCCCCATGAGCTGCTGAAAGGAATTAACTTCTCTTAATAAACTCTACAGGCGGCGCACCTCATTAAACCAGGCGTTGAGGAAGAATTTGTGCAAGCGTTGATCAGGTTATTTGCAGCAGTACGAAGAATCTCAATAATCATATCGCACTCCATCACTAAGTGGGTCTAGGTACTACTTAAGCCCTCCATACCTATCCATACGCTTCAAAATTCCTTTCTCACTACTGCCACCGCTTGCCAAATCTCCGTTCAACAGCTCTCCTAAAATCATTGCTCCTCACTTTACGTGCTGTTTCCCTTACACGATTCCTAAGGGTTGCAATGTTTTCAGTTTGTATTGCAAATCTTCCCCGTTTCTTCATCTTGTTTCTACAAGACCAACGTACCAAGCGTTGAACCAGGATACCAAACAGAATGAGAACAGAAGTCAATTTTGAAATGTTAAAATTTATGACTTATCCAACTATTTTTTAGAAGCATTGTTACACTACCATTCTGTTAGTGTAACAATGGCAGGTGACATAAGGTGGCTTTTTCTTATAAAAGAAGTGGTTGTGTATAGGACCAGATAATAGAGGGATGGGACAGTCGTCTTTCACAGAAATCCAAAGGCCATTTATTTAACTGAGGGAACTATTAGGCTGTAGATGATAGAACTGACCGAGAGTGGTGGGTGAACGGTTAACGTTCTGATCTCGTATTCGGGAGTAAGCGGGTTCGAATCCCGTCCAGACATACAGATTTGGGTTTTCCATGGTTTCCCCAAATCACACCAGGCGAATGCCGGTATGCTTCCTTCAAAAAGGCAATGGCCGAATTCATTCCAGTTCCTTGCCCCAGTCCCATCTCGCGTCTAATGACCTTAGCTGTCGACGAGGCGTAAACCAATTTAAAAAAAAAGAGAAAAACTGCTGTACATTCCATAGCCATTATCATTCCAGCGCATAGTTTAATTTAATTTAATTTAATTTAATTGCAATGGAGCACAGGATCCGGTGGCAATTTCCCTACACACCCATCTTCCCCCTATCCTGCACCCGCCTACATTCGCCCTCTACAAATTTTATCTTTAAATTCCTTCAAAGTTTTCGGTAAATTATTCATCATTTCTCTTGGTAACTCATTCCATGGTAAACAACGGGTCCACGAAAAAACATTAATAGTTGCATTTAAAGACAAAAATGATTACCAGTATTTTATCTCCACTTTTGCTTCAAATGATCAGTCAGCATTTTCTTACAGGTATTTCTTGTCAGTTGAGGACTAGATACAAATCACTTGCCACTTCGTTAACTAGAGCGGATCAATGATTATATTTTAGGGTGCAAGAGTACTGAATTGCGCGTCGAACTGTCTCATTATAATAACATAGGTGATGGCTGCGGCTGCAGCTGATACCAGAAGACTCCTGTTTATGATGAAAAAGCCAGCAGCAGAAAAGCGTAGTGGTGGCCTGTTGACTTGCCTCACGAAAGCGTCCAAAGAGTGAGACGGTGACACTGCCTCAGAGAGTGCGTCAATATCGCGCACCACAGCACACGACCGAGCTGCTTCATCCGCCACCGAAGACCACGACAGAACCAACATCAACAAGCGAAACATGTGGAAGGTGAGCCAAAAGATGGATACTAATGCAAACAATATTGGGGGCAGGATTCCAGTCTGCTTTAAGTTAACCTTCATGGTGAAATACGTATTTACAGCAGAGACAATACCAACAATAGCTCCAGCCGTGCTTGAGGCGGCAGCCAGTCCGAAGTGCTGTTGCATGAGGTCTGCTGCCCTCAGAAGTGCCAGGTGAGCCAGCCGCAGGCGGTGCAGCCCTCCAGTCCAGGTGGACGCAGACGGCAGTCCGAGTAGAGCGTGGCACAGTGTGGGGTTCGCTGACGGCGGGCGCAGCGACGACAGCCGTGCGTTGAGGACGCGTAGCCTGTTCCGCACCTCCAGTGCCATCAGCGACATCTGCAGCGCAACCAGCAGCTTAAATGAAAAATTAACTGCAGCGTACACCATCTTATATTGTTGTTTGCTTGGCAAAAATCTGGTGTTAAAGTCAGCGACTACGATCCACAAAATCAATAAACTTATCGAAGTGACAAGTACCAAGAAAAAACCAACGGTTTTGTACTTTTTTCCTTTCCTTGATGGAACACATGCATCAAAGAATTTGAGCAAAAATAAAAGTTGCTTCAAGTGGAAAAATTCTCCAACTGTGCCTTTTATGATAATTGATAGCAATAGACACCACTCTGCAATGAACATCGATACTTCACTCATAAACCATACGTCTTCAGAGAAATAAATGATTATGGTGTGACTGTAAAAAGCGACACAAATCAGGTGGATAAATAACCAGAACGTTGGCAAGTTCAAAGCACGTCTCCATCCGGTTTTCCTCTCATCCATCCATGAATTGAGGTTACATTCTACGTCGGAGTGGGGAATCATTCCAAAAATATAAAACATTTTATGTAACGTGCGGTTTAAGACGTAGAAACTGGAGTCGCTCATGTCGTCTACTAGTCAGTTCTGTAACGTGTGTGTTCCTGTTAGCAATACAAAGACAGCACTGTAAATTTGTCACCAAACAGAACGATTGTATCGCGATTAAATCAGGCAGACAGTACAGTAAACGAAATTGCGTTTGCCAATTTCGTGATAAAATCTAAAGCAAGCACAATACTATGGAAATTGTTTCATACATAAATCAGTTGCTAGAATAATTTCGAGGTAGTTGATTTGCTTATTTTATTCGTATTTTTGACGAGTAACATCATTACGAGAACAACTTAAACTTTCTTAAAATCTATTATCTACGTCTTCGTTATCTCTTGTTTATCGAACGGTTCCCTAAGCACACAGTCATTTTTCTTCATCTTCGTAACAAAATCATTATCACATTCTCATTCTAATATGGTAAAGAAATCGTAAAACAATAGTGATAATGTTAGGTTATTAGATTTGAAGGGATATTCTCCAAATTTGCAGCTACTAGAAGAAGATTTCTTTTCGCTCTGTCTGTTATTTTTTTCCAGTTTTGTAGTGAACTTTATATAGTTCGCTTTTAAAAAGAGGTAGGGTTATACACTAAATTTAATTGGAAGTAATACTTTCCATGTGATAAGAATCTTTTTTAGACACTTCTTTATTAAGCCAATTTGTTTGTTACTTTTTAATTAATAACAACAAATTATTATTCAAGTTTGTTCACATAGATTTGAAACATGGGCTTTGCAGCAAAATGACTCCTAAGAATTAGACAAGTAGATGTAACAGTTTTGGACGTTGCTTGAGTGACATTTTCGCCTGCAGTTGGCAGCTCGCATTATTTAACTATAGAGCAATCCATAAATATCAGTCTCTTCTCAGTTTCGACTTTAAACGAGTGCTGTATTTTAAATTTTGCTGTCATAATGTCGCAATCCAGTGGTATGCCGTTACATACGCTGTGTTCGTCAAGATAATTCACTTACAAGTTTTTTTTTGTTTTTTTTACTAATATTGCGTGAATTAACAAGAAGAACAAAAATCTTTTGACTTTTTACATTTTGCTAGTAAAAGTGAAATTAGAAACTTTCTGAAAAGCCAATTTTGGTTTGTTCAGACCTATACAAGCGCCGATACATTTGCACTGCATAATGTAATGTGAGAAATTAGTCGTAGCACTTTTTCGATTTCTTATTTTTTAATCTAAATTATTTTTACCCGGTGTGGATATTAACTATTGCAGTGTTTTTGGCGAATTGCGCTCATGAGGTCATACTGTTACCCCAGCTCCATTATCACATCAGTTACTAATCACGTTCTGCAGTAAATTCCACAAACAACTTTAGCTGCCTTCCTCCATACCTCTTCAACCTCCCGTACCCCTTGATAACTAAAATTTTAGTCCTATAGTATAACAATTTTAGCACTTTCTAAATGTCCTTCAAAGTCCGCATTAACGATATTGATTCTAGTGGTTAAGTGGAGCCTCTGTGTCACAATCTCTCAATGTAACGCATAATCAGTGATCGTAGTTTTTTTTTTTTTTTTTTTTTTTTTTTTGGAGATGTAAATTTTTGAGGCGAGAGTGGGATTTGTTTGAATGTTGTGCTATATGTGCTGTTCACTGTGTTTATGTAATGTGTGTTGTGTTGTTATTTGTGATATGTCTGTATGGGAATAAAGGAATGGAAGGAGTCAAACCCGGTGGCGGTTCAGTTGGATCTATTCTTCCGAAATACACAAAGGTACAGCCAGGCTTAACGTCTCCATCGAAAGGGACAGTGACTTGTCCCTAATCCAGGCGTAGTATTACACATCTTGTATATGGACTACACGTGAAAATGGAGATACTGAAACATATATTTAAATGCCAACATAGTGGAGAACATTCACCTTTTAGTTACATCATTTGTATTTCCATTACAGTGCCATCCATGGGAATACGCAGTTCTGACTCCAATTATCCTGGAACTGAGGTTGTGGGGAAACTAGTTATCTTTCATCAACTGCGAAATGCTATCACCACATAAAAATTATCGGTACAGGTATCATATCAATCTAAACAATTTCGTTTTGTCATAGAGTTCGTGCTTAGGTGGAAATACGGCATGGACCAAGACAAAAAAATTTACGAAATTTCGTTCTGGGGCATTCATCGCGGAAATGACGAATTTGTTTACATTCGAAGCAGTTGATTACCTCTGGTAGCTCGTTTTTAAATAAGATGACGGATATCACAGAATTACAACTAGGATAAATATTGTCTATTTGTCAATTTTGTGCGGCTTTTTACAATGAAGAAGAGCAGAAACAGTAAGGAAAAATTACAACAAAGGATTATATCAACATACTATTAAGAGACTGTCACTGCTTTTCAATGATGGCGGCATCTAACGCATCGCTGTCACATTTCGGCATTTTAAAAAGAATTTCTAGCATCTTTTTTGCAAATCAAGAGCCCAAAACTTGAAGGAACATATTGACGAAATTTCAACTGGTTTGCGCCAATTTCGCGTCGGTTCCGAATATTATTGTTATCTCAGAGTAAGGTTCCTCAACTTTTGGTACTGATTTTTTTAAAAAATCATAACATCTAATATTGCCTCACAATCATGAAATGAAATCTCTCGTTTTAAATTTAATTTAGGGATTTTGTATAGCCAATTAATTGCTTTCATCGAAATCAAATCATTTATTAAGATATTCCAGGCTTTTTTCAACGAATACTAAAAGAATCTCTTTAATATTATCAATTTCTGCTGGAGGATTTGACTTATAAGGACATTTCATTTTTTGTTTCTTAATCAATGAAACAGTCTCTTTTATGTTACTATAGCGCTTATTTTAAAGCTGTCTTAATGTTATACACATCTAACACTGTGATGTTATTACGTTAATAACGTCGATGTTATTAGAGGCGGGAAAGGACTGGGGCAAGGAAAGGGAAGGAATTCGTCCACGGCCTTTTGAAGGAAGCAACCCGGCACTCGCCTGGTGTGATTTGGGGAAACCATGGAAACCGCAAATTTGGATGCTTGGACTGGAATTCGAACCCACGTCTTCTCGAATACGAGGCCAGAACGTTACCACTCACCTACCACGCTTGACAAAAACCTTCTTGTAGTGTAGCAGGATCCACATTCATCTTTATTACCCTGAGTCCTGGGAAATTTGCTTCAGCTGAATATGCTATGCTATGACGGCTTAAAAAAATATCCAATTCATAACACTCCCGACAACCGAAATATTACACAGGTTCCTTTGACTTCACAATTTCAAAATGTGATAACCCTAAGATATTAATAATTAACTTTAGAAAACAAATAATTATTTTTTTTCTTGGTAAATTTTGGGGATAATATGTGCTGAGCATCTAAAAATGCAATGTACATGTAAATAGTTGATAATTCCAAGCTTGTAAGGATAAAACTGTTTAGCCATGAGATCTACACTTATCTTACCAAATCCGCTGTTTTCCTCTTGTCATTTAGCGTTTCCTGCCCTTTAAACCTGACATCAAGATGAAGAGGAATTGCCTTAGAGTTAAACAACATATCAAGAAATTGTAATTCTGTATCATAACGCCTTCATCCTAGATAGTCCTTACTTAATATTTGTCAATGTGCTTAGCAAATCACCAAATTTATTGATTATTATATGATTGCAATTATAATTCATTTTGTTTTTTTCATAGCTCCTTAACCTTTTCGCAAATGGCCAAACTTGTTTCCATTTAACTATTTCCTACTTTTAGTTGATTCTTAATTCCTTAACTGCTTGTCTTCTATTTAGTTTCTTTTTAAATGTTTTTCCTCGTTTGGGAGACATACATTAGTCAGCTGAATTTTCAGATCTTTTTATCTTAGTTTGTCTCGCCCTTTATAATCAGCCGTCAGTTCGATCCGTATCTGGTATTTGGAAGTATTTTTCAGAACGGTTAAGCATATAGAATAAATTTCAAGAAAAGGAGCATCATTCTTACAGAACTACATAGATTAGCATTAACTCAATGACCACCCCAAATAATTATTATTTGCATCTTCAAAATACGAAAAAATAGATCTGTATTAAGTTTTATGCAGTGAAGATGATTCTGAAACAGGAACAAGAATGAAGTTACGCAGGAAAAGAATTTTTCTGCGTATTAGGGTATAGGAACTCGTCAGAGTCAACTTTATTAGATCCCAAAAGGAATTATTACAGCTCCATTTGAACAATAAAAGAGCAATAATCGATAAAACAGAAGTTTAGTTTTCTTACAATACATTCAAGTCAACATCAGCAATCATATAATTTAAATGTAGATAAATAATGCAGACGAATCATATAATTCTATGCTATGGAAATATAAATAATTCAAGTCGAATTTTGTACTGCGCAAACACACTCAATAACTTTCATAAACAACTTGTTAACAGTCTATTGCTCACGAAGTGTAGTCAGGATTTCAAGAGCTTTACTGTCTAAATCGAAATGACCAAACAGACACAAGAACGTTCGCATTAACTGTGCCCTGCGCAAATACAGTCAACGTATTTCGACTGAAACACTTAAGGAAAACGGCAGTCGTAAAGTTTTAATGAAGTGAACTGCTGTCACTAAACCTGAGATAACTTCATCAACAGCTAAGTTTTATCGTCTAATTTAGTTTAAAGTTTTCAGATAAAAAGTAAATAGTTAGGATTAGTGTTAGTGTGGCGAAATAAAAACATTTTTAAGCTGTTATAGAGCTTCGAAAACCTCTTTTATCTTAGTGGTCCTTTACAATCAGACAGCCCTCAGTTCGATCTTGTGTTTCGAAGTATTTTTGAGAATAGTAAAGGGTTAGTTTTTTTTATTTATTTAGAAATAAACTGAAAGCTTCATAGTTAGATTAAATACAGGAAATAGTAATTAAACCTTTAGGTTGCTAAGAAATATTTAGAGTTTTGTTTTGTCTGAAATATAACAGTTTGTTAAAGCATAAAAATAATCTACTAGAAAGAAAACAAACAAATATGATAAATAAATAACAGTAAAGATCTGACTTCTGCTTCGATAGTATCGATCCTAAAAATATAAATCGATTATAGATGTAACTTCGCAAATCCTAAGATATATTTATTAATTATTTCAGTCTTAAATATAATAGGTTCGTATTAACTCATTAAAAAAATTAAAATAGCAACTTACTAAAAATAATTTAAATATTTGATTAAAGTATTTTTATTTACTCATTAATTATAAACAAATTTAATAAAAATTTAATAAAATTTAATAGACTACTATATCAAATAAATTTATGGTTCGTTTAGAAGGTGCTAGAAGTAAATCGGAAAAATCATGACTGGAAAGTGTAGCGCCTGTCACAGGTACGTTACGAAGGTTTTGGGTTGTAGTTGGTGTGCGAAATGGTTTTAATGGGCATGATAGGGCGGAGGATACGTGGGAAATAAATTAGGCTCGCACATGGTTTTGTCCATTTTGTCTTAGGAATCAAAGGATGTGGGAGATGGGCGAAACGATCAGGAAGTTGCGTGAAATGACCAGGGATCGTGAGGCTTGTCTTGTGGTGGCTCAGCCTGTGGACGCTTGGCCTCTGGTATCTCCGCCTCTGGAGGCGCAACCTATGAAGGCTCAGCCTGCGGATGCTCAGCATGTGGAGGCTGAGCCTATCGTGGCTCATGCTATAGAGGCAGAAAATAGACATATTGGGTTGGAGGAAGTTGAGGAACATGGGTGGAAGCTGGTACCAGGTAGTAGGAGAAATATAGTTTATAGGATCAAGACGCAACACACTTCAGAAATTATGGTGAAAAATAGGTTTTACCTGTGGCAAGAGTTAGGACGAGAAGAGCCTCATATAGATGTCGAGATGCACCAGAGCTTTAGAATAAGAGCGTGCAAAGCAGGAATAAGAAAAAATGTGTTCTGCTTCTAGGTAGTAGCCATGGGAGAGGTTTAGGCCCTTTTCTGCAGGGTTAGTTAGGCACGGGTTATCAGGTCACTAGTTTTTCAAACCTAGTGCAACATTAGGTCAGGAAATAGAGGATATAGGTTCACTTTGTAGGAGTTTCATTAAGGATAATAACGTAGTGATGGTAGGAGGTGCGAGGAATAGTATTGAGAGTGAACTGAGGAAAGGGGTGAAGGAGGCGCAGCGTACCGGGGTGAATCTCATGCGGGTCCTAAGTCGCCATGACCGGCCACAATTGAAATACGCTCAGAGACAGGTAAACGTGTAAACGGAAATGTTACTTGGGGAATGCAATAGTTCTGTCTTGGGGGTTGTGCCTGTGAATACCATCGGTAGATGGGGTTTTACTAGTCGTGGCTTACACCTAAATAGAAGTGGCAAGGGGGTACTTTTTGAGTTGTTAGCTAATGCAGTAAGTGAGCCCATTCCCAGTGATGATGGGGACAGGACTGCGCTTTTTTATGTTAGCGGTTGCTGTTGAAGGACTGTAACAGATGATCAAAGTGATACGGATTGTAGATCAACGATGGCAAAAATCACAAATGTTAAAGACATAGACGCAGTTGCTGAAACATAACTGACTGGGGTAGAAGTGGTAAGTAGGAGGTAAATGCTTAAAATATAAAGCCAGTAATAAGGGCGTTACTGGTGAACTGTGGAAGTATAATGAAAAAAAGTAATCGAATTTACAAACTTAATAGAGATACACGAACCAAAAGTAATAATAGGGGTAAGGAGTTGATTAACAAAAGAAGCAATAGACAGTGAGGTTTTTCCCGGCGGTTACAGAGTGTACCGCAGATATAGAGGAGCAATTGGTGTAGAAGTTTTCATACTAGTTAACAAAAACTACCACAGTTCACTGATGTTCATAGATCATGACCATGAGTTTCTTGGGGTAGATTTCTGGGGTAATATAAAAGAAAAACTCAGGGTGTTGGCTGGTTATAGCAGTGGAAGAAAGACAAATGGAGATGAGGCTCTTGGAGATAAATTAAATTCGTATTCAGATTTGAGAATTGAATAGTAAGTATTGGTGGGGATTTAAATCTAAATTTGGTAGGAAATAAGACTAATAACGCTAGGGAACAAAGATTTGTAAGTTTAATAAAGGAAGGAGGATTTACACAAGTGGTAAAGCGGAACACTAGGGGACAAAATATCTTCGATATATTCCTAAGAAAGCCCGATGATACCCTTGTGATGTGTGATTCATGAAGGAATAAGTGATCATGAAGCAGTTTTGATGGAATTTAGACGATTCAGTGAAACTGCAGCCAAAATTGAAGGGACAAATAGGTACAATTATAAACAGACACAGATTGCGAATTGAAGCAATATTTCAGAGAACGTTTCAGCAAATGGAAGGAAGGCACTAGTACAATATAGTCAACGTGGGAAGTGTTCAAAGAGATAATAAGAAAGGAGGAAGAAATATTTATACCAAAACAGAAAATAAAGAGAAACTGTGTAATATTATAGGGGGATGAGGAGGTTAAAGGGTTGGTAAGAAGAGAACGTAACACGGTTAAGAGACAGCAGGGTTGTAGAGGATATTTAAAACAGCTAAACAATAGCTAAGATGAAAGCTAAAGAAGGGTTTGTGAAGAGTATTGTCAGTGCCGGGGGACCATTGATTGATGCATCTAGAAATTTCTATTGGTATTGAAAATTTAGGTGAAGGGAGCCTTTTATAGATAAGGTTGGAAAAGAAGTTACTGAAGATAAGAAAATGGCAGATATTCTAAGTAACTGGTTTAGTGAGAGCATTAGGGATAATCAGTCAGAAATGGGAAGGTCTAAATCAGAGGACGAGTTTAACAACATAATTAGAAATGAGCAGACCAAAAAAATTGAAATTCATCCAGAGGATATCATGAAGGAACAATGGAAGCTGAAAAAACATAAGGGGGATGTTGTAGATAATATTAATACAAATGTCTTAAAGATAGCCGGATGTGACATGGTACTCTTTCCTGAAATATTATTAAAATTGAGTCTGAAAACTTTTGCTTACCATGGGACTGGAGAAGTGCGACAGTAGTGCCAGTACAAAAAGGAGTGGTGAGAAATAGAGTCGCAAATTATAGGCCATCAGTTTGACATCAGTGGTATGTAAATTGATTCAACTACATTAGATATATATGTAAGTGGGTTTCAAGTAGGCAACATGGCTTTAGGCAATCTCAGTTGGTGGGGTATATGCAAGATATTTTGGATGAAAAGGATAATGAAGGCCAAATTGATAATGTAGCACTGGATCTTTCGAAGGGTTTTGACAGAGTGAGCCATAAAATTGCAGTAAATAAGGTAAAAACAATTCAAGTGGATGAGAAAGTGATTTTGCTGGGGTCGAAGAATTTTTAAAAGGTAGAAAACAAAAAGTTAGGGTAGGAAATCCAGTATCAAATGAAGTGGGGTAAAAATGGGAGTGACACAGAGTAGCGTTTGGAACCATTGCTATTCATTATTCTAAAGAATAATTGTGTTGATTGTTTACTATCAGAAATTGTTTACAAATGACCAAATGCTATATAAAAGGATCAAAAAGGTAGAGGACTGTAAACAGCTCCGGGGTGATTTGGGCAAGATATCTAGTTGTGTTGATAAACATGGGATGAAGATAAATGCAAAGAAGAGTCAGCTTATTAGATATATAAATAAAAAACTAAAGTTTCATTATGATTATAAATGGGGAAAGAACTGCTTGTTGAATACTTGAAATGTAAATATATTCCCATTACATTTGATAACAAGCTTAACTGGGCAGGACACATTGGACCGGTAGTAGGAAAAGGTTTCAAAATTCTGCACTTGTTGGAGAGAGTGATGTGGGGATGTACGTGTGAAGTAAATGAACTGAGTTACAAAACTTTGGTCAGACCATTGCTTGAATATGGTAGTAAAGAAATGAACCCACATTTTGAGTATCAAATACAGGAATTGGGGATGGTGCAAAAAAAATACTGCTATACTTGTTTCTGGAAATTACCGCAGAACGCAATCAGTAACAGATATGATAAAAGAACTGGATTCATTGGAAGACAGGAGAAGGGTGAAGAAGGTAATTGCAGTATACTAAGCGTATTTTGGTGATGAGGCATGGAAACATATTGGCGTAAGAATTAAAAGTAATGCATGTAAGGAAAAATATTACCATGACCACAAGCTGGCATTCGATTTCAGGCACAAGGATGTACGAAGATTCTCTTTTTTAGGTAAGGGTGTCTGGGACTGGAATAAGTTGCCAAGAGAATTGATTAATAATTTACCAAAATCTTTGAAAGAAATTAAGTTATAATTTGTAGAGGGAAAATGTAGGGTCGTTTAGGAAAGGGGGAAGGTGGGTGTGTAGGCAAATAGCATCCGGAGCGTGCGGTCCGTTTCAATTTTGATTATCTATATATCTATAAATGATAAAATGAAAAAGTTCGGATGTGTGTTTGGATGTACTTCTGGAATCAATCATGCCTTAATAACTCAACATATTTAAATGAAATTTGGCATGAAGTCAGTTAATTGCGTGCGAAGTGACATGGGACAGATTTTACCCCGCAAAAACGCATAGTTCTTTTTGAAATTGCCATTAATATCAACTCGGAAACAGCAAAGAGTTTCCTACTTCGTAGATTGCCGTGCCACGTTTACTCTTTGCTTTTTACTTAAATCGAAACACTACTTTTCAGAAATATAAGCAGAAACCTTCTTACATATGCAAGTTTGTGTTTAGTTTAAAAGCCATAAAACCGATGCACATGACAAATAATAGTTTGAAAGCAAGAAATATAAATCTGTACTTAACCTTAATTTTTTTTTTAAAAAAAAAAGGTAGGTACTGTTGTTATGTTTGCAAAGAGATGTTTTCATTTGCGTTCATAAAATAGTATTCGTTCGGAATATATACGTCTTAATAAATGTGAAAAATCAAAGCTTGGAATAAAAAAACGTAAAATAATATGAGTATACCAGCACGAAAGACTGTTCACTAAATGTGCAAAATTACCGTGTCCGAAATGTCGTATTTATAAAAATGTAAGGATTTCATTCTATCTTGGTTTAATTTATTTCCTGTTTCTTTTTTGTTACTATACTGTCTTTGTATTACAAATTATTTTTGTCTAAATTTAAAACTTAACTAACCATTTTTATTTTTTGTTCAAAATTTTTGTACGAATAGAAGAGACTAATTCACGAAACAATGCTGTTCAATATTCTGCAAATATCTGTCGAATCCTTCACTTAAAACTAATGTATTTAATGGGCTAATGTAGAAACTTGTTGTTTCATGAAGAAACACTGGAAGTCGTTTACAACAAAATACACCTCATATACATGGAGCTTATGAAAGCTGCTTATTGATTACTAATAATAACTAAATTCCTTCTGCTTTACGCTGTAACAAAAACATTCTGGTCCAGGCATCATTTCAACCAAACCAATATTTCTGTTAATATTGTCGCTACAAATTCAAACGATACAAACACATCAATACATTACATGCACTGGGACTGCATATCGAGTAGTAACAGAATTTTCTATATCAAGATTCCTAATTAGTGTAGCATAAATCACTACCACAATTAATTTCATTACACACCTTACTAAATCACGAGCAATAAATGTCACTTTATCGTGATGTAAACTTGACCAGCAATATTAACGATTGTAGAGAATTATGGACTTTCCGTTGTACACTGTAAGTTACAAGCATTTTAGTATTAATTTTTTAATTACGTTACTTCAATATGAAGCTGACGACAGTTCATGCGGCTGAATTTAGTTTCAGATATATTCTGTATTTAATTTACTGTGTTTTTACAAGCGCCACATTGGCAGCGTCATAATTCTGGTTCATTTATTATCGCAATCTGGAATAATAAGTCAAGTTTATTTCGTTATTCATGACGTCACTAACATACAATGTAGTGAATGTATTAATGTGCGAGTGATAGAAGCTTTGATTTTCTAGCAGTAATTTTAAAATGCAGCCTGGGCCAGAATGAGAACTGAAACTTTATTAGTTACTTAAGCTTCTTTCATTTTAGTGACATCATGTATCGCTTTGTACCGATATTGTATCACAAGGTCTATAGTAAGCTTGGACGATTTGGCAGAACCACGTGGCGTTGCCCGAAGTAAATTTGTGAAATTTATCAATGTTTTATTCAAATAGAGGAATGGCAGACAAGCGAAGTGGTAAATCGCCGGTAGTCATTGAATTCTGTTTCCAGAGTGAGAAACCAATTATGAAGAAACAATCAATTCCTACTATAACATTGGACATCAGCATGCCAGGTATGGAACCATGGAAAGAGCTGTTTTCTAACAACAAAGATGAATCGCGGCAATTTTTGAATCTTATCAGAAAGTATAATTCCTGCTTCCATATGACGACTTTAGGAACCGATAGAATTGTTGCAAAGCAAGGATTTTCAGCGAAATTTACTATCCAGGGCAAGTATATGACCGAATTGGATCTATGCTTCCTTCGTCGAATACGAAACCACAGTTTTTACAGATATATTTCATGGGCGATAAAAAAACAGAAACTGAAAGACGTTATAGAATTATTGAAGGGACTGAGAGAGAGACCATACAAAAAATACAACGGGTATTACATGACAGCAATGCCTTGATTAGGGCTTTGGAGAACTTGCCCGAAGTTAGGGCCAGGCTGATGGCGGGCCCGATCACCGGCTGTCGGGGTCTCCCACTCGACAAGTAGTAGCGCTAAAAAAAAGGTCGCCCATTTGGTCTGAGGGAGGGCCCTAACTGATGAAATCACCAAAGGCCCTCAACTGCTTATCCCGTGCCCAAAAATCCTAGAGCCGGCCATGCCCGAAGTAACCTGCAAGGCAGTGATCCACCCCGACCGTGTGCCACGAGGAAAACACGAGAGATGTTAAGTCGCATCGACGAGTTACAAGATCGCAGTACTCCTACCGGCCATAGGGAACCTAAAGTTCAACGTGGAATCGGAACCGCGTGAGCAGTCTGGCGTACTTCACATCACACAACAAACTGTGCCAGAGGTGAAGGTCGAGCTGAGAACCTATGAAAATATGAGATAAAAGTTTTTTTCTCGGGGTATCTTCGATATAAATTCTTCTCGAGTTTGCCGCCGGATTACATTTTCTACTGACGAGCTTTCGGCGACTTGCACTGCCGCCATCATCGGGTCCGTTGTATCTGAGGGAACAACAAAGACTGAACCGAATAGCGGAACAGAGGCGAGCCAGGATCGTTGTCGACGTTCGATTGGTTGATTCCAATGACGTAACCGTTCCGTGACTGTGATTGGTCGGTTACGGAACCTGGTGTAGATATACACCAGCGTTGTACTAAATCGTCTTCAGTGCAAGCGTTCCAGCTCCCTCTACTGAAAAGCTGAAAAAGACAAGCACTTCAGATCAGAGTCTGACAAATGAAACCACTCACAATGTAAACCCTCCAGTGACAGCCGCTTACAGTGAAGCATTGAACACAGATCAGAATGTGACAGAAGCACTGCATCCAGAACAGAATGTTACAAATGCACCTGCTCAGACCCAGCAGAGTAGCAGAAGCAAAAGGAAGAAGAACACTGCGGATACTCCACCGCAAGCCCCCAGCAAGAGACTATATAATAAAAAAAAACTCCACCTGTAACACATCAGAATACATCGGTCTATGAAGAGCAGCAACAGCAGTTACAGGACCAAGAAGAACAACAGTTTCTTCGTTCTAAGAAACCAGTTAGGCTCAGACAGACACAACCTTCTGAGGCCATGGAAGTTTCCAACAGATATATCAACCTGAACGAGGAGAACAGTAGTCAAGAAACTGAGGAAACTCGTCTACCACCTCATAATAAAGCTATTCCACCATTCATGATAACTTACTCGGACTCATACCCAGATCTTTATAGAAGACTCCAGGATAAGTGTACCAGAAGTATCAATGTCAAACCTCAAGGTGTTGACAAGTACAAAATAAATACTTTCTGTGTGGAAGACTATAAAGCTACCATGGAAGAACTCACCGCAGCTGAAGTACCATACTACACCTTCAACCCGGAGCCAATCCATTACCTGAAGGTGGTACTGCGTGGAATACCTGGCACAATTCCTGTTGAAGAGATCAAGGCAGAACTCACTACTATGGGGTATGAAATCACCTCAGTAGTTCAAATGAAAAAGCCTGGAACAGGCACTGTGATGCCATTATTCCTCACTATCCTACCAGATACGATTGAAAATAGAAAAATTTACCAAATAAGAAGAATGCTTGGACTCACCATCTCTGTGGAGAAAATGAGAGCAAATCAAGGACCTCCACAATGTCATCGCTGTCAAGCGTTTGGACATGTACAACGGTATTGTAGTATGCCAGTCAGATGTGTGAAATGCGGTCAACAGCATCCAACAAGCAATTGTGATCTGACTAAAGAAGCTCCCAATATCAAATGCGTCAACTGTGGAGGAGGACATGTAGCCTCTTACCGGGGTTGTCCTGCTGCAAAAGAAGCACGACAACGTCTAAGAGGCAGGATTCCTACTACAGCAAATAATAATCAGCCCGATAGCCGGTCAGGAGGTGATCAAACAATGGAGCCACCTTCTCTAACAAACAATACAGAGAACTGGCCAGCCTTACCGTCACATACTACAGAAGCGTTGCAATCATTCTCCACTGTTGTCTCAACCAACAACAACTCTAGCAACAACCTGCCAACAGCTGACCAAAGCAATTTAGTTAAAATGCTAGAGTCTACTATGACTTTAATGATAAGCATATCAACTGAGATGGACAAACTACTGGACCAACTCCTAGTACGTTCAATACCTACAGCAAACTCAACAGCAAGCGACACCCAACATGAACAGACATAGGCAACTGAGCAATCTAACTTTCTGTACATGGAATGCCAATGGAGTTTTTCCGCAAAGGGGGGAATTAGTAGAATTTCTACAACAAGAAGGAATCGACATATGCTTAATATGCGAGACCCACCTCAAGCCTGGTCTCAAATTTACGGCACGTAATTACAGAACATACAGGGCAGATCAGCTAACAGCTGGTGGAGGCACAGCTATACTGGTTCGGTCCTCAATCTCGCACTATAAGATCCACATACCAACTATGAAGACTATAGAAGCTACTGGCGTGGTTGTTGAGACCAGCAATGGACCAATCACCATCATAGCTGTCTATCATCCACCGCGACAGCACATCGATGGAAATGACCTTGACACACTATTATCAATCCGTGGGAAATTGCTTATTGCTGGTGATCTCAACGCCAAGCATCAGGCATGGCACAGCAGATGTACAAACATCAGCGGCAGAAGACTCTTACAGGCCTGCGACCTCCATGGCTGCGAAGTAATTGCACCGAATTAATCGACTCATACGCCATTTAATCATCGTCAACGTGGAGATGTTTTAGACATAGCTATTACGAGGGATATGCCTGCCACACCCACTGGGGTCTCAATCGTCTATCTTCTGATCACAAGCCGGTGATTCTTGAAGTACCCAGCCTAGCAATCACAGAATATGAAGAAACTAGAAGAGACTACCGCAGTATAAACTGGCCGAACTTTAGATCACATCTTATAGAAAAAGTGACACAACTAGCAGACGCGGAAGATCTGGAAACAGACCTCCAACAACTCACAAGATGCACCAAAAAGGTTGCGGATGAATCAGCCCCCATCAGACAGGGCAGTAAGCGTCAGAAAAGGCTACCGGCTGACATTCTCGCAATTATTGCAGAAAAAAACAGAGTCTCCGGGATATGGCATGAAACCAGACAACCTGAAGACAGGCGAAGTCTCAACAGACTAATTAGAGAAATTAAAGCCCGTATCATTGCACACAGAAATAAGGAATGGGAAGCAAGAGTTTTGACGCTCAAAGTTGAGGACAATACGGCCTGGAGGGAAACTAAAAGGTTGCTGAAGAAGAGATCGCAAATACCACCTCTGCAAACCGAAAATAGAGTTCTATGTAAACCAATTGAAAAAGCGGAAGCTCTAGCTGATGCTTTTGAAGCAAACTTTCAATCCATCAATGAACCACTAGATGAGCAGCACATCAGACTAGTCAAACGCCCCCTGCGCCGTTACCTCCGGGATGGAGGAGACAATGATGAAATTACACCATTTACACGACAGGAGTTTCTGGAAGTAGTGTCCAACTTGCCTCCAGACAAAACACCGGGGGAAGATGGCATTACCAACAGAATTATTAAAAATCTACCACCTGCTGTTGTAGATAAATTGGTTAGTAAGTTCAATTGAATAATTGAAAGTGGCATCTACCCAACTGCATGGAAACACGCAATTATCATACCAGTTCCTAAGCCAGGGAAAGACCCAAAGTCTCCTCAGAATTTCAGACCTATTAGCCTCCTGACAGCAATCAGCAAAATTTTCGAACGCCTCCTTCTCAAACGGCTACAAGCTCACATTGAGGAGGGTAACATGATACACGATGTGCAACATGGCTTTAGAACTAACCATTCAACTGTTCATCAACTCATGCGACTAGTGGAAACGGCAACTGGAGCATTTAACTATCGTGATCACTGTGGGGTGGTACTCCTAGATGTGGCTGAAGCCTTTGATTCGGTCTGGCACGAAGGACTGATCTACAAAATGGCAACCCTTGGCGTGCCTGGCAGATTCTTAAAGATCATTAGTAGTTACCTCCAACAAAGAACATTTGTAGTAAAGGTAGAAAATATCATATCCACACGTAGAACAATACGTGCTGGGGTCCCACAGGGCAGTGTACTGGGCCCAGTACTATATACTCTCTATACAGCTGATCTGCCCATGCAACAAGGCACTGAAACAACCCTTTACGCTGATGATACAGCAGTATTTGCCACTTCACGCAGCCCAGAGTTGATTGGCCGGAGGCTTCGGGCTGCTCTGGAGCAGATTGAAGAATGGGCGACAAAATGGAGAATCCGCATCAATGCGTCCAAAAGCCAGGCCATCTGGTTAACAAAAAGAAGGATGCCACCTCAACCCAGACTGGAACTTTTTGACGAAAAAATCCCTTGGGTGAATACAGCCAGGTATTTAGGCGTCACTCTAGATACTAAGCTAACCTGGAAGGCTCATGTCGAAGATATTGGAAAAAGGGTACAGCGCCGATTGGGTGAATTATATCCAGTCCTTAATCACACCAGCACCCTCAGCAGTAGAACTGGCATCCAATTATATAAGTCACTTGTGAGACCACTGATGGAATACGCTTCCCCAGTTTGGGCATACGCAGCTGCAACACGTTTGGACACTGCAAAAACTACAAAATAAGGCGCTGAAAAGAGCTCTTCACTTACCAATAATGTTCCCGACTAAACAACTCCACCAGGTAGCAGACATCGAAATGCTCAAAGACAGATACCGAAAGTTGGCAAACGCTTTCTACAATAAAGCAGAAACGAACACTAATCCGACAATAAATACACTCGCCCACTATGAAGTAAATCTAGGACCCCACAAAAGACCACTTAACTTACTTCAATAGAGAGCTAAGAAGAACAAATTCAAAAATATAACACTAAACCAAGGACAAGTTTAAATGAGCCTACAGCAAACGAAGAATAAAAACAGAGAAACTCATTAATCAAAACACCCTACGTAAAAATGAAGGAAATGCCAAACAGGCAAAAACTTCAATCAAGAATTCTGCAGCTCAAGGGTTGTAGAAGAAAGTTGGCTCTACGGGAGTTGGCTCCACAATTCGCATCTGCCTGTGTGCTTCTCGGGGCACACTAGTATATGCGCGTTCTGTTTCGATCAGTAAGTGAAGGAGATAGTGGATCGCTTGCTTCTTCTTCTTTGGGGATTGCCTCCTTTCCTCCCTGCCCTCCGAGTGCTAGGGATTTACCGCCACACGGCCCACTCCCAGGTGGAGTGGGACCCCCTGGCGTGAGCGTTAGGGTTTTTTTTTGTTTTTGTTTTTTTGTAACTGCTTTACGTCTCTTTTTAACATCGAGGTTTTTAGAGACGGGAAAGGATGGGGGGCAAGGATGGGGGCAAGGAATGGGAACGAATTCGGCCATGGCCTTTTGAAGGAAGCATCCCGGCATTTGCCTGGAGTGATTTGGAGGACCATGGAAAACCCAAATCTGGATGCCCGGACGGGGATTCGAACCGCCGTCCTCCCGAATGCGAGGCGAGAACGCTAACCGTTACACCGCCCCGCTCGGTGTTAGGGTTGTGTCTGACACTTGGAACCCAGCGGTGTTAACACGGTGCCAGCACAACACTCCTGGCACTATGGCCTCCGCATTAGGGCACAGCGCTGCCAGCGAGAATCAAGATAAGGATTCAATCCATAATCTTAACATGGATAATATTAGTGACTCCAGCTCGGACGAGGAAGCTGATTTGGTTATGGACCAGGACCAAACTGCTGTTTCAAGGAAGAGGACTGCAACTACTACTTCCAACGAAGAGCAGTCGAAGAAACGCGTTGCATTTCCTTCTCTTAAGACCACTAAGAGCGCCTACCTGAAGGCCGCTCGTCAGAAGAATGTCGTCGATAAGGATGGGTTTGCCAAGCCTCGACGTACCGCACCTGCAGCGACCCTCATCACAACAGCGGCTCCTGCTCCTACCACTACCAACCAGTTCGCACCCCTACAGGTGGATGAAGAACCTCAAATCAGTGGTAGGAAAGTACCCAAACCTGCTCTACTGATGCTCAATTTCAAGGATAACTACATGAAGCTGTACCTTCAGCTAAAGAATCTATGTGGAGATAGATTCACCATCAAGACAGCAGGTAGGGATCTCTACAAGGTCAACCCTAAGTCCCCTGATGAGTACAACGCTGTCGCTCGGTTCGCTGCCTTGAACCAGATAGCGTACTACACCTTCCCATCGCCAGATAAAAAATTCCCTAAAGTGGTCATCAGGGGAATGCCCTTCAGTATTGAGCCAGAAGAGGTAAAGACGGAATTGGCAGAGCGAGGTTTTCCAGCAAGAACAGTAGCACGCCTTCGCTCTCCGAAGAACAATCAACAAGTTCCACTCTTCCTTGTTGTACTCCCTGATTCAATAGAAAATAGGGGTATTTTCAAGATGACGACACTGTGTGCGCTCAGGGTAACAACCGAGAAACTTAGAAGCAAACGGAGACCACCTCAATGCTTCAACTGCCAAGGTGTAGGCCAGATGGCTCGGCACTGCTCAATGCCAGCCAAATGTGTCAAATGTGCAGGCGAACACTCCTCCAAGGAATGTGCCATTAGGAAGGGTGATGTCCCACCAAAGTGTGTCAACTGCGGTGGAGAACATGTGGCTAGCTACAGAAAGTGTGTAGCCTTCTCCAGATTTGATGAACGGCAGAAGGCCAACAACAGAACATACCTTGCTGCCACCAAAAAACAACAGCAGCAGAAGAAGAAACAGCAAGAAAAGACTCAAAATGCAAGTCATTCCAATAGTGAGTCTACAACCAACGCCACATATGCCGAGAAGACCTCCAACATCTCAGCTGAAGACACCCGGACTAGGACTGATACCATCAATAACAGACAAAACCAACCACCTGAGCTTCCTGTAAACAAGCAATTGAACACACTAAGGAAGGAGCAAAACAACACAGATATGAGGAATAAATCCGGAAGCCACCCACCGGACATGAGTAACCAGCCAGACAGTAATGCCATGGTAATGTCTCTGCTGCAGGTGGTCATTACCATGATGCAGGATATCCCGCGGCAGATAACTGCTGCAGTACAGCTAGCCCTCGAGGCAGTACAGCAAGGTCCGACTAAACCACGCCATGGCAAGAATTGAGGACCTCACAATCTGCACTTGGAATTCCAATGGCCTGTGGCGCCAATTGGGAGAACTCAGGGAATTTCTCAGTGACGAAGGAATTGACGTATGCCTCGCCACAGAAACTCACCTTAAGCCGGGGATCAAGGCCGCCGCCCCCAACTACTCTTGCTACCGTACCGACCGACAAACTGCAGGAGGAGGTAATGCTGTCTATGTCAGAAACACCATCAGGCACTATCCAGTAAAACTACCAACCACGGACTCCATTGAAGCAACAGGGGTTGCCATCGAAACCACCCATCGCAAAATTGTACTGATCTCCGCATATAGACCATCCGGTGGCATCCTGCAAGAAAGAGACTTCGCTGCACTCCTCAGTATGCAGGGCAACCTCTTCATTGCCGGAGATCTAAACGCAAAGAATGTGTCATGGAATTCGCGACTGACAAATCCGAATGGCCGAAGACTCCTGCGTATGGTAGAGAACCATGATGCTGTAATCTGGCGGCCAACAGAACCCACCATCTATGGAAGGGGGCAACCGGATGTGTTGGATGTGGCCATAACCAAAGGTCTTCGGCACAACATAGCAGTCACTACCAAAACTGCGCTGTCTTCCGATCACGTTCCTGTCCTATTCTACATGGCTGCGGACGTATCATCGCGAAAAGACAGGAACTACAGGAACCTTCGTGATATCAACTGGGACATCTTCAAAGAGATCCTCACTCGGAGTCTAGAGACTGCAGCGCCACCCTCAGCTGTCGGCCCCTCCGCCACCGCTGTCAGCCTGGCCGACTTGATATACAATGCAGTGGATGCGGCCACTAGACCGCGCCGCACTCTCCCATCACAATCAAAACGACTGCCTCCTCTCATAAAAGAAGCAATCACTGTGAAAAACCAGCTCACCAGAGAGTGGCACGTCACGGGAGACGCGGCAGTGAAAAGGGTGATTAACCGTATGCAAAGGGAGATAAAGGCGGAGGTGGAAAAACACCGAAACACCGATTGGAACAATTTTGTCTCCACCCTGGATACGCAAGATGTGTCGGCGTGGCGTACCACAAAAGCCCTTCTCCGGAGACGACACAAGATTCCGCCACTGGTTGTCGGAAACAACTACGTCTGCGATCCATAAGAGAAGGCGGAAGCCTTAGCAGAAGCCTTCAGAGTAAACTTTCAGCCTGTTGACATCCCGAGGGATGCACAACACATCCAAATAGTAGAAGATCGCCTCCGGCTTTTCCTAGAAGCGGCTCCCCCAGAGGATGACCGCATTCCCGAAACCACTGAAGAGGTCGCCACCACTCTTTCAAACCTTAACACTAAAAAGGCTGCAGGCCATGACGGCATTGGAGGAGGAATTATACGCCAGTTGCCTCCCCTGGCAGTCCAATACTTCACAGACATGTTTAATGAAATATTACGCTCGGGTGAATTTCCGCAGCCTTGGAAACATGCTGAAATTATACCAATTCCTAAGTCGGGAACGGACAAGAGGTCGCCAAAATCCTACCGACCTATTAGTTTGCTACCAACCCTATCCAAGGTGTTTGAACGAGTTTATCTGAAAAGGTGTTTGAACGAGTTTATCTGAAAAGGCTTCGTACAATTATTGATGGAGACGGACTACTTCCAGATGAGCAATTTGGCTTCAGGAGATACCACTCCACCCCGCATCAACTGCTCCGCCTAGCAGAAGATGCCTTCTCGGCTTTGAACGGCGAGAGTACTTCGGCGCCGTCCTCCTTGATGTCAGCCGCGCCTTCGACTTGGTCTGGCATAAAGGACTCTTATACAAGTTGTTGGTGCAAGTACTCCCTCTTTCACATGTAAAACTACTAAGGAGTTACCTAGAGGAGCGAACTTTTCGAGTGGTGATGGAGGGTAGCCACTCGGTGGTTAAAAACATCTGCGCTGGTGTCCCGCGGGGTTCAGTGATTGGCCCAGTCCTATATAACCTTTACACGGCAGACTCACCATAAACTGGAAGGATTCAAAAGGCTCTCTACGCAGATGATATCGCACTCTTCGCCAAGAGTCTAAACATCGAATTTTTATGATCTCGACTGCAGCAGGCCTGCAATAATATACAAGAATGGGCTACCAAATGGCGCCTTGGCTTCAACGCCCCCAAGAGCCAACCTATCATTATTTCCAGAAGGAAGGTCCCACGACGGCTCCAACCTCTAACCCTCTTCGGTGGAAACATCGTTTGGACAAACACGGCAACATATCTTGGCGTAAAACTTGACAGGCGGCTGACATGGAAACACCACGTGGCCAACGTTCGCAGCAAGGCAACAGGTAGACTAACTACTCTCTACCCTGTTCTAAATCCGAAAAGCAATCTGAGACCTGATGTAGGCATACAGCTGTACACTGCCCTCATCAGACCCGTTATGGAGTAAGATCTTTTTACCGAACATCCAGAAACTCAAACAATCCCTTAATTGCCAACTTAGGGCAATACTACACAATATATGACAAGCACAAGAGACCGCTGTCAATATTGACATAAAACTAAAAATAGAACCGAGCAAACCAAAAGACACACCAAAAGTAATGCAACTGACCTTTTAACGTTTGCAGGAAGTGTCAACAGACAAACACTTCGCAATAAACTGCTTAAGAAGATAAAGCAGAAAATGCTCAGGACGACGACGATGGCGGAAGTGCAAGTCGCCGACAGCTCGTCAGTAGAAAATGTAATCCGGTGGCAAACCCGAGAAGAATTTATAACCTATGAAAATCCTCGCCAAGATTGTAATTAAAGCTGGGGACTATTCCATCTCCAGTTGGACGTCCTAACCACTGAGCGTCGAAACATCTCAAGAAAATCTTATATTTCATCACTCTTCCACGCGGACGAAGTCGCGGGTAACTGCTTGTATATTATAATTTATGGCTACAAATCCGCATAAATAGTAGGAAGACACTACTCGCGAATATAGGTTGAAAGTTTACACAGATATGGCAATTTATTGAGGTGGAAGCAACACGTTTGTAAATGTATTGCAGCAATAGAGGTTTTAATTATACTTTTTTAAGAACGCAACTTGAACGTAATTATTTTTATTATAATGTATACAAAACTTCAGCCTCTATTTGTTTGGCTCGTAAAACTCGAAAAGTAGTCAGTCGAATGATTTGAAATTTTTTGAGAATGTGGTGGATGCCAAAAAGAAAGTTTTAAAAATCTAAACCCTACCCCCTCACCCCATTTACACTCCTCAATTTTTTTCCCTAGTTCGAAACTTTGCATACATACACTTTAAACCAAAGAGAAATATGTTTCCAATATTTGGTTTCTAAAAACACAAACCCTCTTCCCCTTTACACCCCCTTAGTTTTTGTTAATGATATTTATAAAAAGTTACAGTTTCTCTACGAAAATAAAGGAACTTTAAAGCTAACAGAAAAATATTGTCAACATTTTCTTTACAAAAATGCTGCTCCTCTTCCCGTTTCACACCTTTAATTTTTGTCAATATTCTTTATAAATACCCACAGTTTTATCCTATATCGATGAAACTTTGCACACGTTTTCCTTAAAAGAAACAGAAAAATACTGTCTTAAATTGGTTTTCAAAAATCCAACCATTCTCCCTCATTCCACCCCCTTAATGTTTGTCAATGTTCATTATGCAAAGCTTCGGTTCCTGTCCGATTTTGAAGGAACTTTGTACACGTATACTTTAAAGCAAACAGAAAGGTACTGTCTACATTTGCTTTGCAAAACCAAACCACTCATCTTTTATCTCCACCCCTCTTAATTTCCAATATTGTTTGTAAAAACCGACATTTTTTATCAGACTTCAATGGAACACTCCACACATATACTTTAAAACACAGAGAAAAATATTGTTTACAAAAAAAACCCCAACACATTCACACCCTTTACTCTATTTACTATTTGTAAATATTCTATATGCAATGCTACAGCTTTTATCTTAATTTAATGGAACTTTGCACACGTAGACTATAAAAAAATTGTAGTTTAAAAAACTAAAATCACGCTTTCGTAGTAATGTGAACTAAAAGGTTAAAAATAATATTTAAATGTAAACATTTTGTTTAACAGTGATAGGACGTCCCACAATTCAGGATAAATTTTTTTTTTTTGAATAAGCTTAAAGTATAAAGTCACTGATTACAAAATTAACTTTAATGTAAAAAAGCATGGGGTGCTATTTCAGTTGTCTTATATTTTTTGTCGTTGGCTGTTTGCAAAGACAGAGTCATTGTCAAAAGTTATGTAGAGCACACCCCACGCTTTTTTAACATTAAAGTTGATTTTGTAATCAGTGACTTTATACTTTAAGCTTATTCAAAAAAATTAATTTATCCTGAATTGTGGGATGTCCTATCACTGTTAAACAAAATGTTTACATTTAAATATTATTTTTAACCTTTTAGTTCACATTACTACGAAAGCGTGATTTTAGTTTTTTAAACTACAATTTTATTTTTAACTTTTTAGTTCAGATAGTTTAAAAAGTATGTTTCTTACTGTTAGCTTTTCTTCGCCAATCTCTCTTTTTCTTTGAGTTGTAGTTTCATTATTAATTATTATCCCCACGAGTAAAATACAATTAAATGGTCAACTCAACAAGAGATCCAATAGCACGGTAAACGAGGAAGGCTACTTTTCTATAATAGTACGAAGTAATATTTCGAATACTTACTATTCAACATCACGTTAAGCGACTTCAGACAGAGAAACCTTTCTGGATAGGAGACAGCAGAAGACGATCGTCTACAGCAACCAAGGCTCGTAAATCACACACGGTAAACTGGAGAACGATGATGATGATGATGGCTATATTGGGTGGGAAATCTCCGTAGGGTGTGGCCGCCAAATGACGAAGATTTCTCGAATCGCACCTGTGCACTAATGTCGCGGCTGCATTTGCCTAACTCAGTAATCCCATCAAATATAGGATACACTGAAAACGTGTTGAGAGTGAAATTATTGAATTTTTATTGGTTCTTAATAATTGTGCAAAATTTAAAACGATTCGGACGTCAGGAAGCGGGTAAACACTGGAATGAAAGATTCCATTACATGGAAACCATTTTTCTATTGTTACCGCCAGAGTAACGAGAATAGCAGGACGTTGCTAAGAGACTACTGTATTGTCAACGGTTCTTAAAACCTGTGCAAAATTTTTATGTTTTTACTGTCAACGTAATCAGAATATCAAGACATAGCTATGAAATTATTGTATTCTTATCAGTTATCAATACATGAGCAAAATTTCAAACAACTCGGACATCTGGAATTGGGTTAAAATTAAATTGCAAAATTCCA